>CM029015.1:194503963-194561463 GCA_016801055.1 Panax notoginseng | reverse complement strand
AGGGTTCATCGGTCCTAATTAAATTAAATGCACAAATTATGATTCGCATGATGATTAAATGAAAAGATGGAAGAGCCGAAAATAGAGAAGCAAGACTTGAGAGAATCTTTCACGTGTCCCGAGGCAGAAGACACGTGGAGGCGACTCATTTTGGGAATTGATTGAGGGATTGGATTGGTGGCTAGAAGAGCAGGACGATCTGGGCATTACTCTGATGACTAGCACATGACCACTCTCCAGAAAGCCCTATAAATACCCCTTCCACTCCATTGGGAAGGAGACTTCTCTTCAGACTCAGGACTTGGGCCTTTTGAAAGACTAGGAGACTTGGAGATTCTCTCTCAACCCGAAGACTCAAGAAGGCTCTCTGAATCCTTACATACCATAACAAGGTTCTTGGATTCTAAGAGTTCTGTCACGTGTCGTTGGAGTAATCGCTCACCTGTTCTTCTCCCCTTTTCAATCAATCAATCAATTCCGTACTTTTCGTGGATTTCTCTCCTTCTCAGCCAACACAAATGTGACGCCCCCAAAATTAGGTATACATCACCCATCTTGGGTCGTCAGATACATGGTACAGAAAACAAATACAACTTACTGATACAACTGTTGTGTACAATACGACAAAACATAACTATGAGTTTGAATACAATTATTATCTACTAGAGACTATACAAACTCAAAAGGAGTCCTCATTACAATTATTGTCACACTATTTAATAGAATAGTGAGGACTACTAATACTATCATCTGGTCCATCACTCCGTTCCCCGACTCGTCCCAGCTATATTCTCATTTCCTGAAGAGAACAGTGAAAGAAAGGGTGAGCTCAACTAGCCCAGTAAGAAATATTATGACTAAGATAATGCAAAATAAATTATCATTAGCCTTCAACAGTGTTAAACTGATAAAATATAACGAACATCAAGTTTAACTGCAGCGGAACAAGCAATCCATTAAAAGAGTCAAGTAGAAAATAAAATCTACTATCTTCTATGATTTAAAAGGTTTTTCAACATTGTTATCGCTGGGACTCAGCTTAATAAAATAATTCACATCATCGAATCACCCCTGCACTACGGCCAAGGATATTCGTGTATTCATTAATGGTCATGATCATGCCAACAACTGTCCATCAATGCACTACGGGCCAATGAGGACTTTTACCACATCATTTGTAACATTACGGTAATGATTATACCGAATAATCCCTGGTCATAATCATACCAAGTCCATCTATGCACTACAGGCCACAGATGACTTTCAACATTTTATAAACATGAGGATGATGACAATGATATAAGAATTCAATAAAACAAGTTCAAGAATTATTTTATCCAAGAATTAACAACGTCCAAATTGTCAACATGATACTGCTTTGTGGAGTAAAATTCAAGAATGCTTAGAAGAATATTTTCATGAAAAGATTCTGGATGAAATGCAATTATCAAGGATATTCCATAAATTTCATGGAGTATAGAAGTCAAAACTTAACCAACTGAGTATAATAAAGAATGGAATAACAAAAAAAATCACCATGCATGTGATAGACCGCACAGACAGGTTATTCCAACAGAATAATAAATAATGGAACCAGGTCCGGCGTAAAACGCACAGACAGGATATTCCAACAGAATAATAATAAAGACGGAACCAGGTCCGGTGTAAAACACACAGACAGGATGTTCTAACAGAATAATAATAAAGGCGGAACCAGGTCTGGTGTAAAACACACAGACAGGATGTTCCAACAGAATAATAATAAAGACGGAACCAGGTCCGGTGTAAAACACACAGATAGGATGTTCCAACAGAATAATAGAAGAATGTCACCAAGTATAGGGTAGACCGCGTATATAGGTTATTCCAACAGAATAATAAGAAATGGAATAACAACAGTTCTCTTCATGAATAAGAAAGAATAACACCCCTTACCGTTTTAAAGAAGAACTGAAATAAGGAAGTAGTTAAGTAGCAGAATACTTTTTCTTCTCTCTCTATAGTTTCTCTCTCTAGAGTTCAGTAAATTCGTAAGAAATAATGAAGAAATGAGCTGCTATTTATAGAAAAATAGAATGCATAGTAACTAATCCATGAACGGTCCAGATTGATTACTTTAATCTGACGGTCCATATTTAAAAAAAAATCTTTTAAATAAAATATAATATATTCTATTTATAGAATAACTTTAATAAAGTATTCTGTTTTATATAAAAAGATGTTTCTGTTTTATTACGTTAATAATACGACTAAAACAAAACGTCATTATCGCTAAATAATTCATATTATTAACCGACAATAATTGAATCAAACTGAGTGACTTCTCACATAAGCATTAATAATCAATACCGTGTGCTACTATGCAACCATACATATTACTGTACTTTTACTACCGAGTAGTTCAACAGTTTCAATGGTAAAACTTCCGCCGTTATTTTTAATAAAATATTTTTGTCATTTTCTCAATCCGACAATAATTCTGTTGTGGGGTCCACCAATAATTGTGCCGTTGTACGAATATTCCATGTTAAAACGAATATTTTCCGACCAATCGAATATTATATAACAACTTGCGTACTTTGCAAAATTTATAAATATTACCCACAACTATAACATTATATCAAATTAACTTCATAATATTTAAAAATGATATTTATAGAAAATTCATCTTTATTTATAAAAGTTGGGGTCTTACAACCTCCCATTCTTATGAAATTTCGCCCTCGAAATTAGGGTACATACCTGGTATGTCAAAGAGGTAAGGATATTTTAATTTCATTTCAGATTCTAACTCCCAAGTCATTTCCTCAACATCGTGATTTCTCCACAAAACTTTGACTTAAGGTATAACCTTAGAGCGTAGAATATGTTCTTTCTTATCCAAGATTTGAACAGAAACTTCTTCATACGTCAAATCCTCCGCTATTTCGTCCGGTTCTAACTCAATAATGTGGTTCGGGTCTTCCACATATTTACGTAACATGGATATGTGAAAAACGTTATAAACACGAGACATACTTGGCGGTAAAGCGAGTCTATAAGCCACAGTTCCTACTCGATCGAGGATTAAAAATGGACCGATGAATCGAGGATTGAGCTTTCCTTTCTTTCCAAATCTCGTAACTCCTTTCCATGGAGCAACACGTAAGAACACATGATCTCCTATATCAAATTCCACGTCCTTTCGATGAAGATCAGCATAACTCTTTTGTCGATCTTGTGAGATTTTTATACGTTGTCGGATCGTTTGAATCTTTTCTGTAGTCATACGTACCAACTCCGATCCCAACAACTTTGCTTCACCCACCTCATCCCAGCATACTGGATAACGACATTTTCTTTCATACAATGCTTCGAATGGAGCCATGCCAATACTTGCTTGATAACTGTTATTATAGGAAAACTCCACCAATGGTAAGAACTTGTCCTAACTTCCCTTAAAATCAAGGACACAGAGTCTTAATAGATCTTCAAGAGTTTGAATAGTCCTCTCTGATTATCCGTCAGTCTGAGGATGATATGCTGAACTAAATCGTAAATTCGTGCCCATAGCTTTTTGTAAACTAACCCAAAATCGTGAAGTGAATCTTGGGTCTCGATCAGAAACTATGGATACTGGCATACCATGCAGTCTTACAATCTCGTTTATGTATATATGAGCAAGACGTTCAAGTGTATAAGTTTCTCGTATCGGTAAGAAATGAGCAGACTTGGTCAATCTATCAGCAATGACCCAAATCGCATCTATACCTTGAGAAACCTTAGGAAGACCGGTAACGAAATCCATGGTAATGTGCTCCCACTTCCATTCTGGAATTTCAAGTGGTTGCAATGGACCTTTTGGTACTTGATGCTCCACTTTGACTCGTTGACAAGTTAGACACCTTGAGATAAACAACGCTATCTCTCTCTTCATATTGCTCCACCAAAATGTATGACGAAGATCATGATACATTTTGGTACTTCCAGGATGGATTGCAAACGGTGTGTTGTGCGCCTCCATCATGATTTTATACTTTAAATCAGGGTTGTTAGGAATACAAAGTCTGGAGTTGACTCGAAGTATTCCTTCTTCATCGATTCTTGCTTCCGGCATAGCACCGTCTTGCACTTTCTTCGTCATACGCATCAGCTCCAGGTCTGTAGCTTGAGGAGCTTTAACTTTATCGATTAAAGTTGGTTCTACTCGTATATTTGCCATCATCACATGGGTCCCTGGAGTCTTTAACTCTATCTCCATCCTTTGCAAGTCACACAAAATGGGCCTTTGTGTTGACAATATCACACTCGTACTTGCATATGATCTTTTACTCAATGCGTCAGCTACCACGTTCACTTTTTCAGGATGGTATTGAATGGTATGATCATAATCTTTCAACAGTTCAAGCCAACGTCGTTGTCGCGTGTTGAGTTCTTTTTGAGTGAAGAAATATTTGAGGCTTTTATGATCCGTAAAGATCTCCACCTTCTCCCCATACAAGTAATGCCTCCAAATTTTAAGTGCAAAGACAACAGCTGCCAACTCTAGATCATGAGTAGGATAATTCCTCTCATATTCCTTGAGTTGTCTTGATACATAGGCTATGACTTTTTCATGTTGCATGAGAACGCATCCTAACCCTTTGCTCGAAGCATCACTGTAGATGACAAATCCCTCCGAGCCAGATGGTATTATTAGAACAGGCGCTGAAATGAGTCTCCTCTTGAGTTCTTGAAAACTCTTCTCACATTTTTCGCTCCAACTGAACTTTGTATCTTTCCGAGTCAGCTGAGTTAATGGAGTAGCGATTTGAGAAAATCCTTCCACGAATCTCCAATAATAACCAGCTAAACCAAGAAAGCTACGTACTTCGGTCACTGATTTAGGTTGCTCCCAGCTTTGAATAGCTTCAATCTTTGCCGGGTCAACAGATATTCCACGACTTGATACTACGTGCCCAAGGAATGCTACCTCCTCCAGCCAGAACTCGCACTTCTTCAACTTGTCATAAAGCTTGTATTCACGAAACTTTTGGAGTACCAGCCTCAAGTGTTGCTCATGATCTTCATGGCTTTTGGAATAAATAAGGATGTCATCAATAAAGACGACCACAAAGTGATCCAAATATTCCTTGAATACCCGGTTCATCATATCCATGAAGGCAGCAGGAGCATTAGTCAATCCAAAGGACATGACTAGAAATTCATAATGCCCGTACCGAGTTCTGAAAGCCGTCTTTGGAATATCCTCAGTTCTAACCTTCAGCTGATGATATCCAGAACGAAGATCGATCTTTGAAAAGAATTGTGCACCTTGCAACTGGTCATACAGGTCATCAATACGTGGCAATGGGTACCTGTTTTTGATGGTGACATGATTCAACTCCCGATAATCAATACAAAGTCGCATACTTCCATCTTTCTTCTTCACGAATAGAACAGGAGCACCCCAAGGAGAAGTACTAGGACGAATAAAGCCAATGTCTAACAATTCCTGCAGTTGGATCTTTAACTCCTGAAGTTCAATAGGAGTCATTCGATATGAGGCTTTGGAAATGGGTTTTGTACCGGGTTCAAGGTCGATACAAAATTCAATTTCTCACTCTGGGGTAGGCCAGGAAGTTCTTCAGGGAATACGTCAGGGAATTTATTAACAATAGAAATATCATTCAAAACTGACGTATTTTTATTTAGATCCGTGACATGAGCTAAGAAAGCTTGACATCCGTTTTTCAATAAACGAATAGCTTTATGGCTTAAGATGACAGCGATTGATTTTAATGGTCTGGTTGCTTGAATTCGCATAATAGGTCGATTAGGAATATGAAAGCTAACAACCTTACGAAAATAATCAATTTTTGCATGATGAGTAGTTAACCAATCAATCCCTAGAATCACGTCAAATGCAAGTATTTTTAATGAAATCAGATCGACAGGTAATGTGTGGGTACCAACTTGAACCAAACAAGACTTATAAACCGTAGATGTAATGAAGGTTTCTCCCAATGGAGTTTCAACAGATAAGTCAAAGTCTAATTTCTCCGGAGTCAAATTTAATCGATAAGCGCACGTAGGAGAAATAAAAGAATGGGTAGAACCGGTATCAAATAAAGTATAGACTTCGTTAGAGTTTATGATAAGCTTACCCGTGATGACCTCATTCGGGTTCCTTGCTTTCTGGGAGGTCACAACAAACGCTCTCCCTTGCACTACCGGTTTTGATTTTTCTGGGACGGCCTTTGGTGTCTCCATCCTGGCTGAACTTATTTTTGGTAAACGACAAAATCGAGCTAAATGATCTTCTCTTCCACAATTATAATATGCTTTAGACGGCATCGCGCAGTTTGGACTGATGTGCCCCTCCCCTCCGCATTTGAAATATATGATAGGTGGTCGTTCTCCTTCCTTAACAACGGGTGTTGGTGCTGACGTCTTTCCATCATTGTTGAATCTCCTCTTCTTGAAATGACCATTCTTATTGTTTTGGCCTTGATTACCACCGAAGTAGTTACCATTTCTGGCCTATTAATTCCCTCCACGCTTGTTGTCACCGCTTCGATGACTGCTCTCACTGGTATTATCATTTTGTCGACTGCTCTCTTTTGGTTGCGTTGACTCGTTATCGCGCTCCACTAACTGAGCCCTATTCACAACATCTGAATACAAACACAGTTTATGAGAAATAAGATGTTGACGTATCTCAGGTTTTAAACCTCACAAAAATATTCGCGTCATTCGCTCTTCATTATCCACCAAGTGGGACGCAAACCGAGACAACTCAGTAAATTTAGCCTCATACTGCGACACGGTCATATTATTCTGCTCCAATTTGATGAACTCCGCCTCCTTCATATGACGAACACTTTCGGGAAAATATTTGTCATTGAACAGCTCTTGAAACTTCTCCCAAGACATCTTCAGTGCGGCAGGTTGAGTACGCTTAATCGATTCCCACCAGTAATCTGCCTCTCCTCGCAACATAAAGGCGGCAAAGGGAACCTTTTGCTCCTCGGAGCATCCCAAGACATCAAATATCTTGGTGATCTGCTTTATCCATGTTTCTGCTATTAGTGGTTTTGGCTCTCCCTTAAACTCCGGTGGTCCCAGCTCCTTGAACTGTTTAGCGGTGACCGTCCGAGAGTTTTTAGTGTTTCCACCTACATTTTGGACAGGAGCCGCTCTCGCCTGCTGTTGCATGAACTGCATAAAGCTTCTGAACATTCCATCATTCATCATCTGGTCAGTGATGTTGTTTACATGAGGATTGTCACCTTCTTGATGCATATTATCCTGATTATTGATATGTGGTGAATCAACAGTCGCCTGTGCTCCATTGCTATTCTCAACATTCTCAGATGCCATTTTCAGATACTGCCACAAAATAAAAGTTAATTGATATGTCATATATTATCCTTATATTCTGACCGACCAATTAAATAACATGCAAATAAACTTAGGTAGGTCATACTAGCGAAGGAATTCCCCGTCTCTCCCCTCATAGTTCTATTCTCACATCTTAGCCAGGGATCATATCCCTAAGCTTTGATACCAACTGTGACGCCCCCAAAATTAGGTATACATCACCCATCTTGGGTCGTCAGATACATGGTACAGAAAACAAATACAACTTACTAATACAACTGTTGTGTACAATACGACAAAACATAACTGTGAGTTTGAATACAATTATTGTCTACTAGAGACTATACAAACTCAAAAGAAGTCCTCATTACAATTATTGTCACACTATTTAATAGAATAATGAGGACTACTAATACTATCATCTGGTCCATCACTCCGTTCCTCGACTCGTCCCAGCTATATTCTCATTTCCTGAAGAGAACAGTGAAAGAAAGGGTGAGCTCAACTAGCCCAGTAAGAAATATTATGACTAAGATAATGCAAAATAAATTATCATTAGCCTTCAACAGTGTTAAACTGATAAAATATAACGAACATCAAGTTTAACTGCAGCGGAACAAGCAATCCATTAAAAGAGTCAAGTAGAAAATAAAATCTACTATCTTCTATGATTTAAAAGGTTTTTCAACATTGTTATCGCTGGGACTCAGCTTAATAAAATAATTCACATCATCGAATCACCCCTGCACTACGGCCAAGGATATTCGTGTATTCATTAATGGTCATGATCATGCCAACAACTGTCCATCAATGCACTACGGGCCAATGAGGACTTTTACCACATCATTTGTAACATTACGGTAATGATTATACCGAATAATCCCTGGTCATAATCATACCAAGTCCATCTATGCACTACAGGCCACAGATGACTTTCAACATTTTATAAACATGAGGATGATGACAATGATATAAGAATTCAATAAAACAAGTTCAAGAATTATTTTATCCAAGAATTAACAACGTCCAAATTGTCAACATGATACTGCTTTGTGGAGTAAAATTCAAGAATGCTTAGAAGAATATTTTCATGAAAAGATTCTGGATGAAATGCAATTATCAAGGATATTCCATAAATTTCATGGAGTATAGAAGTCAAAACTTAACCAACTGAGTATAATAAAGAATGGAATAACAAAAAAAATCACCATGCATGCGATAGACCGCACAGACAGGTTATTCCAACAGAATAATAAATAATGGAACCAGGTCCGGCGTAAAACGCACAGACAGGATATTCCAACAGAATAATAATAAAGACGGAACTAGGTCCGGTGTAAAACACACAGACAGGATGTTCTAACAGAATAATAATAAAGGCGGAACCAGGTCTGGTGTAAAACACACAGACAGGATGTTCCAACAGAATAATAATAAAGACGGAACCAGGTCCGGTGTAAAACACACAGATAGGATGTTCCAACAGAATAATAGAAGAATGTCACCAAGTATAGGGTAGACCGCGTATATAGGTTATTCCAACAGAATAATAAGAAATGGAATAACAACAGTTCTCTTCATGAATAAGAAAGAATAACACCCCTTACCGTTTTAAAGAAGAACTGAAATAAGGAAGTAGTTAAGTAGCAGAATACTTTTTCTTCTCTCTCTATAGTTTCTCTCTCTAGAGTTCAGTAAATTCGTAAGAAATAATGAAGAAATGAGCTGCTATTTATAGAAAAATAGAATGCATAGTAACTAATCCATGAACGGTCCAGATTGATTACTTTAATCTGACGGTCCATATTTAAAAAAAAATCTTTTAAATAAAATATAATATATTCTATTTATAGAATAACTTTAATAAAGTATTCTGTTTTATATAAAAAGATGTTTCTGTTTTATTACGTTAATAATACGACTAAAACAAAACGTCATTATCGCTAAATAATTCATATTATTAACCGACAATAATTGAATCAAACTGAGTGACTTCTCACATAAGCATTAATAATCAATACCGTGTGTTACTATGCAACCACACGTATTACTGTACTCTTACTACCTAGTAGTTCAACAGTATCAATGGTAAAACTTCTGCCGTTATTTTTAATAAAATATTTTTGTCGTTTTCTCAATCCGACAATAATTCCGTTGTGGGGTCCACCAATAATTGTGCTGTTGTACGAATATTCCCTGTTAAAACGAATATTTCCCGACCAATCGAATATTATATAACAACTTGCGTACTTTACAAAATTTATAAATATTACCCACAACTATAACATTATATCAAATTAACTCCATAATATTCAAAAATGATATTTATAGAAAATTTATCTTTATTTATAAAAGTTGGGGTCTTACAACAAAACTCTAACCCTAACAAGGTACGATTTCCTTGCCCACAGAATGTAAATATATGTAACAGATAATGTCCAAACTTGTAGTCGAGGATAAACATATATATGGTTACTGGTATCTAATTAATTAGCATTTAATTTTTTCCATATGATGCATATGGTGTCCAAAATGCCATTTAAGAGTAACTTTTATGTAGATATTGATTACTTGTAAAAAACCATTTTTATATATTTTTTTCATAGTGCAGTTAGCAGCCAAACCTTCACACAAAGGTAACCAATTCAGTTTTATTGGGTTACCGATTAATTATAAAAAATTTAAAGAACAGTTTCTAAGTGTTACCCGGACACTACTAAAAAATCAAGATAAGGCGACGAACTATAGCGACGATCGGGACGGAACTGTCGCTATAGGGTATCAATAGCGACGGTCACAGGCTGACCGTCAGTATATGATAATCTATTTCGCGGGTCACCATTTGGCCATCGATATTGACAAGTTTTCATTCTTTTCCTCGTTATTTTTCGTTCCACTTCTTATTTCCCTCCCTCTCTCTGAATTATTTCCCAATTAATTCTCAAGGGCTTGATGAGCTCCATCCAATATACCTCCTCGTCCGCCATGTACGAGAAGCCCTAACCTTAGAAATTGCCCTAATCTCCCTCTTCTCTAAGCCAATCGAGACTGCAGAACATCAAATCATGCGGGTAGGTATCAATATCTCAATTGTGAAGATCAAATTTGGAGCTCATGGGCAATATGTTGTTAGTATGGAAACATAACTGAGGGCTTCTTCTTCTTGTTACCTCGCGGCGTCTTTTCGGTAAGGCCGTTCTCTTATTCAATCCCGTACATATGTATCTATATGTGTAAATTTATATCAGTAATCTTATCTGTTTCGTGATTCTCTTCATTTTGTTCATCATTTCTACTGATTTATACTCAATTGATTTTGATTATATGTGGTAAACTTTGCTTGCTCGATTGTTTGTGATTTGTGTAGGTCGAGTGCGTGGTTGTGGGCTCTGTGTGAGCTAGAGTAGATTTATTAGAAAAACATCTTTTGATGCGATTTGAAGGTCTGAATTTGGTTAAAGATGGGGAAGAAGCGAGTTTTGTTGCCGACAGATGAAGTTGACACGAGGGCGGAGAAATACGATCCTGAAGTAATCCAAGGTCTTTAATTTCTCCTGTGCAATTTGATTCTACCTCTTTTTTTGAATGAAATGTGAGTGAATAATTTTCTTTTTTGGTGGATGATTGCAGCTCCACATTTGGCTGGTTTTATGCTGAAGCTTTTTGTTAAGTTAGTTGAAGCTCCTATGATTGGTTCTTTGATCATAGGTTAATTGAAGAAGCAGAATAAAATGGCTGAGGTCTGATTGTAATTTGTATGCAAGTCTCAGCTTACTTTATACAGATACCACGCACACACACATATACATACATGTGTGTGAAATATATATATGTAAAATCATATGAAAATTTTACTTTAATTCCATAGATGCATACATAACTACATAAGATGTGTTATGAGCATAGAAATTAAGGCTATATTTGTTTAAAGGCACTAATTTTACAATTATTGTTCCATAATACAGTGGAGGAAAAATGATAACTGGGAAAGATGGTGGTACCTTTTACGGGCATTATGCTATCCTGCGTTTTTTAAGCTGGAGTATGAGTTTGCTACCAAATTTAGGACAAAGAGTTCGTTGAAGGATTACAATCACATCCCCTTAAATCCATTTAAACAAATGCAGTCTTAGATTTTTTATATTCTTTTTATCTCAATACATAATGTATGTTGCCTGTTGTTATTCGTGAAGGTAAAAAGAAATCTAATGCAAAATTGGTTTACAAATGACAGATCCTTCGGAATACTGTGATACCGGAGACTCCAATGTTTAAACCTGAGTTCCCTCCTCAAGGTTTACCTTTCATTCTTAACCTGTTTATTTCAATTTCTTTTTTCTTCACTTGTATCATGTTAGGGTATAGGTAGATTAAGGATTCATTATGTGTGAAATAAAAAACCAAGTTGTGCATGCCAATAGTCTATATATGCTAGTGGTGTTGAGTACAGGTTTCCTTGTTCTCTACGTGAGTTTAGGGTCTTAAAGCTTAGCTACTTATTTTGGGCATCAATTGCTGGCAATAACATTTATTCCCTTGTTTTCACTTGAGATTTTTTAATAACTAACAAATATCCTTGGACATTGTATAGTTTATGTGCAATGGTCTCTCAGTTGTGTAGGATGTATTGCTCTGTTACTTATGTAACTTCAGTTAACTATGGAGAAATAAGATTACTATGTGAATTACCTATTTACTATCTACACTACTAGCTTCATTTGTACTATTTTTAGTTGTTATATTAACTTTAAGTTTCAACAAAAGAAACATAAGAGAGCCTTTTAATATGACAGAACAACAAGAAATCCACATGCTCTAGATAGGTACACCGGTGGATCTTCCTCAGGCCCTGCAGCAATTGTAGCTTCTGGGATATGCTCAGCTGCATGAGGAACTGATGGTGGAGGTTGTACAAATATAAGACCTTAGATTGTAAATGATTACTTTTATGACTTTTACATTGTTCTATTTCCTACTTCATGTGAAAAACAGGCTCGATTCGTATTCCTTCTGCGCTTTGTGGTGTAGTGGGCTTGAAATCAACATATGGGCGGACAAACATGAAAGGGTAAGCTCTTGAAATATATGACTATTGTCATACAGTAAAATTATGCTTTTACATTTACTTATCTTTACATAATAATGTTCTTAGAATATATACATATATACACGCGAGAAGTAATTAATTATTATGAAAAATATTAATAAATAGAGTTATTTTCTCGTATTTCTATTCGATAAAATTTTTCCTCTACGTTATGAACTAGAATACAAAAACATAACCTTTTATACAATGTTCACTAACTTTTATGTGTACAAAAAGTATATTCCATGCTTTTATAGGCACGAAGAGTTCTATAACAAATTTTGTACCACAAATGATTTTGATTATGCATGACCTGTCTGACCTAGCACTAGACCAATATAATAGAATCCTTGCAACATGCTAAAAATAAAAAATTTAATGATTATATTGACATGCTTAGGATCTGTTGTTTATTCATAGCACACATATTTATGTAAAAGATATTTGAAGGTTTATAAACTTGCCTTTTCATACTGGACAAATTTTCACTTGTTTAATTCGTTTCACTGATATTCTTCAAGTCATTATGTGATGCAGGGACTGTAGAAATCATTGGACCACCTGCATCAACTGTTGAGGATGTTATGTTGGTGTAAGTGTTTCATGAGTGTTTCTGCTAACAGAAAGAAAAAAAAATCCATTCTTTTTTACTCTGCTTTTTTAGGCTTCCACTATTTTGTCTTTATTCAGCACTAATTTGCGGTATCGATTTGTAATTACTTTTCTTAAAACCCAGTTAAAATGTCATAATCAAGTCATTTATATCATCCATTGGCTTAGTGCTGTTTATTACTAAGCACATGCTTGTATCAGTTACAATGTAATTCATTAGGGACAGGAAAAACTGAACTGAGTGGCATACAAGAGCACATATTGCTAATTACTGCATGCGTAGCATGGAAATTTAAAGCTTCCACATAATTGAAAAATCTATTTAAGAAAAGAAATTCTGTTTCGCCAACCAAAATATGTTTTATATAAATTGACCGAATTCTTGTTTTAGTTATTTCTAAAACTTGTGTACCCTATACATCAGTGTCAACATACTATAACATTCTTTACCTACATATATGTTGATAGGTTGAAAACATAAGAAAAGTCTGAAAAAAAAGACTTTAAACTGAATCATTTGGAACTTTGGAGTTTGGACAATGAAAGAAACGTCAATCTGGCTTCTATTTTTTTTCAGGTATGCTGCAATCTCTGGATCCTCTCCTGCTGATAAAATCTGTTTTAAAACGGTAATTATTTTAACAATACTATTGGTTCTTAAATTGTGGAATTATCTGAATAATTCATATATCGTGTCTTTAAATTCAACTATATACTCTTCTAAAAAGATGAGAAATAATTAGGGGTGTAAACGAGTCGAATCTCAGCGAACACCTTCATGCTCAGATTCGGCTCGACTCGAAAAAATTGAGCTCGAATTCGACTCGGATTCGATAAGGGATTTATATTTTTGCGCCAGATTCGACTCGGATCATTATTCGGACCTACTCGGTTCGTAAGTACTCGACTCGTTTACAATGCGAGTTACTCATGATCCTTCAAATCGAGTTTCGAATATGAACCATTTCACTTAAAACTGAACCACTGCATACTAAATTGGTTACTTAACTAATATTTATATATAAAAAAATTTTACTTTTATTTATGTATTGAAATTATAAAGAATGTAATAAAAATTGACATTCAATTCATTGATTTATTCAAGTACAAGTTTATACAATTTTATACTACACTTTATAAATTATAAAGATTGATACAAATATCACATATTTAGCTTAATAGAATGGATCAAACCAATATTCGAATATGATCCATCGAGCAGGTATCGAGTCTGGTTCGAGAAAAAATGAAATACTCGAACCCTAATCTGAACGAACACTGGTATGCTCGAATTCGACTCGTGTATCATTAAACAGAAAACGAGTATGGATCAGATTCGACTCGGATCAGCTTCGAATTCGAGCTTTGGATTATATTTTCGAGCCAATCTCGAATCGAGTACCGAACTACTTGGTTCGACTTACACCCCTAGAAATAATGAGCTGAATCTACTGAGAGAATAAATAAATATTCAAATTTAAGATGTGCATGCTGGGATCATAACTTTGGAATTTTAAGGATCTAATTTATATGCATTCTCATTGTTTGGCTGCCTAATTTATGCTTTTTCAGTTTGTCTTCTGCCTAAAAAGCAGCCTAATATGGACAGTGAATGCCCCTTCAAGGTCCTGACTCTGCGGCGTGTTCTCAGTTATCGGAAGTGCTCGATCGTGATAATATGGACAGTGAATGCCCCTCAGTAGATGGTCATTGTGCAGAATATGAGAGGCTATTGAGTGATATCTACACTAAGATGTCACTCCTTCATTTTATTGAGTAGATGGTCATTGTGCAAAATATGATTGTAATGTTGTAATGATTGTATTGTGAAAGATTGTATTGTGAATGATTGTAATGTTGTAAAATATCTCTTCTTATATTGTATATAATATTTTTTATATTTTATTTTATATTGTATTTGTATTTGTTGAATAAATGTGCATTATTAATTAATTTTTTTTAAATATAAAAAGGCTGTAGCGACGGTCATCGACCGTAGCTATAGTGTTCTATAAAACACATCCTTATAGCGACGGTCACTGAGCGTCGCTATAGACATCTATAGCTATGGTCATGACCGTAGCAATAACTCTCAGCGACCGTTAGTAAAGAGCAAATACACGATTTTGTCATGACCTATAGCTAGGGTCGGTGACCGTCGCTATAGGCCAAAAAACCGTCGCTATAGGCTTTACCGACGGGTTCTATGGCGACGGTCGGCGACCGTCGCTAAAACGTTTAGCGACGGTCTTTTGGCCTATAGCGACGGTCGCCGACCGTCGCTATAGGCTGATTTTCTAGTAGTGAGATTTGTTTTTTTCAACATGTGTAACCATGAAGGGATCAGAGAGTAGTCGTGTGGATTTCCTCTTACTTTTTTCAATGTTTTTTCCTTTGATCTCCATGCTTTTTGGTAAGAGATGGACACATTATACTCTGTCATCATATCTTCCACAATATCTGTTGGTGTGTAAATTTTCTTCAAATTTGTTAATCTATGCATTATGCATTCACTAACTATCTCACTATTTGCTTGTCTGTGATCTCCCAGCAGTATGTCGGATGAACAAGTGTGAAAATCATTGAATTCTCTCACCTTGAACATAGTTGTTTTCTAAAATTTTGATGCTCTTAATTTCCATTTGAAATTTTCATTGTCTATGCATACTAGCACAAAGTCTCTACCACTTGTTCTTTCAACCTTGTGTTGTCGATTTTGCCTGATTGAATGTAGTCTTATTGCTTGTGCTAGGATTTTTTTTGTCTTTGTAAGTTTGATGTATTTTGACTTCAAATTCATTCGGATCTGATATGACCTCATCATAATGTTCTCCAGTGTATGTTATGTCTTGTTGTCTGTCTTGTTCTTGATCAATTACTTCGATGGCAAGCTGCTCAACATATTGGGATCCAATTTGGTAATTTGTGTTGCCAACAGTACAAGTTCAGAATTCCATTGTGTCAATTTCATTGGCGTTACAGCTTGCATCCTATTTTCTTCCACATTTCTCATGTTATGTATGATTGTAGTGCCTCCATTATCTATAATTAGTGGGAACTTGCCATGTTCATCTGATTTTCTACTAACTTTCATAAAGAATCTGAAGGTTGCTTCATTTGTCACAATGATCGGCAGAATGTTACTTTTAATTTGAAATTTGGTTGGCAATTCCGTTGTGTTGCTGTCTAGCCTTATTGCACTGCATATCAAGTTGTGCATTTCTGTGAATGAACAAGTTGAAGTGACTAGTAGGTCGGTAACTTCGATATTGTGATATTGGTTACTGTTAGACCACGTCCTGTTGAAATAAAATACAACTAGAATCATCTCCATTGTCTGATAACTGAAACATTAAAATTAATTTAATATTGTAAATGGTCACCAAATCAACATTATGCAGTAACCAAAATATATATTATTAGTAACCATATATGTTCATCACATTGTTTTCATTCAGTTTATAAGCAAATCAATGGCTATCATGACGTGGTGACCAATTAAAGTCTGGACTATTAATCCAAGGTAACCAAACCCTTATATGCATGTAGCCAAACTACGATTGTGTAACAAATACTGTCTGACAAATGAAACATTAAAATTAATATAATATTATAAATGGTGACCAAATCAAAATTACACAGTAACCAAAATATATATTTTTAGTAACCATACATCTCCAACACAATGTTTTCATTCAGTTTATAAACAACTCACTGATTATCATGACGTGGTGACAAATTAAAGACTGAACAATTAAACCAAGGTAACCAAACCCTTATATGAATGTAGCCAAAATATTAATGTGTAATAACTACGAGTCAGATCATGTATTGAACCTGCAAAGACTAACCAAGACTAATTCCAAAGTTCCATTATACAATTGTTGTTTATACCAATTTGAAAGCCATCAATAAACAGCTACTAATCCTTCTATTAGTTTTGTTTTTGGTTACTATTCAAAATCTTATACTCAGTGTCCGATTCAAAGTTAAATTAAGAGATTTCAATATATAGATTCAGATTTCGTGATACTTACCTTTGTAATTTTGTTCCAGTTTCGGATTTATATCTGCAGCATAATTACTTTTTGGAGTTCCTTAGATCTATTCGTGCATGCCTGTTTTTCGAATTCCTTAGATCTATTTCGTGCTACTCTGGCTTTTCTTTGTTCGTGGCTACTCCGACTTCTTCTTTGCTTCTTATTTGTTACTGATTTTGAATGATTTCTGTTTGGGTTAATCAGCCTCCTTCTGCAGAATTTGAATTTTTCTTTTGAAAAATTTGTAGAATTTGGCTTCTTCTTCTCTGTTCGTGTTTTGAGTATGGATTCTGTTTCGTGGTATCCGAATTCTTCTTTTTTCGTGATTTTGAATGTTTGTTTTGGTTGATAACTGCTGCATACTTGAGGAGAAGATTTCTCTTAGATTTAAGGGGTTTTTTTTTTACTTTTGTGAAGTTGGATAATATGATGTGGTTATTGTGTTGCACTCTTTTTGTAATTATTTTGTTGATGCACTACTCTTGTAATTACTTTCTAATTGTTGTATAATATTGTAAAGAACCCCTAAAATATAGATAGATTTACTAAACTAAACTAATATTGGCCCAACCCACTCTACTTTGGGATTTCCTCTTAACTAAGACTATTTATTTATGGGTCCTTAACACTAATATACAACAATTAAAAAGTAATTACAAAAATAAAACATACACAAAATAATTACAAAAATAACGCAATTCATATTAATAAGGAAACCTAAAATTAAGGAGAAATATCTGCCATAACTAATCATTCAAATTCAAATATCTGGGATCTAACCACAAAAATAAATTCAAATTCAAATATTCAAATTCAAATTTTATAGGAAAGACTGCATAAATTTTGTACTTTGCAGGAGGTGGCGGAGGCAATTTTCAGAGGAGTTGGAAGCTTTGGAGGAGGTGACAATGTCGGAGGAGGTGGTAATGGTGGCTTTAGAGGCGGCGGTGATGGCTATGGAGGAGGTAACAATGGCGGTGGTGGCTCAAGTGGTGGTTACAGAGACGGTGGAGGTGGAGGCTTGGGCGGTAGTGGCGGGAGCAACCATTTTCTGGTAGTAAAAGGAAATTCTCAAGATACTGCAAAGGAGAAGATCGTTAGTAATGTCATGGTAACCAAACTTTTATAACAAGATAACCAAAACTTTTATACCAAGGTAACCAAACTTTGGTAATTACCAAGGTAACCAAACTTTTATACTGAGGTAACCAAACTTTTATACTAAAGTAACCAAATTTTTATACCAAGATAACCAAAACTTTTATACTAAGGTAACCAAACTTTTATACTAAGGTAACCAAACTTTTATACCAAGGTAACCAAACTGTCATACCAAGGTAACCAAACATTTATATCAAGGTTACCTTGGTATGAAGGTTTGGTTACCTTGGTGTGAAGGTTTGGTTACCAACTGCACTATGAAAAAACTGATGGTGTGGAGGTGGATTGGTTACCTTGGTATGACAGTTTGGTTACCTTGGTATAAAAGTTTGGTTACCTTAGTATAAAGGTTTGGTTACCAAACTTTTATACTGAGGTAACCAAACTTTTATACTAAGGTAAACACCAATCAACACCAATCAACAAAAAAAGTGATAATAAATTCATAATCAAACGCACATTTTGCATAAAATTAAGATCATAAACCCCAAATGAATGAAATTAAAGAGAAAACATTAAAAACTGGTGCTCGAGAGAGAGAGAGGTAAAATAGAAGTACTTACAAAAACAGAGTATAAAAAAATATGAAGAACAATTGGAAGAATGAAAGAGAGAGAAAAAAATGGCAGAATAAAAGAAAATGGAAGAAATGACGTCTTCATCTTTTATGCAAAAATGGCAGAAATGGCGTTTTCATCTTTTATACAAAAATGGCAGAAATGGCGTCTTCATCTTTTGAAGAAAAAATGGCAGAATAGAAGAAAATGAGAGAAAATGACAAAATATCGTCTTCATCTTCTCTCTTCACTGGTGTCTTCATCTTCTCTTTTCACTCTTCAGCTTTTGTCTTTAAATATGAAAATAGAAGAATAGAATTGCAGTGGCGTACATAAAATGGCAGTAGGAGGAGATGAGAGAGAAAATGACACCTACCAAAACTAATCCCCTAAATTAAGGAATTCTAATTACATTGATATTGTCATGTCAGTCATTACATATTAATCCCTTAATTTAAGGACTTTTAATTATGTTAAGATTGAAAATAAAAACAAAAAGATGTAATACTTTTGTAATTATTTTATAGGTATATGATTTTTATAATTATTTTTAAAAATGTACTACTATATGTAATTTATCCCTTATTTATTGTTAAGCTTCAAATATGAATCCAGGCAAATTTAAGCATGTCAAATCCACATGAATTCTTGATAATTTCCCTTTCTACTCCGTCATCAAATTAGAAATAAATTTTCTTTTTTAATTCCTTTCAAAATTAATAATAATTTTTATATTTTAAAATTATAAAGTAACATAATATTATTTTTTAATTTGCAGTACTCTTGATTTATTATCTTTTCTAGCTAGCATCACAAGATCACTATAAATTAATTCTTATGGGTAAATTTGATTACATAAAATTATTCTTAAAAGTGGTGGTCATTCTAAACATATATATCTTTAATTTTGAAATGTAAGGAGTAATATATTGACCTAAAAAATTTGAAGAATTAAGCTTGTAAGTTGTATAGTAAATAAAAAACTTTCAGATATAAAAAGTTATTTGTTATTATAAGTATAAGTATAAAAATTTCAAGATAACTACATATTTTTTGGTCTATCTAATTATCGAAAATTTTGACATTTTATTGGGTATCTGATTATTGAGAACGTAAAATTAAAAATCACGATTTATAAAGATAACCAATCTCATTACCGGATATTTAAGACGATCATTTTAAATGCCCTGATATATTCCTATAATCAATGTCATACACATATATTTTAAAAAAATTATTAATTACTCGTAAATTATAGTTTATTTATACTTAAAAATATTGTATTAAAAATAATATCAATTGTTTACGATAAGAGGTACTCCAAATTAAATATTTTCTTGAAGATACTAATGCCGGCCACTAAGATTTGAAGTGAAATTATAGCTTATTTCTTTTTCGGACTTAACCTAATTGATAGGTTTGAACAAAAAAAGTATTCTCCAACTATTACTCCTCCGTTCTGAAAAGATTATCATTATTTTTTTTGTTGATATGTAGAATGTTTCATAAATATATTTTATATTATATTATATTTCTGTTTAATATCATTATGGGACATTATAAAATAAATATAATATACATATATGTTTGAATATGTCTTAAAATTCATGCCAAAAACATTCAAGATTATCTTTTCTAGATGAAGGCAATAATTTATTGTACTACTTGTGTTAGCGAAATGTTTTTCAATACCTATTTTCATTAATTGTACTCTCCATATTTGAAAATATATAAGATCAGTTTTGACATTTTTTTGAAGTTGATTTAAAGTATTACATAAACTTAAAACTGATTTTTTTTTTATCACCAAAAAGAAATTATATTAATACCCGAAGTTATATAAATGTGAAAAATCCAAAAGATATGGATAGGGATACAATTTAATTGCATAACACCGTAGATTTGAAGTGAAAAAACATATACATTTTTCCTAAATGATACAATATCAAAAACCTGATTTTAAACTGATGTTATTTATTTAAAATTTAAAAATAATAAATATTATAATTGATAAATTTTGACATTAAAATTATTTAACTTCAAAAGCTAATTTATATTTTGTAAGGAATTAATTAAGGGATTAGTATATGAATCGTTTATAAGTTAACCAACATTACCACATAAAATAGGGAACTTCAAATAGGGCCAGTAGGATTGGGTGTAGCAAACAAATATTTTTTGTTTTTTTTCCCAAGTTTCTAACCAACTTTATATTTTTCTTGCAAGTTTGGGCCAAAAAGCAGGAGTCACAAAATGTTAAGCAATTTATTAAGTAAGGGTGGCCATGCCCATGCACTTAATCAGTTTTATGAATTTCTAACCTACTACATCCAACTTACAAATCACTGTAAAAGCTTCCAAGAACCACTTATTGCTATATATCAAATTCGCATAAACCCAATTTTTAAGTATTATATAATTTTTGTTGATGATTTTTTTAATAAAAAAAAGACGAAACATAATTGTAGTTTTTCTTATCAACCCATGACTTTCCACTTATTTTAGCTCTCTTAAGCAACGAATATACGAAGTCAATCTGCCTAACGGGATTAATTTTAGTACTTTTCATTATTATTAAATTGTATTATTAATCAAGATAAACATTTCATCTATCTCCACCCCCTCCCCATCCCCTCACCCTTAAAGAATGGATGGTAAGTTTTGCCTTATTGAGCTCGACTAAGAATTAAACGAGTTCAAGTCGATTTGAGTTTTTTTTGGACAAGCTTCAAACTTGATTCGAGTTTTTGAACAAGCTTCAACTCATTTATAAACGAGTCAAGCTTGAATTGAGTTTAAGCACGCCTAGTTAAGGTTGTAAACGAGCTAAATAGATCGGATTCGATTTGGTCTCGACTTGAAAAAATGCGAGCGAGACTCGAATTTGTTAATAATATGATCCAAATTTGAGCATAAAAAATAGTTCAAATAAAAATATGAGTAGAATATATATGATCAAATGTTATACTAGACTCGTTTAATATTCAAACTACTCGAATTCTCGCGATTGTGATTCGATACATACTCAATTGATACAAATTTGATTAGCCAGATACTCGATATATTCTCTTATAATATATACACAATTAAATCAAATTAGGATAATTAATTATTATTATTTTGTTTTGTTTTTAATTTTAATTGTCATTTTATATTTGTAAAGTGTAATAGTACATATATTTTCTTATTTCTAAGTAAAATAACAAATTCAATTTATAGTTATATTTATTATAAAGTTAGTTATTATGTGGAGATTCAAATTTGAGTTTGAATTTGAAGCTCGCGAGAGTAATAAATATTCGAGTGGAGTCAAATCTAAGTAATTGTTTTTAAATACAATTTGAATTTGAATCGAATTCGAGTATGAATTAAACGTTTCGAGTCGAATTCGAGAAGCTCTGTGACGCCCCCAAAATAGGTCCAATCCATCCAACCCATTCTGAGTCGCCAAATACATGGTACAGAAAATAACTACAACTTTATTATTACAATTGTCGTGCAAAATACGACAACACATATACTGTGAGTTTAAATACAAATATTGTCATCTAGACAGTATTCATACTCAACTAAGAACTCATTATACTTATTGATACACTATTTTACAAAATAGTGAGGACTACTAAAACAACTGTCTTGAACCATCATTCCACACCCCGACTAGTACTCGCTACATTCTCGCCTCTTGAGAAGAAAATGGAACAACAAGGAAAAGGGTGAGCTCAACTAGCCCAGTAAAGAATATTATGACTAAGATAATATACAACAAATTATCGTTAGTCTTCAACAGGGAAAAATCTAATAGAATACAATAGACAACAACTTTTAAATCAATATTCGCAGCGGAAAATAATAATTCATAGAAGAGTTACGTAGAGAATGAAATCTACGATTATCTATGAATTTAAAAGCACATCTTCAACATTTTATCCCTGTAACATCAATCAATAAATATCTTGAATCAAATAGTCATCTTTGCACTACAGGCCAAAGATATTCATCAGTTGGTCATGTTCACCTCAACACCTGTTCATCTTTGCACTACGGCCCAAAGATATTCATCAGAAATCATTCATCTTTGCACTACATGCCAAAGATATTCATCAGTTGTTCATGTTCACCTCAACACCTGTTCATCTTTGCACTACGGCCAAAGATATTCATCAGAAATTATTCATCTTTGCACTACAGGCCAAAGATATTCAGTTATATCATCATTTAAGACTGAGGATGATGAAAAATATTTTAAAGAAAACGAATCCAGTGAAGCAAAATAACAAATATTAAGGATTCGTATTTTGATTTATCCATGTCCAAAAAATACCTTATCATAGTGAAGTAAAATTCAAGAATGATCAAAACATGGATGCAATCAAAGCTAGTATCCAGAATAGATATTTGGACGAAAAGAAGGAAATTTCATTTTTCGGTGAATAGTAACTCGTGAATAGTAACTCGTGAATAGTAACTCATGAATAGTAACCCCGACATGAAAAGTTCCAAATTTGATAAAAATTCAGATCAATACTTCGGCATAATGATATTGAAGAAAATAATATCATTTAAGAAGAAATAACATCCCTTACCTCAGCAAAAACAGTACTTCTAGTTGAAACACCGGATATAGGTTATGACTTGAACTTGCACCGTATAGCAATACTCAAAGTATTAGAATACTCACAAGAATATGCTCACTAATATAGAGAGAGAAAGAGAGAAACTTGTGTTTCTGGTGTGATTTCAATTCTAACCTAAGCACCCTATTTATAGGAAAATGCTTAGAACACCAAAGCAGAAAATTGAATATAATAATATTATTTATAAACAAAATTCCTAAGCACACCACCAGCTGATTTCAACCATTTAACACATGCCCCTCAATTGAAAAAAACGTTTTTCTTTAAAATAATAATTAAAACTTCCAAAAATCAATAATTTCGGAACTTCGGAACTTCAATAATTCATAATAAATAGTCCTTTGATCAAAAAATTCGAATCTCGCGAGTTTTTATAGGAAATTCAATTCTCTACAACTTTGCAGAAGAAAGTTTTTCCAAATTCCAAACAGAAATTGACCGAAATTCATAAACGGACGATTTTATAGTCAATAATAAATTTTCGGTCAAGAATTGTGTCCACCAACACACAAAACATGTGTTAATCATTTAATGCCACAAAAATACTCTTCCTCCTCATATACTCATATATCCCACATTCATTGTAAAAATATCATCATCAATATATTATTAAAATAATATATTTAAATGAATTATTTTATCAGAAAAAGATAAAATATTAATTTTCAACAATTGTCACGTTAAAAATTTTCTCCATCTATATCCACATAAAATCAATATTTTTCTCATCATATAAATCAATAATTAATTATACACAAATAATATTACAGAACCACAGTACTGGCAACCAGGCCGTTCCCAGGAAAGAGGGGGCTTTCCAAAAAAGATTTCTTCTTACTGGCGCGCAATTAGATGACCAAACCTCTCCTTAGACAGAACTTTCTAGACACTGCCAATAATGTTATCTAATAATATTATTCAGATAATATGAATTATTGTTCCGATAATAGAAAATACTGTGTAGTGACAATTATTAAAATAACAGTAATATAAAATATCAACGCAGCAATTATTGAATCAATAAAATATAATATTGAATAGTAATTACTGTGACAATTATTGAGTAGTCCCTTCTTACGTAAGAATCAATAATTGGTGCAATACCGTGTGCTACTGTGCAACAACACGTATTACTGTGTTTTAACCACCGGGTATTCCAACAGTATTAACGGTAACAACTATGCCGTTATTTATAAACCACTTATTTTTGTCGTTTTCTTCATCCAATCGCTTTCCGTTATGGGGCCCACACAAGGCTGCGCCGTCGTACGAATATTCTCCGACAACAAGAATATTCCACGACCAAACAAATATTCCCCGACAATAATGAATATTTTAGGACCACTTGCTTTTTTTAAAATATTTGCGCATTTTACCCATAACTAACCATATTAATCAAATCAACCCTTACTATTTCAAAATAATAAATAGAGGAAATTAAATTTCATTTATTAATAATTTGGGGTCTTACAACCTCCCCTCCTTATGAAATTTCGTCCTCGAAATTGACATACGTACCTGGTGTTTTGAAAAGATGAGGATACCTCGCTTTCATTTCCGTTTCTAACTCCCAGGTCATTTCCTCAATAGCATGGTTTCTCCACAAAACTTTAACTTGTGGTATAACCTTCGTGCGTAGGACATGCTCTTTCCTATCTAAGATCTTAACAGGTACCTCATCGTACGTTAAATCTTCAGCTATCTCGTCTGGTTCTAACTCAATAATGTGGTTCGGGTCTTTCACATATTTACGAAGCACAGATATATGAAAAACATTATGAACACGAGACATACTTGGAGGTAACGCAAGTCTATAGGCCACATTTCCTACTCGGTCAAGAATCTGAAATGGGCCAATAAATCGTGGATTGAGCTTTCCTCTCTTCCCAAATCTTGTAACTCCTTTCCATGGAGCTACACGTAATAATACATGATCCCCAATGTCAAATTCCACGTCCTTTCGATGAAGATCTATATAACTCTTTTGTCGATCCTGTGCCGTTTGTATACGTTGTCGAATCGTTTGGATCTTCTCTGTAGTCATTCGTACCAACTCTGGTCCCAACAACGTTGCTTCTCCCACCTCATCCCAACATACTGGAGAGCGACACTTTCGTCCATACAATGCTTCAAAGGGAGCCACACCTATACTTGCCTGATAACTGTTGTTGTAGGAGAATTCTACCAATGGTAGGTACTTATCCCAACTTCCTTTGAAATCTAGGACACAAAGTCTTAATAAATCTTCAAGAGTTTGAATAGTCCTCTCTGATTGCCCGTCCGTTTGAGGATGGTATGCCGAACTGAACCGTAAATCCGTGCCCATAGCTTTTTGCAAGCTAACCCAAAATCTTGAAGTGAATCTTGGGTCACGATCCGAAACTATGGATACTGGCATGCCATGCAACCTTACAATCTCATTCACGTACATACTAGCAAGACGTTCAAGAGAATAAGTCTCCCGTATCGGCAAGAAATGAGCAGACTTGGTTAATCTATCAACTATAACCCAAATAGCATTTATACCTTGAGAAACCGTGGGAAGACCCGTAACAAAATCCATGGTAATGTGTTCCCACTTCCATTTCGGAATCTCAAGTGGTTGCAATGGACCCTTTGGTACTTGATTCTCCGCCTTTACACGTTGACAAGTTAAACACCTCGAGATAAACTTTGCAATCTCTCTCTTCATATTGTTCCACCAAAATGTATGTCGAAGATCACGATACATTTTAGTACTTCCAGGATGGATTGCAAATGGTGTATTGTGTGCCTCCATCATGATCTTGTATTTTAAATCAGAATCGTTAGGAACACAAAGTCTAGAGTGGACTCGAAGTATTCCTTCTTCATCGATTCTTGCTTCCGGAATAGCACCTTCTTGTACTTTCTTCTTCATACGCATTAGCTCCCGATCTGTGGCTTAAGCAACTTTAACTTTATCGGTTAAAGTTGATTCTACGCATATACTTGACATCATCACACTCGTTCCTGCATATGATCTTCTACTCAACGCGTCAGCTACCACGTTTGCTTTTCCAGGATGGTATTGAATAGTGTGGTCGTAATCTTTCAACAGCTCGAACCAACGTCGTTGCCGCATGTTGAGTTCTTTCTGAGTGAAGAAATATTTGAGGCTTTTATGGTCTGAATATATCTCCACCTTCTCCCCATATAGATAGTGCCTCCAGATCTTTAGCACGAAAACGACTGCTGCCAACTCTAGATCATGAGTAGGATAATTCCTCTCATATTCTTTAAGTTGTCGCGAGGCATAGGCTATGACTTTCCCACGTTGCATGAGAACACATCCTAACCCTTTGCCTGAAGCATCGCTGTAGATAACAAATCCATCCGAACCAGATGGTATTGTCAGTACAGGTGCCGAAATGAGTCTCCTCTTAAGCTCTTGGAAACTCTTCTCGCATTCTTCGCTCCATACGAATTTGATATCCTTCCGAGTCAGCTGAGTTAACGGGATAGCGATTCGAGAAAACCCTTCTACGAATCTCCGATAATAACCAGCTAAGCCCAGAAAGCTACGTACATCGGTCACCGTCTTCGGTTGCTCCCAGCTTTGTATTGCTTCAATCTTCGCCGGGTCCACAGATACTCCATGTTTCGACACCACGTGCCCTAAGAATGCTACTTTCTCAAGCCAGAACTCGCATTTCTTCAACTTAGCATATAGCTTGTTTTCACGCAGCCTTTGGAGTACCAGCTTCAAATGGTGCTCATGATCTTCACGGCTTTTGGAATATATGAGGATGTCATCAATAAAGACAACAACGAACTGATCCAAATAATCTTTGAATACTCGGTTCATCATATCCATGAAAGCCGCAGGAGCATTAGTCAATCCAAAAGACATGACTAAGAATTCATAATGCCCGTACCGAGTTTTAAAGGCAGTCTTCGGAATATCCTCAGTTTTAACCTTCAGCTGATGATATCCAGAACGAAGATCGATTTTTAAAAAGAATTGTGCTCCTTGTAACTGGTCAAACAGGTCATCAATACGAGGTAGCGGATACCTATTCTTGATAGTGACATGGTTTAATTTCCGGTAATCGATACAAAGTCGCATACTCCCGTCTTTCTTCTTTACAAATAAAACAGGAGCACCCCAAGGAGATGTACTAGGACGAATGAAACCGATGTCCAACAACTCTTGTAGTTGGACTTTTAACTCCTGAAGTTCAATAGGAGCCATTCGATATGAGATTTTAGAAATGGGCTTTGTACCAGGTTCAAGATCAATAAAGAATTCAACTTCACGTTCTGGGGGTAGACCGGGAAGTTCTTCAGGAAATACGTCAGGAAAGTTACTAACAACAGGAATATTATTCAAATTTGAAGTGTCTTTATTCAAATCCATAACATGGGCTAGGAAAGCTTGACATCCGTTTTTCAATAAACGAATGGCTTTATGACTTGATATGACAGTGATTGATTTTAATGGCTTTGTTGCTTGAATTCGAACAACTGGTTGATTAGGAATATGAAAACTAACCACCTTACGAAAACAATCAATTTTGGCATGATGAGTAGTTAACCAATCAATTCCTAAAATCACGTCAAATGCAAGTATCTTTAAAGAGATAAGGTCAACAGGTAAGGTGATGGTGCCAACTTGGATAAAACAAGATTTATAAACAGTGGATGTGATGAAAGTTTCCCCTAACGGAGTCTCCACAGATAAATCAAAGTCTAATTTCCCCGGAGTCAAGTTTAAACGTTGAGCACAAGCAGGAGAAATAAATGAATGGGTAGAACTGGTATCTAATAAGGTATAGACTTCGCAAAAATTTATAATTAACTAACCCGTGCTAACTTCGTTCGGGTTCCTCGCATTCTGACCAGTCACGAAAAACGCTCTTCCAGGAACCGTTGACTTTGACTTTTCTGGGACAGCCTTTTGAGTCACCATCCCCGCTGGACTTGGTTTCGCTACAGTGCAATCTCGAGCGATATGTCCTTCCTTTCCACAGTTATAACATACCTTGAACTGTTGTGGACAGTTTGGGCTGATATGTCCCTCTTTTCCACATTTATAGCATATGACCGGTGGTCGTTCTCCTCCCTTGGAACCAATTGCTGCCGGTGCTGACGTCTTTGTATTATCATTGTTGAATCTCCTCTTTTTAAAATCTCCTCCCGACTCGCTTCTTCTATTTTCATAGCCACGATTACCACCAGAGTGGTTGCCGTTCTTATCTGTACTTTTCTTTCTCCGCTGGTTATCATTATTCTGATGACTGTTGTCACCGATATGATCCTGGTTGTGGTCCCTCGGTTGACCGTACTCGTTATCTCGCTCCAACAATTGAGCCCTGTTGACAACATCTGAATAGAGAAAAAATTTATGAGAAATGAGATATTGACGTATGCCGGGTTTCAAACCTCTCAGAAACATCCGCGTCATACGTTCCTCATTCTCCACCAAATGAGGTGCAAACCTGGACAACTCCGCAAACTTCGCCTCGTACTGGGACACCGTCATGTTATTCTGCTCCAGTCTAATAAACTCTACCTCCTTCATATGACAAATACTTTCAGGAAAGTACTTGTTATTGAATAGCTTCTGAAATATCTCCCAAGACATGCTGAGTGCAGTTGGATGGGTACGCTTCACAGATTCCCACCAGTAGTCTGCCTCGCCACGGAACATAAAGGTGGCGAATGGAACCTTCTGTTCCTCCGTGCATCCCAAGACATCAAATATCTTGGTAATTTGCTTGACCCATGTCTCCGCCTTAATCGGATCCGGCTTTCCCCAGAATTCTGGTGGTCCCAACTCTTTGAACTGCTTGGCTGTGACCAGCTGTGCGTTGCCATTGTTTCTTCCTATATTTTGAACAGGAATCTCCTTCGTCTGGTTTTGCATGAACCGCAAAAAGCTTCTAAACATCTCATCGTTCACCGTCTGCTCAGTGATGTTGTTCACAGGAGGAACATTGCCAGCCTGTTGCACGTTCTCCTCGTTGATGAGTATAGACATCTCCACCGTCTCATTTACTCCACTGTTAACATTCTCATTCGACATTCTCAAATACTGCCATAAAACAAAGGTTAATTAAACAAATTAACAAATCACATAATACCCCTATATAATAACCGACCAACAAATAAGCTTAGGTAGGACACACTAGCGAAGGATTTACTCGTCTCTCCCCTCCTAGTTCTATTCCCCGATCTCCGCCAGAGATCATATCCCTAAGCTCTGATACCAACTGTGACGCCCCCAAAATAGGTCCAATCCATCCAACCCATTCTGAGTCGCCAAATACATGGTACAGAAAATAACTACAACTTTATTATTACAATTGTCGTGCAAAATACGACAACACATATACTGTGAGTTTAAATACAAATATTGTCATCTAGACAGTATTCATACTCAACTAAGAACTCATTATACTTATTGATACACTATTTTACAAAATAGTGAGGACTACTAAAACAACTGTCTTGAACCATCATTCCACACCCCGACTAGTACTCGCTACATTCTCGCCTCTTGAGAAGAAAATGGAACAACAAGGAAAAGGGTGAGCTCAACTAGCCCAGTAAAGAATATTATGACTAAGATAATATACAACAAATTATCGTTAGTCTTCAACAGGGAAAAATCTAATAGAATACAATAGACAACAACTTTTAAATCAATATTCGCAGCAGAAAATAATAATTCATAGAAGAGTTACGTAGAGAATGAAATCTACGATTATCTATGAATTTAAAAGCCCATCTTCAACATTTTATCCCTGTAACATCAATCAATAAATATCTTGAATCAAATAGTCATCTTTGCACTACAGGCCAAAGATATTCATCAGTTGGTCATGTTCACCTCAACACCTGTTCATCTTTGCACTACGGCCCAAAGATATTCATCAGAAATCATTCATCTTTGCACTACAGGCCAAAGATATTCATCAGTTGTTCATGTTCACCTCAACACCTGTTCATCTTTGCACTACGGCCAAAGATATTCATCAGAAATTATTCATCTTTGCACTACAGGCCAAAGATATTCAGTTATATCATCATTTAAGACTGAGGATGATGAAAAATATTTTAAAGAAAACGAATCCAGTGAAGCAAAATAACAAATATTAAGGATTCGTATTTCGATTTATCCATGTCCAAAAAATACCTTATCATAGTGAAGTAAAATTCAAGAATGATCAAAACATGGATGCAATCAAAGCTAGTATCCAGAATAGATATTTGGACGAAAAGAAGGAAATTTCATTTTTCGGTGAATAGTAATTCGTGAATAGTAACTCGTGAATAGTAACTCATGAATAGTAACCCCGACATGAAAAGTTCCAAATTTGATAAAAATTCAGATCAATACTTCGGCATAATGATATTGAAGAAAATAATATCATTTAAGAAGAAATAACATCCCTTACCTCAGCAAAAACAGTACTTCTAGTTGAAACACCGGATATAGGTTATGACTTGAACTTGCACCGTATAGCAATACTCAAAGTATTAGAATACTCACAAGAATACGTTCACTAATATAGAGAGAGAAAGAGAGAAACTTGTGTTTCTGGTGTGATTTCAATTCTAACCTAAGCACCCTATTTATAGGAAAATGCTTAGAACACCAAAGCAGAAAATTGAATATAATAATATTATTTATAAACAAAATTCCTAAGCACACCACCAGCTGATTTCAACCATTTAACACATGCCCCTCAATTGAAAAAAACGTTTTTCTTTAAAATAATAATTAAAACTTCCAAAAATCAATTATTTCGGAACTTCGGAACTTCAATAATTCATAATAAATAGTCCTTTGATCAAAAAATTCGAATCTCGCGAGTTTTTATAGGAAATTCAATTCTCTACAACTTTGCAGAAGAAAGTTTTTCCAAATTCCAAACAGAAATTGACCGAAATTCACAAACGGACGATTTTATAGTCAATAATAAATTTTCGGTCAAGAATTGTGTCCACCAACACACAAAACATGTGTTAATCATTTAATGCCACAAAAATACTCTTCCTCCTCATATACTCATATATCCCACATTCATTGTAAAAATATCATCATCAATATATTATTAAAATAATATATTTAAATGAATTATTTTATCAGAAAAAGATAAAATATTAATTTTCAACAATTGTCACATTAAAAATTTTCTCCATCTATATCCACATAAAATCAATATTTTTCTCATCATATAAATCAATAATTAATTATACACAAATAATATTACAGAACCACAGTACTGGCAATCAGGCCGTTCCCAGGAAAGAGGGGGCTTTCCAAAAAAGATTTCTTCTTACTGGCGCGCAATTAGATGACCAAACCTCTCCTTAGACAGAACTTTCTAGACACTGCCAATAATGTTATCTAATAATATTATTCAGATAATATGAATTATTGTTCCGATAATAGAAAATACTGTGTAGTGACAATTATTAAAACAACAGTAATATAAAATATCAACGCAGCAATTATTGAATCAATAAAATATAATATTGAACAGTAATTACTGTGACAATTATTGAGTAGTGCCTTCTTACGTAAGAATCAATAATTGGTGCAATACCGTGTGCTACTGTGCAACAACACGTATTACTGTGTTTTAACCACCGGGTATTCCAACAGTATTAACGGTAACAACTATGCCGTTATTTATAAACCACTTATTTTTGTCGTTTTCTTCATCCAATCGCTTTCCGTTATGGGACCCACACAAGGCTGCGCCGTCGTACGAATATTCTCCGACAACAAGAATATTCTACGACCAAACAAATATTCCCCGACAATAATGAATATTTTAGGACCACTTGCTTTTTTTAAAATATTTGCGCATTTTACCCATAACTAACCACATTAATCAAATCAACCCTTACTATTTCAAAATAATAAATAGAGGAAATTAAATTTCATTTATTAATAATTTGGGGTCTTACAAGCTCTCTGTTCGTTTCGTTTCGACTCGTCCCTTATGCCTAGTTGAGTTTGAGCTAGACCAAATTTAAATAATTATTAAGTTAATTATTTTATAATTTTATATGTATAATAAGTAAAATAAGTTATTTTAATTAATTAAATACTAAACAAACTGAACTTAACAAGCTTGAGTTCTAATTGAGATTAAGCAAGTCGAGCTCGAGACGAACACAATATAGTTCGAGCTAGGTTCGTTTAATTAAACAAACACGAGTTCACACAACAAGAAAAAAGTCTAATTCATACGAATTTTTCTGTCAAAATAAACACATTTCCGTTGAAATTAACTTATTTGTCACGAAAATTTTCGTCCGCTATTTCGTCTTACTACTCTAGACTTTATTGTGCTAAGCGAGTAAATAATTTTTATCTTGGTGATACCAAATCATCATGTTGATATGTAGTATTGTCCTTACATTAATTTAATATTTTTTTTGTACGTGCCAGACTATAACTTTGTTTGGCTCTAGCAGTTGAATCTTAGAGGAAACTGATAGCCATTTTGAAGAACCTAAGTGTAACTTGGAACCCACAATAATTATTTGAGAATATAAGCATTTTGAGTAGGGGTTTCCAATTAATGCATGTATAAAACCTGATATATGATCATATAAATATATTTGCAAAATATATGATCAATTTTGAAATAAATTGACATAATGTCTTCAAATTTATCATCATAACTTTAATTATTATCATGTCACCACTCTCCTAAACTCAACAATTATAACAATAAATATGAAACAAAAATATATTCTTAAATTTTAAATAAACTTTACATATGAGAGTATCTTGCGATAGATCGAGTATATATAATATATATACATGTATATGTTCGTGAACATACATGGTAAGATTATTGCAAATGTCAAAGAAATATGGGACGTGATAGCACCCAAATTTTTAACTGATGATCACCCACATGTTTTTTTGGCTCCTCGCGTAGCTGAAAACTATGAGAAGAGGGAAGCCTTAATTAAGAGAGGAGAGAATTAAAGAGACTATCTTTAAAAAGATATGGATCAATATATGGAAGGTGGAAAGATACTTGACCACACTTGCCAAATAGATTCAACAATAGGAGACAAAATTTCTCAGTAAGATCTCCATGCGCAACGTGGATCTTAGCTAGCTAGGTTATTCATACATTCACTATTTGTAATTTTTTATATGAACAATTATTCAACATCTAAGTACTGTATGGCTCATTTTACATTAGTAAGTAACCTAAATTCGCACGTATAAAATTTTAAATGGACACGTGGGCCCTCTCTTCCAAAGTCTGTAAAAAAAAAAAAAGTTGTTGGGGTTAAGTAATCAATCTTTACATAATAACGTAGCGTACATTCTTTCCATCCATCTAGATATATCCACCCTTAAAGAAAAAAACAATAGAAAAATTAGGAATTCAATATAAATATGTAACATGCACAAAGCGGTAGTTGTAAACTGATAAACTGCCTCATTCTTTCATTACACAGCAGTCAATACTACTTTCATCCTCCCTCCCCTCCCTTATATCTCTTAAAACCCTACTCATCCTTAATTTAAGCAATTAATAAACCCAAAAAAAAACATTAATTTCGGTACTACCAGCTTCATCAGAGAAAAATAGATAGAAGATGAGAGAAAAAACCCAAGTCGATTCGGTTGTTTCCGAGCTAGAAGGAACACTTTTGAAGGGCAGAGATCCTTTCTCCTATTTCATGTTAGTCGCTTTCGAGGCATCCGGTCTCATTCGTTTTGCGATATTGTTAGCATTTTGGCCGATTATTCGGTTGTTAGATTTGTGTGGGAAGGGGGATTATGGGCTAAAGCTGACAATTTTTGTTGCCACGGCGGGGCTACGGATATCGGAGATTGAATCGGTGGCGAGGGCGGTGTTGCCCAAGTTTTATCTGGATGATATTGATATGGAGGCTTGGAGATTGTTTAGTTCATGTGATAAGAGAGTGGTGGTGACTAAAATACCTAGGGTTATGGTGGAGAGGTTTGTGAAGGAGCATTTGCGTGCGGATGAAGTTATTGGGAGAGATCTTGTTGTGAACCGGTTTGGGTTCACCACTGGGTTTGTTAAGGACGATGGTGGATCAATGGAGGAATGTGTTTTGAGGTTGTTTGAGAATGAGAAACCCTGCTTAGGGTTGGGAAGGGCTGAATCTGGTTCTTCATTTTTATCTACGTGCAAGGTTAGTAACATCAGAATTACTCAATATATTTATTTAGCTATGTTTAAAATTTAGAATAAATTCACTGTTTACTGTTCTTTAGACATTTGTTGTAGCTTTTTCAAAATATTATTAATTCTACTGTTACTTTTTATGTCTCAACTAAATTACAAATTTGGACTTCTTAAATTAGCTTTTGAGTTTATATATATTTATTTCTAAAAATTGCATGTGGCATGCATGCAAACAAAGAATCCAATTACGTACAAATAAAAAGAAAATTAAAGTACATGAAAACAACATATAATAGTGCACTAAAATAATTTTGAAATGACTGCAGGAACAATGCCATTCACCATTTATCTGCAATAAGAAGCACAACCACCAGCTCATCCGCCCTCTACCTGTGATCTTCCACGACGGCCGCCTCGTCAAGCGGCCGACGCCATCCACCTCACTCCTCATCATCTTGTGGATTCCCTTAGGGATCATACTAGCAATTATACGCATCCTCATTGGCATGATTTTACCAATGTGGGCCATACCCCACGTGGCACAAGTATTTGGTGGCAAGGTCATCGTCAAAGGAAAACCACCACGACCACCCTCCGGCTCCAACTCCGGCGTCCTATTCGTTTGCACTCACCGAACCCTAATGGATCCTGTGGTCCTCTCCTCCGTCCTACAGCGCAGAATTCCTGCCGTCACATACTCCATTTCACGTTTATCCGAAATCCTATCGCCAATCCCAACCGTCCGATTAACCCGAGTCCGGCACGTGGATGCCGAAAAAATAAAAAGAGAATTATCCCATGGTGACCTAGTTGTTTGCCCCGAGGGAACAACTTGTAGGGAACCATTTCTCTTGAGATTTAGTGCACTTTTTGCCGAATTAACGGATCGGATCGTACCCGTTGCCATGAACTATCGGGTGGGGTTCTTTCATGCAACCACGGCTAGGGGTTGGAAAGGTTTGGACCCTATATTCTTTTTCATGAACCCTAGGCCAATTTATGAGGTGACTTTCTTGAACCAGTTGCCGGTGGAAGCGACCTGCTCGTCCGGTAAAAGTCCTCACGACGTGGCGAATTACGTGCAGAGAATCTTGGCGGCTACGTTAGGGTTCGAATGCACAAATTTTACAAGGAAGGACAAGTATAGGGTTCTTGCTGGAAATGATGGAATTGTGTCCTACACTTCAATTACTGATAGTGCACAGAATTTGGGGAGCACATTGAAAAAAGTCGTGGGGACTTTTAAGCCTTTCATTCACTAAAACATAAGATCAGATTATTCTTTTCTTACCCAAATGTAGTTTTTTGAACATAATTAAGTTTATTTGATTGTGATCTATTAAATTTCAACCTCTTTTTTTTTTCTTTTTTTACCAGAAAAACAAAGTGCTTGCATTCGTTCTTACTTTTTGTTTCTTTGTATAATTATTATTTTGCTACTGATTTTCCCCCTAAAATGTTGAATAATTATTAATGTATTTATAAGATTTATATATTCAGTTATTATTGTCGGTGTTAGTTATTTTAGTTGAACGAGATAGTATATATAAGGAACTGATGAGAGATCATGTGAAAATATCATTTTAATATATAAAAATATCAGTTTCATATATATATACATACAGCCTCCATTCAGAAATAAGTGTTATATTTTATTTTCTTGAATATTAAAAATTGCATTCAACACACTTATATGTAGTTAATTTTATTTTTTTATATCAAACTCGAAGGAAATCTTTTATTGAAATTTGCATTAAATACACTATCTATCATGTCGAAAATCTGCTAGCGTGACAAATACCGTAACAACAAGCTGCCTCACTGGTGAAACTCAAAACAACAGCAGCCCTCATCGCAAAATTAATTACGCGCATCTAAAATATTCCCGTACGTTGTTTCATATATAATAATATAATAATATAATATAAGAGCTAAAGTTTGAAGACCTACGAGTATTCGAATACATTGTAATAAAGCAACTAGAAAACAAAGTTAATATATATATATATAAAAAAAATCTCGAACTAAAGACGAATCGGCTATGACGATAATTCATCTGTCACTAAATCACAGAAATTGATTTTTTGTGCTATAACGACGGTGCGAATCGTTGTCATAACTATAACGTCGTCTTTCTATGTTATAGTGACGGATTGAACTGTTGCTATAGCCGGTTCGCTGATAAACAAACTCATATATATATATATATATATATATATATATATATATATATATATATATATATATATAAAACTAAAGACGAACCGGCTAAAACGACAGTTCGTCTGTCGCTAAATTACAGAAACACCTGTTTTTAAGCTATAACATCTGTACGAACCGTTGTCATAAATATAACATCGGCTTTCTATGCTATAGCGACGGATTGAACTGATAAACACTTATATATATATATATATATATATATATATATATATATATATATATATATATATATATATATATATATATGAAGAGGATATCCGACGGACCAGTCCGTTAATTTCGTCGACGGAGTTGCCACCAAGGATAAAACAACTCGGGTCAAATCCCGAGTCCGGAACAAATCTCGAGTCAAATTTTAAGTCTGAATCGAATCAAATCCATCAAAATAAGGCATCAAACCACTGACCCAATAGTATTTTCTCCCTATATCTGATACATCAAAATAAGGCCTCAAACCACTGGCCCAATAGTATCTTACACTATCAAAATGTCATGACTTGAACGTACTATTAATAGTAACTTATTTCCTTATATGCACACAATTTTTTTTTGTATCTTTCCATGGGTCTAGATGTTACAAAGTACATCACCTCTCTTTCCATTCGAATATGCCTCCCCGATACCGTCTACTTGTACCTGGTTCCGATTCCAAGTGGCAGAACTCTAAAGTAGGGTTAGGGCAGTAAGCCGATCCGATTCGATCCTAATTTCGGATCTAACATTCTCCGTCGTAATAGTTACGGTCCGACCGACATCAATAATGCAATGAATGGTCCAGACATTAGTAATCGGAGGAACAATTACGGTTGTTCAACTGATGATTCTGATTTGAAACCGGAGACTGGATCTTACGGAGGCTATTCACCGGCTACTAAGAATTGTCGGAAGTTGCCAGTGATGTTGCAAAGATAAGGACAAAGATAACTTACCAGGTTATCTATCTTTAGTATTGAAAAAAGTTGGCTTTTTTTTTCCTTTTTTTAATTAATGTTGTTTCTCATTTTCATATTGAAGTGATAATTGTGAATTATGGCTTTGGAGAAGGTTGGAATCACCAAGGATGTCACCGAAGTAAGTTTGCAAATTTAATGGTTTTTGTGTTTGTGTGTGTTTTTTTTAAACCTTTAAATTTATAAATTTGTAGTCTTAAGATTAATTTCTCGAACTGGATTTGGTTGTCATACAGTTGATTGGAAAAACCCCATTGGTATATCTTAACAATGTTGTGGATGGTTGCGTTGCACGTATCGCGGCCAAATTAGAAACGATGGAGCCAGGTTCTAGTGTTAAAGACAGGTACTAATTTATTTATTTGGGAGGTACCGACGAAGGCAAAGTCGCAGCCGCAGCTGAAGCAGAAGTCCCTACAGGCATCGAAGCTATGACGAGCGCTCATACAGCAGCCGCAGCCATGGTAGGAGGTATGATGACAGGGATTACCATCATGAAGGTCGGAGCAGAAGGTACAAGAGCATAAGCCCTGAACATAGGAGAGGACGAAGCAGGAGCCCAGGGGTAAAGAGACATCGTAGTCCTATTAGAGAAGGTAGTGAAGAGAGACGCTCTAAAATTGAGCAATGGAACAGGGAAAAAGAACAGGCAGAACTTTGTAACAAAGCCAATGGTATGAACAATGAAAATGAAGGGGATTATGACGGGTATATGCAAAATGGTGATCAATACTATAATCAGCTACAGCCAGAGCAAAGAGAATATCAATACTGAAACATGTAGCTTCTGGTGGTGTACAGGTTTACAATTCATTGATATGGAATGTGAAATATTTTCCTCTTTTTCTGTTGTTTTCTATATTTTTTTGGGTATAATTTTCATATCTCCTTTTGCATGCGTGCATTCATATTGTGTTTTACCTTTGCATTCATTTTCCTCCAACTTTAATGAGCTGAACTCCTCCATTCTGAGTCTTCATCCCATGTAGTTACTTCATCCCATTTTTTTTGTATATATGCCTGCTATTGTAGGAACCGCATGTTTTTTGCTCTTTTTAAAGGAGACAATAATATTAATAATTACAATTATAATGAAATTTGAGTTGGTTTGCTCTGTTGTGTTTTTATTTAGTAAACCAAATAAGTCCTTAATTCAAGGGTTTTCCTACGTATAGTTTGATTATAAGAATTAAGACTACATTTCATCAGCAGTCCTACTTTTAATGCTATAATTTTAGGGTGTTTTCAACATGAAAATTAAGACGCATCGAAAACTTACCAATATATATTATAATTTATGTATATATTTTTTATATTCTAAATATATTTGTTTATTATACTTTAGACTATTTCAAAGAGAAAATATATAATTTATTAATGTATGTCGTAAATTTCAAATTTTGTTGTCCAAAAGACCCCATAAATTTGTCCTCCAAAATGGGACAGATGGAGTACTAACTAGTTATTTAATTACGTCAAACGGAGTACTAGTTTGAGCATGCGTAGTTGTTATTTTCTCTAATTTATTTTAAGGTGTGATTGTGTCATTTTTATTATACCTCCCACTTCATAGAAGCTAATTTTCTAGATGTTTCCTGCAGATTTCCACGCAGTCTCTAAACTTCATACAATTTTCTATTAGTACATTCTTTCCTGTCTTTTAGGCGTGTTTATCAATCAAACTTCCTTGTTATTTGCCAGATTTCTTCCTACTAATCAGGCATATTTGGCAGTTTATTTGTTAATTAGTGTATCCTTGATTATGCATATTGATGGGTTTCAGAGTTTAACAGTGATTCTGCCATGTTTCTGTGTGCAGGATTGGTTACAGTATGATTTCAGATGCTGAGGCAAAGGGCCTTATTACATCAGGGGAGGTTAGTTGTGTGTTTTGCCATGAAGATTTCTTTACTAGAGAGTCTAGAGATTATTTGTGATAAGATAATATGTTGATTTAGCTTAGTTAGTTAGTTTCAAAATTTGAAAGTATAATCCAGCTAAAGTTGAATCATACTTGTAATGAAGTTGTTGGATTTTAATAATAATATGCTTTTACATGTATAAGATGCCTTTGAAGAACCTCATCCCGGGTCTATTGTAAGTTCTTTACAATAGAAATCTGGTTTAGAATTTCGCAAGCAATGAATATCACTTTTTTGATACCATAATGCTAATAGCTTAAGTTCTGGATCCAGTCCTTTTAATTTTATTTCTCCTATGTTATGATTATGATTGGAATAGTATCAAGTTTTTCCCCCTTCTTCTTTTTGTCCCCTCTATGAACTTTTCATTGGAAAAAAATAATCTAATCGGACTCTTTTTATTTTTGTTTTTCTTTAAGAGTGTCCTCGTCGAACCTACCAGTGGAAATACTGGCATAGGATTAGCCTTCATGGCAGTAGCTAAGGGATACAAGCTTATAATTACAATGCCTGCTACAATGAGTATCGAGAGAAGAGGATTTTAAGCTCGTAGTTATTTTGTTATCACCAAAAAAAAACTCATGGTTATTGGTTACTTATTTTTATCATATACTAATTACATTTGATGAAAAAGTAACTACTAGGAGAACAACTTAAAATGTATTTCTAATCTTTACGATGCATTTGATTGGCAAAATAGAAAATAGGAATGTTTGGTGATTCAATATATATTTATTGAATAGGAATAGGAATAGGAATGTTTGGTGATTCAATATATATTGATGTAAAAATAGTTATGTTTGGAACAATGTAGTTCATGCCAAACCAAATCAGAATGCAGTGATTGGTATGTCTTCTAGTTTACTCATATTTCCATGAATTTAGTACAGCCCGTTTGCTGTTGGAATCTAAAAGTAATAAGGTTATAGCTGCTCTTATTATAAAGAATGTAAAAGGCCTCCTTTGGGTGTGTGTAAATTAAATTGTGAGGCTTAAATGTATTAAATTGACATTTATTAAGTTGTACAACATCATGAATTATTAATTTTTGTTTCTAGAATTGGTACTGGGGGGGAACAATAACAGCTGCTGGAAAGTTCCTTAAAGAGCAGAACCCTGATATAAAGGTTAGCTTGACATTTTTGAATTAAATAGAAATGCAGATATACAGTTCTATGTGCTTGACTTTTATACAGAAATGCAAATGTTATCACCTAAAAACATTAAAAAAGAACAGGCAGAAAGACAACACTACAAAACAATGGGCCTTTAGCAAATATTTATCGGGCAACGACTTTATAAGTCGTTGCTAAAAGTATATGTTTAGCAACGAAATTTGTTCTTCGTTATAGATTGTGTCATGCTTTCACTTTTTGCAACGAAATTCATAAGTCGTTGCAAAATTTTGTTGTTAATTCATTGGCAGGAAAATATTTCGTTAGAAATTCGTTGCAAAATGTTCGGCCACTTGCTTTCCCGTCATCGTGGGCAACGAAAGTTTTTTTGTTGCTAAAAATGGGGTTTTAGCAACGATTTTTCAGGCAAAGTCGTTGCTAAAAGTGTATGTTTAGCAACGAAACTTATCATTCGTTACAGATTGTGTCAGGCTTTCACTTTTTACAATTAAATTCATAAGTCGTTGCAAAATTTGAAAACAAAATTCGTTGCAAAATTTCTAACCACTTGATTTCTCCTCATTGTAGGCAACGAAAGTTTTTTGTTGCTATATTTCGTTGTCTAATATGGACCACATTCATTGGCAACAATTTTTATTTTCGTTGCATATTTTATACAATTTTTTGCAAAGACTATTAAAATGTTGCCTTAAATTAAGATGATGATGATGATGATGATAATAATAAAAATAATAATAACAATAATAACAATAACAATAACAATAACAATAACAATAATAATAATTTATTAATAATTTTATTGCAGGGGATTTTGGTTTGAGTTATGATTCGAATCAGACACTAAACTAGTATGAACTAAATCCAACGAAAGGAAAAGATGTGTTGTTTGTCGGGGATCTTTCATATGTAGATAACTACCCTAATCATGACAATACAAGGTAACTTTATTTATTTACAATAGTTTTTAATTTCTTGCAGTCTACAATAAATTTTCAGAAGTTTGTTTGTTTCTTAGTATAAATTCATCTTTGTTTAATCTACTACATACGGTAGAGTAAGTCAGTACTTGACATGTGTGCTTGTGCTACATCTATATATTATCTTAAATAAAATTACTAAAAAAGTTCCCAAACTTTATTTAAAAGTTCAATTTGTAACAGTTATAGTGTGGCAAAGATTCTGATGTGGAGTCTGAGGTTAAGCTGGTTTGTCTTCACTAAAGCAGTATATAAATAAAATTAACAACCAAAAATTGATTGCTTCTTGATATATATTAGGGCAGTTGTTGCAAACTCATACACAATTGTCTAGCTTGTTATGCTGCAAAAGTATATGTATATGTCAACATTTATAGTCGCACTGAAGGTTCATGAAATGGCCGATTAAGATTCCAATTTTTTTTTATAACAGAGCAATCATATAGTCGCACTGAAGGTTCTTTTTCTATTTGGATTTGTAGTAAATGATATTGTGATTGCCTATTTGTCTTTTCTACTTATGAGTAATACGGTGTACATTAGTACCACGTAGAAACTCTATTGTCTTTGTGTATTGATTTTGGCACTAAGTGCATCTGGTGACCTATTTGCTTCATTTTCTTAACTTGCTATTATTTTTAAATATGTGCAGGAAGACTGCTTCTACGACCTGCCTTACAATACTGGGTGTCAAATTTTCATGCTACGTTTACGGAAGACAAGGGACAAAATTATGAAGTGTACTCTCTCTATATATGTAGATATATACTTTGATTGAAGAACTGTGGTAACTTTAGATGGTTAATTGTAAAGATAATGAATGATTATGTAGCGGGTGATTTTATTAAGTTAATAATATTTTAGTTTTTTATATTTTTGCCATTATTTACTATGGGGACATTGAGCCTGCTAGGTACACAAAAAGAATGTTAAATTTTGATTTGACAACAATATAATTCGTTACCAAAGTATTGAACAAGTTTTAATATAGCAATAATTTTTTATACATTTAGCAACAAATTTTTGTTGCTAATGACATTAAAAATATAATATTTGACAACAAAAAATTAACCTAATAATAACGGAGAGGATATTATTGCTAATACTAACATAAAAGACAACATTTTTTATCGTTGTAAATCATATCAACTTTCGTTGCACATATAAAGAAACGACAACATATAATGTCGTTGCTAATCGACGACTTTCGTTGCTATTGAAAAATAACCAGCAACAAACATTTTGTTGCTGATTCAGCATAATATCGTTGCCAAATAATATAATCAGCAACGAAAATCGTTGCTAAAAATTTTACATTCCGCAACGAAAGCAAGTTTAGGCAACAACTTTCATAATTTACTGTAACGAAAACTATCGTTGAAAAATGGTGTCAATTGCAACGAAAATGCATGGTCGTTGCAAAAAAAAAGAGTTCATTTCGTTGCCAATTAGCAGGCTTTTACAACGAAATGAGGTTTTTAGCAACAAAATTTTAATTATTCTGCAACAATACATTTTGTTGCTAAAGGATCAATGTATCTGTACGAAAGCCAAATTTCGTTGCAAAATGTATTACTTTTGGCAACGAAAAAAATACGTTCGTTGCGGAATAATTAGCAACGCTCATTGCGCAATGAAAGACGCAACGACAGTAAAGTCATTGTCAAAAACCTTTAGCAACGAAATTTGACACCTTTAGCAACGAAAATCAATTGTTGCTGAAGCCCCATTTTTTTGTAGTGCAAGAAGATTTGGGTAGACGTGAACGTAAATGAAATAAGATTATTTGTTTTGTACAAAAATTAAATTAATAAATTTTGGAGTCTGAAACAACCCGGGTCAAATCTCGAGTCCGGAACAAATCTTGGGTCAAATTTCAAGTCCGAATCGAATCAAATTCATCAAAATAAGGCCTCAAACCACTGGCCCAATAGTATCTTCTTAGGTCATCTTAGCCCACCACAGACTCCCAAAAGGTCATGACTTAAAGGTACTATTGGTAGTAACTTATTTCCTTATAAATAGACAAATTTTTTCCCTATCTTTTGATATGGGACTGGAGTGGTACAAACTCCCCCACTTAAATTTCTGTCGTCCTCGTCAGAACCTAGCACACACACGGCCCCAAAGATCTTTGCCTCTCTAGCCATTGTGGGATAATACCGGCTGACTTCGTGTCCCCACCTCCGGACCTCCATCTCTCCATTATGGGATAATACCACCAGAATTCGTGTCCCCACCTCCGGCAACCCGATCGGATGTTCCGACCTGAGCTTTCGAGAGTCGGCTTTGATACCATATGAAACAACCCGGGTCAAATTCCGATTCCGGAACAAATCTCGGGTCAAATCTCAAGTCCGAATCGAATCAAATTCATCAAAATAAGGCCTCAAACCACTGGCCTAATAGTATCTTCTTGAGTCATCGTAGCCCACCACAGGCTCACCCAAAAGGTCATGACTTGAAGGTACTATCGGTAGTAACTTATTTCCTTATAAGTAGACAAATTTTTCCTCTATCTTTCGATATGGGACTGGGGTGTTACAGAGTCTATCATTAATTCCACCGTATATATATACAGGGAATTTCGAAACAAAAGGGAAATTAAAAATGTGACTATTTCTTTATGCAGTACATTTAGGAGATTATAGAATGCCATAACTTTGCCACAATGGACTCTAAAATGATAGGTAAACAAATTTTTCGACTTATAACTATTAAGACTTGCATTATTATGGGAATGTGCCTAAATATTTTACAAAATCTTAATTGCAGGTTTTTAACTTTAAAAATGAATATAATATGTCGGACATTGACAAAATTAGAAAGGAGTGGATCAATTTCGTAACTCCGTACAAGGAGAGAAGTTAATGAATTATTAGGTTGTTTTATATATATATATATATCGGTCCGGATCTTAAGCTCGCCCCTTATCTAGTTCACCTTGCTCACCCCCCTTTAGCGACGGACCGGGCGACGATTTGGTCCGTCGCTATATGTTGTCTGTCGCTAAAAGTCAATACGACGGTTCTATATATAGCGACAGACCCAATCGTCGCCCGGTATATATATAGAGATCCGGCGACTATTCAGTCTGTCGCTATATATAGAACCGTCGTTATATGTTGTCCGTCGCTAAAAGCTAAGACAACGATTCTATATATAGCGATAGACCGAATCGTCGCCCGATCCGTCGCTAAAGAGGGGGTGAGCTTAAAATCTGGACCGTATATATATATATATATATATATATATATATATATATATATATATATATATATATATATATATATATAATGAGTTTTGACTTTTGATTAAAGATGTTATATACAAATACTTTAATAAATATGAATGAATGAGTTAATGATATGAATGGTTTAATGTATGAAAGATTTGGGTTAAGGTGTCTTCAGGTTTATATATATTCGTTTTTGGATTCATGTTTATTTGTAAGTTGTTATTGGCGATTGGCATTGTGCCACAAAAATTATATTTTTTTTTAAAAATGGAACATTTTAGACATGGTGAAAAAGTTGAAACCAATGTTTGTTTTGTCGTGGTTAAAAATTGGTTATCAACTATTAGACACACATTTTAATTTATTGTCGTGACCATTTTTGTAATTTAGATACGATTTTATAAATCCCACATGACGAAAAAAAATTCGTACATTAATATTGGTCTCGGTTTGAACTTCCAAACCGTGACCATACATGCCCACAACATATTTTTTTAGATACGATTTTTATAATATTCACGTGACAAACTAATTATAAACGTAGATATTGGTCACAGTGTTATGACTACCACCGAGTTCAATACCTACATATATTTTCTACCGATCATCATTTTAGTCACGGGGTGAAATTTGATACGGTTTAAAGAATGAAATCGAAACGGTGGAATCACCGTGACCAAAATTTGTCACGCAGACTGTAAGACCCCAATTTTCATGAATAAAGATTAATTTTTTTTGAAATATATTTTTGAATATTATGGTGTGCATTTGATATAATGTTATAGTTGTGAGTAATATTTATAAATTTTACAAAGTAAGCAAGTTGTTATAAAATATTCGATTGGTCGAAAAATATTCGTTTTAACAGGAAATATTCGTACGACGGCGCAATCATTGGTGGACCCCACAGCGGAATTATTGTCGGAGTTAGAAAATGACAGAAACATCTTTTTATAAAAGTAATGGCAGAAGTTTTACCGTTAACTGTTAAAATACCCGATGGTAAAAGTACAATAATACACGTGATTGCATAGTAGCACATGGTATTGATTATTGATGCTTACGTGAGAAGTCACTTAGTTATACTCAATTATTGTTACAGTAATTGTTGCGTAGTATCTCACGTTATTTGATTCAATTATTGTCAATATTTTATATATTATTAAATCAATAATTGAGACGACAAAGCTATTCATAGTATTATTTGCAATATAGACGATGTTTAGAAAGTTCTGTCGATGAAAAGTTTGGTCACCTAATTGTGCGCAAATAGGGAGAAATTCTTATCGGAAAGTCTTATCTTTCCTGAGAACGATCTGGTTGTTAAATATTACGAATAATAATAATGATGAATAAATGTTGTTAAAAATATTGAGGAAATTTTTTTAAGTATTTGTTGTAAATTTGCTTATTTTATAGACCTCCCGTTTATCCATTTTTTAAAATAATCGGTATATATATATATATATATATATATATATATATATATATATATATATATGATATGTGTGTGTGAAAGTGACTTAAGTGGTGGGGCCCATATGTTGGAAAAAAAGTCAAGGGTGGGGGAATTTTTGAAATCACGAGTAGAATGGAAAAAGGGGGAGTACTATTATGTTTGTATGTGTGTGTGTGTGTGTGTGTGTGTGTGTGTGTGTATATATATATATATATATATATATATATATATATATATATATATATATATAAGTTTATTTTATTTGAACATAAGGTATCAATTTGAAAAGTTAGGCTGCTGTTAATCTGAAGAATCAACCCGTGAATTCCTTTACTGTTGCGTCCGTGATTTTTTTTCAAATAGTATCCTTTCCATTCTCTTATAAATAGGATGCTTAGTTAGAATTAAAAATTACACCAGAATCAGAGAATTCTTCTTCTATAATATTGAGCGTATTTCTTTAGAGTTTTAAGAAGCTTTGAGCGTAGAAAATAGTGAAAGTTTTCTTCAAGAATATCTCTGCTATACCAGTTGGAATACTCTTTTTTTTAAGGTAAGGGATATTATTTTTGTTCAGTATTCGTAAGAAATAATATTTTATTCCATACTCCGTAGTATGTAAGTAAGATTATTTTGTTTTAGATTTCAAATTTTATACTCATTTTGTTAACGTTTTGGCTTCTATACTCCATGAAATTAGTAGAATATCTTTGATATTTGCGCTTTATCTAGTATCTTTTTATGAAAATATTATTCTGAGCATTCTTGATAAGTTTTAATTTTTTCATGCTGGAGTACTATTCCCGAAGTTACTATTTACAGGATACTATTCACTCGAGTACTATTCACCCGGATACTATTTATGACAAAAATTGATTTGTATTCGATCTAAATCATTTTTGATACAATATTATTCTTGAATTTTACTCCACAAAGTAGTATCATATTGATAATTTAGGCATTATTGAATTCTGGATAAATTAAATTATAAATCTTTAAAAAAAATTATCTTTTACTTTCTTTTAATTGAATTTTTATATCATTGTCATCATCCTCATGTTTATATTATGATGAAAGTCATCTGTAGCCCGTAGTGCATAGATGGACTTGGAATGATTATGACCAGGGATTATTCGATATAATCATGACCGTAATGTTATAAATGATGTGGTAAAAATCCTCATTGGCCCGTAGTACATTAATGGATAGTTGTTGGCTTGATCATAACCATTGGTGAAAACACGAATATCTTTGGCCCGTAGTGCATGGATAATTCGTGGTCGTGATACTTGTAAGACCCCAACTTTTTAATGAATAAAATTGAATTTTCTCTATTTATTATTGTGAATAATAAGGTGTTAAATTGATATAATGCTTTGGTTATAGGTGAAATGTGTAAATTTTTTAAAATAAGCAAGTGGTTATAAAATATTTATTTTTGTCGGAGAATATTCGTTTGGTCGTGGAATATTCTTGCTGTCGGAGAATATTCGTACGACGGCGCAACCATTTGTGGGCCCCATAACGAATAACTGTCGGATGAAGAAAACGACAAGTTTGAGTTTTTATAAATAACGACGTAATTGTTATCGTTAACACTGTTGAAATACTTGATGGTTAAAATACAGTAATACGCGTGGTTGCACAGTAGCACACGGTATTGTACAGTATTTTTGGATTATTGATTCTTACGTAAGAAGGCACTACTCAATAATTGTTACAGTAATTATTGTTCAATATTTTATTTTATTAATTCAATAATTGTTACATTGATATTTTATATTATTGTTGTTTCAATAATTATCACTACACAGTATTTTCATTGTTAGATCAATAATTCATATTATTTGAATAATATTATTAGATAACATTATTGGCAATGTCTAGGAAGTTCTATCTAAGGAGAGATTTGGTCATCTAATTACGCTCTAGTAAGGAGAAATCCTTATTGGAAAGCCCCCTCTTTCCTGGGAACTGCCTGATTGTCATTATTGTGATTCTGTAATATTATTTGTGAATAATTAATTATTGATCAATATGATAAGGAAATATTTATTTGATGTGGATATAAATGATAGATTTATTTATGTGGTTATAAATAAAGGAATTAACGTTGAGGTGTTTTATCAGTATTTTGTCAGATTGGAAGTATTAAAAGATCATATTGGTGTTCTTAAAATTCTATTGCGGAGTTATAATTTTAATCCGGCCGTTGGATCGTTGTGATTTTTGGATATGTTATATATATATATAAGTTGAGTATATGTCCACAAATTTTGAACCGTTAAAAATTAACGCATGATTTATTATGAATGTTAAGAAGTGTTGAAAAATCATCCGTTTGTGGATTTTGGATATTTTCTGTCTGGATTTTGGAAAAACTTAAAGCTACAAAGTTGTAGAGAAGTCGATTTCGTGTGGAATGGACATAAAATTCGTATTTTTTTGATAAACAGACTATTTTCTATGAATTACTGAAGTTTTGAAAAATAAAATAATTTTTATTAAAATTGGGTGGGACCCACTTTTGTTTTAAAACATGTGGGTTGCTAATTTTTCAGAATTGTCTGGTCTTGGTTGTCAACTTGGTTGCTGCGTAAGAAGAATGGAAATTAATAATAATATTTTATTATTTAGTCTCCTATGGCGTTTTAAGCATTTTCCTATAAATAGGCGCTTATGTTAGAATTGAAAATCACACCAGAAACAAGTTTTCTTTCTCTCTATATTGTCTAACGTATTTTTGTGAGTATTTAGATACTTTGAGAGTTACTGTTCGGTACAAGCTTCCTTCGACTTTTTATCTGATATTCCAGTCATAAGTACTGCTCTTTTGAGGTAAGGGATTGTAAGGGTTATTATGTTTTTCAGTTTCGTAATTTTTCTGACTCTCAAAAATTTTGGAAAAATTTTCTAGATTGTATCAAAAAATGACGATTTTTGGATGTATAGATTAGGAGTTATGAATTTTATGGGAAAAGACTATTTTAAAAGTAAACCCTTATAACTCCTTGTGGTTAACTCCAAAATTTATGAAATTTTTATTAAGAGTACATGTGTATAACAGCAGTATACTCTGTGAATTTTAGAATTTTTGGACAAAAGTACAGTTTATGATAAATGTCTAAATATTCGACAGTTTTGGCCATATGAAAAATAGTAAATGAATTTTAAAAAATTCTGAGAAAAATATATTTTCAATATGAGACTATATTCTTGTAAATCCCAGAAAAGAAAATTTTTTGGGACTGATTTGGTATTTTTCATAAAAATAGACTAGTTATGAGTAAATGAATTAAACATGTTATGTGAAGTAAGAAAATTAGAAAATAGGATTTTATGGCTTGAGAGTCCTATATAAGGTATATGCAGATTTTTGATAAGGGTTTTGGTTATTGGTGATAAAATCTTATGAATTTAGCATTTTACGATGATTAAATGCATTAATTAGTAAAGTGTAAACAATAAAAATAAATTGTTTATAAGTTTAAGAAATGATTAAAATATTATTGTAATATTGATAATATTAGATTATGAGATTATTAAGTGATTTATAACATTTGGATTAAGGCGTTATGAAATCATTGATTTAAAATATTATTTAATTATTAATAATATTAATAAATGAATTTAACGTTATTATATAGTGAATAATATTAAATGGAGTTTATAATATAATGAATAATGTTATTATCTTCGTGAAAATATTATTTTCTGTTTAAATCTTTTTGATATAATATTATTCTTGAATTTTACTCCACAAAGCAGTATCATGTTGATAATTTGGATAAATTAAATGGTTAAAGTCTTTAAAGTTTATCCTTTATCTCATGTGATTGATTTTTTATATCCTTGTCGTGATCCTCATGCTTATATTGTGATGAAACTCATCTTTGGGCCGTAGTGCAAAGATGACCTGGTGTTATTGGTTTTACAGTTGTATGCCTTTGGCCTGTAGTGCAGAGAAGAACTGTTAATAAATATCTTTGGCCTGTAGTGCAAAGATGACCTGTTGTTGAATATCTTTGGCCTGTAGTGCAATGATGACCTGTTATTGAATATCTTTGGCTGTAGTGCAAAGATGAACTTATTAGTATGATTATGAACAGGAACTATGATTTGGTATAACCATGATCTTTGATATTTTAGGTAAAGACAGGTGATAAAAATTATCTTCGTCTTGAATGAGAAGAGAAATTTAGAACTACAATTATGATTATGAGTTATTCATATGATTGTGGATCGGAACTGTTGATTGATGTTACATGGATAAAATATTGTTGGTGGACTTTTTAACGTGGAAAAGATAATAGACTTTATGGTCTATTTGACTCTTCTAATGGATTGCTTATTCCGCTGCAACTATGGTTGAAAAGTTTTATCATCTACCATATGTTCTAAATCTCTGATTTATTATTGACGAAGGCTGTTGATAATTTAATTATCTTTAGTCATGATATTCTTTATTGGGTTATTTGTGCTCACCCTTTTGCTTCACAATTCCTTTCAGGTAATAAGAGTGTAGCTGGGTCGAGCGGGGGTAATAGAGAAATAGAACGGTGGTATCTAGCTGTGAAGGTTCTCCCTAAACAGTATGGAAATAATTTTATTGAGAACTTTAGAATAATGTGTTATATTTTATACATCATTTAGTAGTTATATTTGGTGAATCATATAGAGTGAGGCGAACCCAACTTTGAAAGGGTGATTTGTCACTATCATACGAGATGTCTAATGACATACAACCTCATGTCATCATAAGACATGGTTGTGCACATCCACTTGCTGAGTATATCTACGAGCACTACCTATATAATCTTGGTGTTTGGATGAAGTATAATTCTCAATTAGAGACAGTGGAGATAATGATATGTCAAGAGAAGACTCGCCATTGAAAAGAATATGATAGTAATCTTTTTGTTTTTCTTTGGGGTTTATTGGGTCAACCAAGGATAATTCTGTGGACATATGATATCTATCATAACCTACGCATGACCTCCCATGTACGAAGGTTTTCTTGAACACTTTCCGAATATTTTAATTTCTAAAACAGTTATTGACACTGTACCTTTATGTAAGGTGTCATTATGATGTGCTATCCAAGGTTGGGATGAGAGTCACAGTTGGTATATATTTGTATCAAAATTCACAATATATGAGTCGTTGTATTTTGCACGGCAATTGTAGTAATAAAGTTGTAGTTATTTTCTGTACCATGTATTTGGCGACTCAGAATAGGTTAGATGGATTAGACCTATTTTGGGGTTGTCACAGTACTAATATCCTTGACCGTAGTACAGGGATGATTCGATGATGTTGATTATTTATTAAGCTGAGTCTCAGCGATAAAATTAATGATAAACTTTTTAAATCATAGAAGATAGTAGATATCATGCTCTACTTGACTCTTCTAATGGATTACTTGTTCCGCTGCAGTTAAACTTGATGTCTATTGTATTTTATCAGTTTAACACTGTTGAAGGCTAACAATAATTTATTCTGCATTATCTTAGTCATAATATTTCTTACTGGGCTAGTTGAGCTCACCCTTTGTTTTTATTGTTCTCTTTAGGAAATGAGAACATAGCCGGGACTAGTCGGGGAACGGAGTGATGGTCCGAGGTGGTGCATTAGTAGTCCTTACTATTTTGTGAAATAGTGCGATAATAATTGTAATGATGACTTATTTGAGTTTGAATACTGTCTAAAAGATAAAATTTGTATTAAAACTCACAACTTATGTTTGGTCGTATTCTACACGACAGTTGTATAATTAAGTTGTATTTAAATGTTGTACCATGTATTTGGCGACTCAGAATGGGTGATATATACCTATTTTGGGGGCGTCACACAGTCTATAGACACGCAACATGTAAAACGAAAACCCGTAATTAAAAGCTAATAGTCATGGTTTAAAACTGTATCCAAAAGCTATTTCTGTACCAGTGAATTATCATGCTCGCCGGTAGCAATGTTTGAGCAACCATGCGAAGTGAGTTAGACGTGGTGCCTAGTGCTGATGACGATGTTTCACCAGGTTTGCAGGAGGAGTATTATTTTATTGCACTCTTTTTGTAATTATTGTATAGATATACTAATCTTGTAATTATTTTTTAATTGTTGTATAGTAGCGTAAAGAACTCAAAATTTAATTAAATTGGGTTTAGTAATTATCTTAATTCTTTTGTAAGATAATAATGTATATTTGTGTGAATATAGATAAGACTTGTAGCTAGAACTCAAGTAAGTTGTTGAACTTTCATTTTCATTGCAAGGTGTGGATGACCAATCTTTGACATTTTGTAGAGGGGCCCGGCCGGGGTAAGAAAGAGAATTATTTGGCAGAGAAAGTTGTTTTGACATTTTTTGCTTTGTTAAACCTATGACGACTCACCTTTCTTGAGGCTCAATATTTTGATTTCCCATTTTAAAAAAAATATTGTCAGCACCAAAAAATAAAGGTAAAAATAAATAAATAAGAAGTATAATTTATATCTAAAAATATATTTTTAGAATTTGAAACATAATAGTTCGACTACAACAAAATATATGAGAATACATTAATTGAAAGATACTTTTTTTAGTATTCTTAGAGTCAAAATCTTCAATAAAATGTTCAAAATCCTATATATATATATATATATATATATATATATATATATATATATATATATTGGGGCCTCTCTGATCGGGGGCCCAGGGCGGTCGACCCTCCCGCCCGTGCTCAGGAACAACTCTGTTGATATTTTTAGAATAAAAATATTGCTAAGTGTCGTTTACAGTTTTAAGCGTCTGTTAAAATAATTACAATAGTATCGTGCTAAATATATATTTATTTTGACAACATATATTATTTTTACTATGATATAAAATATGACAAGAAGATAGATATCAAAATATGTGTAACCTATTGTAATGATAATTTTAATTTAAGCCTCCTAATTTTATCATTTCTTTCTTCTCAAATAGGAAAGATATCAAACGATTAATCAAACCTAACTAATGTATTATTGTGTTTAGCTGATATAGTTTTATACATTGATATATTAATTTTATTTATTAATATCCTGTTCAATTTTTATTTATTTTTTTAAAAAAAATCAGTTAGTATTAATAATGTTCTCCATTATTGCACGCTAGATAGCGTGGTTTGGTTGGACCATATTGTGCTTAGGTTTGCAATAAGGTTGTCCTCAAATTATAGTATGTCACTTTGGACGCATGCATTTTAATTTCACGTCTGTCGTGACCACATTTGGGTCCGACCAACCCCCAAAATGTCTCTAATTATATCTACACGTTAAGCTAATTACTCAAACTTTTGAGCCTCAAATAATAATAATAATAATAATAATAATAAATTCAATTAAAACATAAATAACTACAGCGAAATGAGCAATCTATTAGAAGAGTCATATAGATCATAAAGTCTACTATCTTCTCCAATTGAAAAATTCACTATCAACAGTTTCTGGTCATAAGTATGTCAATCAACAGTTTTTTTTGCACCTAGGCCAAAGAAAACTTTCACCATGTGTATTTGTCATACATGCTAAAGACACTCAATAATCATATTGTTCTTGCGCACAGACCAAAAAAATTCACAACAACTTTGTCTTGATGATTGGTACCAATAACAATGATACGAATGATTGGAAGAAATAATCAGAATAATAAGATAAATAATAAACATTAGAGATTATCAATTTAATTTATCCAAAGTTCAATAATGTACAAATTGTAAACATGATATCCAAAATATTAATTCATGTTCAAGGATAATATATAAAGTTCACAGTTATATTAATATAAAGTTCACAGTTCAAATATAACGATTAAAATTCTATAGGAACATTTAGGTGAAAATATATTAGATGAAACACAAACTATTAATGATATTCTAATTATTTCAAAAAAATCAATGTTTAATAATAAGGTTGTAGAAACAAATAATAGTTTCTTACCATATATAAATTTAGAAGTATGAAAGAGAATGATATCTCTTACCTTAGTACGAGACTAGATACTACTTGCTATGTAAGAGATCAACCTGAATAATTCTTACACTCTTACTGATATTTTCTCTCTACCTCTCTGCCTTACTAATGCTCAAGTTGGAGTTTTTATCTCTCGACAATTATTGTTGTGTTTTTTTGTCTCTCTCGTTGCTCAGTTGAGCAACCTTTTTATAGTAAAACGATGATTGTTATTCGTTTTATATACTAACAATACGCGCAAGTGTATACGGTCAATCAAGTAATATAAAAGTAAGAAAGGATGTCGAACTCACAGGGAACAAATACTAACAATTACTTTAATTACTAAGTTTTTTTTACCAATTTAACCCACTTAAACAGTCACCCCAGTTGATTTGTGAAACTTTTTAAAATAAAAGAAATAAACTTAAAGATTGATCATCAGATAATTAAAACACAGAAGTACAATTTTTCCAATTATTTTGTAATAATCTCCTTGCTATATTTCCTTTTATTTAATCCAATAAGTTGTCAACTAGGATTGCCTGTCAATTTATTAACATTTTTCAATAAATAATAAATAGACATATTTCAGTTATTTTGCTATTTTCATGCAAGACACTTAAAATAGATTCATTAAGCACACACTTCTAATAAAGTTACGCATGACATACAAGTACTTTCGTCTCGTACACTATTATGATATCCTTAACAAGAATAAACAAATTCATGTGTTATTATATTCAGATCTAATCTAAGATTTTCTCTTTCAATTCTATCAAAGATTTCAGATTATTTTTTGGCCAAATAATTATTTAATTAAGCACAAAATATAATAATCGATCAACTCAATAGGATCAATAAGAAGAAATAATGGTAATTAAATTATTGAATAGCAAAAGGTTCCATTGTACCCCTAATTGGGAAATTAGTTTATCATCACAATAAAAACTAGAAGATTAAAATTAAATAAAATCTCAAGTACAGATAATGAAATAAAGAGAAGAAGAAAAACTCTGTCGAGAAATCTCCAGTCTCCAAGCTTCAATCTCTGTCTTGTGTGTTCTCCAAAGTAATTTCCAAGTCTCCAATAGAAGTGACTCTCAATGAATTGTAGTCAAAAAGTTCTTTTCAACCTTATTAAAAACTAGTCTTTATTGTGACGACCCCAAAATAGGTCCATTCCATCCAACCTATTCTGAGTCGTCAAATACATGGTACAGAAAATAACTACAACTTTATTACAACAATTGTCGTGCAAAATACAACAACTCATGTGTTGTGAACTTTGATACAAATATATATATATATCAACTGTAACTCTTGACACCAACTTGGGTAGCACGTCACCATGACATCTAACATAAAGGTATAGTCAAAAACTGTTTTAAAAATTAAAATATTTGGGAATTGCTCAAGGAAACCTTCGTACATGGGAGGCCATGCGTCTAAGTTATTATAGATATCATATGTCCACAGAATTATCCTTGGTTGACCCAATAGACCCCAAAGAAAAACGAGAAGATTACTATCATATTCTTTCCAATGGTAGGTCTTTTCTTGACATATCATAATCTCCACTGTCTCCAATTGAGAATTATACTTCAAACAAACACCAAGATTATATAGGTAGTGCTCGTAGATATACTCAGCAAGTGGATGTGCACAATCGTGTCTTATGATGACACGAGATTGTATGTCATTAGACATCTTGTATGATAGTGACAAAACACCCTTCTAACGTTGTGTTCGCCTCACCCTATTTGATTCACCAAATATAACTACTAAATGATGACCACCGTTCTATTCCCCTGTTACCCCCGCTCGACCCGGCTATACTCTTATTACCTGAAAGGAATTGTGAAACAGAAGGGTGAGCACAACTAGCCCAGTAAAGAATATCATGACTAAAGATAAATAAATTATCAATAGCCTTCAACAGTAATAAATCAGAGATTTAGAACATATGGTAGATGATAAAAAATTTCAACCATAGTTGCAGCGGAACGAGCAATCCATTAGAAGAGTCAAATAGACCATAAAGTCTATTATCTTCTCCATGTTAAAAATCCACCAACGATGTTTTATCCCTGTAACATCAATCAACAGTTCTGGTCCACAAACATATGAATAACTCATAATCATAATTGTGATTCTAAATTCCTCTTCTCACCCAGGACGGAGATAATTTTTATCACATGTCTTTACCTGAAATATCAAAGATCATAGTTATACCAAATCACAGTTCCTGTTCATAATCATACTAATAACTTCATCTTTACACTACGGGCCAAAGATATTCGTCACCAGTTCATCTTGCACTACTGGCCAAAAATATTCAATAACAGGTCATCTTTGCACTGCGGGCCAAAGATATTCATCAACAATTCATCTTTGCACTACAGACCAAAGATATTCCTCAACAGTTCATATTTGCACAATAGGCCAAATATATTCATCAACAGTTCATATTTACACTACAGGCCAAATATATTAATGTCTCAAAGAAATATATAATCATTTCAGAATTTATATAAACAATAATTACAACCATGTTGATCATTTCACCTTTGCACTTAAGCTAAATATATTCAATTATAAATTCAATGGTCATGATCATACCAGTCAATAATTCTACTTTGCACTACTGGCCAAAGAGAACCCAAAGTCAAGATTATACCAATAATCTACCCATCTTTACACTCAAGTGAAAGAGAATTTCAACATCAGGGTTATAAAAATATTATATATGATAATAAAAATAATATGATCAAAATATAGATTTAATTTTAATAGTAATATTCATAAATCAACTATAATTTAGTTAGAAAAAGAAACCAATTTTGTCGTGAATAGTAACTCGTGAATAGTAACTCATGAATAGTAACTCATGAATAGTAATCCCGACACAAAAAGGTAGAAATTCTACAATAAAATTCATACCAATATTTCGATATAATGATATTGAAAGAATAACATTTCTTAAACTTATAAGCAATTTATTTTAATTGTTTACACTT
>CM029015.1:194148963-194498963 GCA_016801055.1 Panax notoginseng | reverse complement strand
AAGAAAAGTGAGGCCATATGTTGGAAGAAAAATTGGGTGGGTGGGTGGGTGGGTGGGTGGGTGGGGGGGAGGGAGAATTCACGGGTGTTACTGTTTTTGTTATATATATAATTATAAGTTTGGTTACTTATATATGTATATGTATATAATTCTTATATATATATTATATGTAAAAATATGATGATTCAGGGGATGAATCATTAAATTTTTTTGGTATGAAGATGGGTTACCCGGGAGGAAGGGCAGCATTATTATTATTATATTTATATTATAATAAGTTTTGTTTTTTATGAAAAAATAGAATATATTATATTATATATAAAGTTATTTGTTTTACTTGAATTTTATATTTTTATGTTAAAACAAATTTGACGTTTGGAAAAAAAATTTGATCCGTGAATATATATAATTGTGCGTCCGTGATTAAAATTTTTAAATAGTATCCTTTCCATTCTCCTATAAATAGAATGCTTAGTTAGAATTGAAAAACACACCAGAATCAGAGAATTCTTCTTCTATAATCTTGAGAGTATTTCTTTAGAGTTTAAGAAAGCTTTGAGCGTAGAAAATAGTGCAAGTTTTCTTCAAGAATATCCCCGCTATACCAGTTGGAATACTCTTCTTTTCAAGGTAAGAGATATTATTTTTGTTCAGTATTCATATTAAATAATATTTTCTTCCATACTCTGTAGTATGTAAGTAATATTATTTTGTTTCAGATTTCGAATTCTACACTCATTTTGTTAAAGTTTTGGATTCTATATTCTATGAAATTAGTAGAATATCCTTGATATTTGCTCTTCATCAAATATCTTTTTATGAAAATATTATTTTGAGCATTCTTGATAAATTTGAACGTTTTCATGCTGGAGTACTATTCACGGGGTACTATTCCCGAATTACTATTCACGGGGCACTATTCACTCGGGTACTATTCACCCGGGACACTATTCATTACAAAAATTGATTCGTTTTCGGTTCAAATTATTTTTGGTACAATATTATTCTTGAATTTTACTCCACGAAGCAGTATCATGTTGATAATTTGGACGTTATTGAATTCTGGATAAATTAAATTATAAATCTTTAATATGTATCCTTTGCTTTCTTTTAATTGAATTCTTATATCATTGTCATCATCCTCATGCTTATATTATGTTAAAAGTCATCTGTGACCCGTAGTGCATAGATGGACTTGGTAAGATTATTACCAGAAATTATTCGGTATAATCATGACCGTAATGTTACAAATGATGTGGTAAAAGTCATCATTGGCCCGTAGTGCATTGATAGACAGTTGTTGGCATGATCATGACCATCGATGAATACACAAATATCATTGGCCCGTAGTGCACGGATAATTCGTGGTCGTGATACTAATGAATATCATTGGCCGTAGTGCAGGGGTGATTCGATGATGTGGATTATTTATTAAGTTGAGTCTCAGCGATAAGAGTGATGAAAAACTTTTTAAATCATAGAAGATAATAGATTTTATGCTCTGCTTGACTCTTTTAATGGATTGCTTGTTCCACTGCAGTTAAACTTGATGTCTATTGTATTTTATCAGTTTAACACTGTTGAAAACTAACGATAATTTATTCTGTATTATCTTAGTCATAATATTTCTTACTGGGCTAGTTGAGCTCACCCTTTACTTTCATTGTTCTCTTCAAGAAATGAGAATATAGCTAGGACTAGTCGAGAAATGGAGTGATGGTCCAGATATTTGCATTAGTAGTCCTCACTATTCTGTGAAATAATGTGATAATAAATGTATTGAGGACTTATTTTGAGTTTGAATACTATCTAGAAGATAATATTTGTATTAAAACTCACAACTCATGTTGTATATTTAAGTTTGTATTTGTATTCTGTACCATGTATTTGACGACTCAGAATGGGTGATGTATACCTATTTTGGGGGCATCACTGTTGGTATCAAAGCTTAGGGATATGATCCCTGGCTAAGATGTGAGACTAGAACTAGGGGGAAAAAAGGGAAAATCCTTCGCTAGTATGACCTACCTAATTTATTTGTTATTTAATTGGTCGGTCAGAATATAGGGATAATAGGTTGCACGTCAATTAACCCTTATTTTGTGGCAGTATTTGAAAATGACATCCGAAAATATTGAGAATAGCAATAGAGCACATGAGACCGTTGAATCACCAACGATCAATAACTAGGAAAACGCGCATCAGGAAGGTAACTATAAGACCCCAACTTTTATGAATAAAGAATAATTTTCTTAAAATATATTTTTGAATATTATGGTGTGGATTTGATATAATGTTATAGTTGTGGGTAATATTTATAAATTTTGCAAAGGAAGCAAGTGATTGTATAATATTCGATTGGTCGGAGAATATTCGTTTTAACAGAAAATATTCGTACGACGACACAATCATTGGTGGACCCCATAATAGAAGTATTGTCGTAGTTCGAAAATGACAGAATTATCTTTTTATAAAAATAACGGCGAAAGTGTTACCGTTAAAACTATTGAACTACCCAGTAGTAAAAGTACAGTAATACGCGTGGTTGCATAGTAGCACACGGTATTAATTATTGATGCTTACGTAAAAAGTCGTTCAGTTATATTCAATTATTGCTACAGTAATTGCTGCATCATATCTCTCATATTATTGATTCAATTATTGTCACAGTATCATATGCATAATATGTTATATTATTAAATCAATAATTGAGACGACAAAGTTATTTATATTATTATTTGTAATATTGATAATGCCTAGAAGTTCTGTCAAAGAGAGGTTTAGTCACCTAATTGTGCGCCAATATGGAGAAATCCTTATCAGAAAGCCCCCTCTTTCTTGCGAACGACCTGGTTGTTAAATATTGTGAATTATAATATTAATGATGAATAAGTTCGTGTTGATTAAAGATAAAATTGATAGTTTCATTGTGTTGAAATTATTAGTGTTAGTGAAAATCGACATTTATTTTGATAATAATTGATGTCTGGAGGTTATAGTGACCAATCGGGTAATTAACCGGATAAATGAGTAATTAATTGCTATTAATTCACATGCTTATAACTATGTGTTCACATGTGTGTACTATTGATTCACATGATTTACTATTAGGAGAGTTGGTGCAAGATGGATAATACTTGCATGACAAAATTAAAAATGGAGGTATAGATGAAGGTACTATACTGTAATTAGTTTTTTCACATGATTATACTATTAAGTCACATGAATGAACTATTAATTCATATTATTTACTATTAGGGAAGGTGGTGCAAGTTTGATAATACTTGCAGGACTAAATTAAAAATGAAGAAAAAGAGGAAGGTATTATACTGTAATATTTCGAGCCCCAAAACGTACAATTATCGAAACTATATTTTCCTATAAATAGAAGCTCATTTTTCTTTCATTCTCACCAATTCACTAAGTCTCACAAGATCAATTATTATAGAGAAAAAGAAGAAGAGAAGTCTGCTACCTCACTATTCCAGTATCCAGTTTCTTTTAAGGTAAGGGGTATTATTCTTTCGTATTCGTGAAGAGAGTTATTTTCTTTCAATACTCGTAAGGGTTGTTATTCCATTCTTTATTATTATGTTGGAATAACCTGTCTATGCGAAGTACCGCATACATGGTGAAATTCTTTTGTTATTCCATTATTTATTATTCTGTTGGAATAACCTGTTTGTGCGATCTATCGCATGCCTGGTGAATTCTGTTGTTATTCTGTTGGAATATCCTGTCTACGCTGATTACGCATGACTTGGTTCCATTCTTTATTATTCTATTAGAATATTCTGTCTATGCGGGTTACGCTTAACCTGGTTCCATTCTTTATCATTCTGTGGGAATAACCTGTCTATGCGAATTATGCAAGCTTAGTGAATTCTTCTGTTATTCCATTCTTTATTATTCTGTTGGAATAACCTGTCTATGTGGATTACCGCATGCATGGTGAATGATCTTTCGTATTCATTCCTTATTAAATTGTGAAAATGATCTGTCTACTTGGATTACCGCATGGCGGGCAAAAATCCATTTACGATTTCATATATTCTATTATACTCAGTTGGTTAAAGTTTTGGCTTCTATACTCCATGAAATTAGTGGAATATCCTTGATATTTGCGCTTCATCCAGTATCTTTTCAAGAAAATATTCTTCTGAGCATTCTTGAATTTTACCCCACAAAGAAGTATCATGTTGATAATTTGGACGTTATTGATTTCTGGATAAATTAAAATTATAAATCTTTAAAATTTATCCTTGAACTTGTTTTATTAAATTATTATGTCATTGTCATCATCCTCATGCTTATATTGTGATTAATGTCATCTTTGGCTTACGTGCATAGATGGACTTGGTATGATTATGACCAGTGATTATTCGGTATAATCATGACCGTAATGTGACGAATGATGTGGTAAAAGTCCTCATTGGCCTGTAGTTCATTGATGGACAGTTGTTGGTATGATTATGACCAGGGATTATTCGGTATAATCATTACCATTGATGATTACATGAATATCCTTGGTCGTGATGCAGGGATGATTCGATTTTATTTATTAAGCTGAGTCTCAACGATAAAGTTGATGAAAAACTTTTTAAATCATAGAAGATAGTACATTTTATGCTCTACTTGACTCTTCGAATGGATTGCTTGTTCCGCTGCAGTTAAACTTGTTGTCTATTATATTCTATCAGTTAAACATTGTTGAAGGCTAATGATAATTTATTCTGCATTATCTTAATCATAATATTTCTTACTGAGCTAGTTGAGCTCACCCTTTCTTTCACTGTTCTCTTCAGGAAATGAAAACGTAGCCGGGACTAGTCAAAAAATAGAGTGACGGTCCAGATGATAGCATTAGTAGTCCTCACTATTCTGTTAAATAGAGTGACAATAAATATAATGAAGACTCCATTGAGTGTGGATATTGTCTAGATGACAATATTCTTATTAAAACTCTTAGATTATATTTTGTCGTATTTTACACGACTGTTGTATAATTAAGTTGTATTTGAATTTTGTACCATGTATTTGGCCACTCAAGATGGGTGATGTATACCTATTTTGGGGGCGTCACAGTAACAATCCTCATACAAACAACAACACCGACCAAATGATGAGCGACGGAATGTTTAAGGGCATTTTGCAATTCATGCAACATCAGGCGAGAGAGACTGTTATCCAAAATGCAGGTGGAAACACTGGTAACTCTCGGACGGTCACTGCTAAGCAGTTCAAGGAGCTGGGACCACCGGAGTTTATTGGAGAGTCAAAACCACTTAAGGCAGAGACGTGGATAAAGCAGATCACCAAGATATTTGATGTCTTGGGATGCTCCGAGGAGCAAAAGGTTCCCTTTGCCACCTTTATGTTGTGAGGAGAGGCAGATTACTGGTAGGAATCGGTAAAGCATACTCAACCTGCCGCACTAAAGATATCTTGGGAGAAGTTCCAAGAACTGTTCAACGACAAGTACTTTCTCGAAAGTATTCGTCACATGAAGGAGGTAGAGTTCATCAAGCTGGAGCAGAAAAATATAACTGTGTCGCAGTACGAAGCTATGTTTACCGAGTTGTCCCGGTTTGCGTCCCACTTAGTTGATAATGAGGAGAGAATGACGCGGATGTTTCTAAGAGGTTTGAAACCCGAGATACGTCAATATCTAATTTCTCACAAACTGTGTTTGTATTCAGATATTGTAAATAGGGCTCAGTTATTATAGCGCGATAACGAGTCAACCCAACCAAGAGAAAGCAGCCGCCAAAATGATAGTACCAGTGATAGTACCAGTGGTAGCAGTCATCGAAGCGGTGACAACAAACGTGGAGGGAATCAACATGCCAGAAATGGTAACCACTTCGGTGGTAATCATGGCCAAGACAGTAAAAGTGGACATTTCAAGAAGAGGAGATTCAACAATGATGGAAAGATGTCAACATCAGCACCAGTTGTTAAAGAAGGAGAACGACCACCGATTGTATGTTTCAAATGCGGAGGGGAGGGACACATCAGTCCAAACCGCACGCAGCAATCTAAAGTGTGTTATAATTACGGAAGAGAAGGCCACATAGCGAAATTTTTTCGTGTAGTAAAGATAAGTCCAGCTGGGGTGGTGACACCAAATGCCGTCCCAGACAAGTCAAAGCCGGTAATTCAAGGGAGAGCGTTTGTCGTGACCTCCCAAAAAGCGAGAAACCCAAACGAGGTTATCACGGGTAAGCTAATCATAAACTCTTGCAAAGTCTATATCTTATTTGATACCGGTTCTACCCATTATTTTATTTCTCCTACTTGCGCTCAACGTTTAAATTTAACTCCGGAGAAATTAGACTTTAACTTATTTGATGAAACTCCGTTGGGAGAAACCTTTATTACATCCACTGTTTATAAATCTTATTTGATTCAAATAGGCACCCTCACATTACCTGTTGATCTTATCTCTTTGAAAATACTTGCATTTGATGTAATTTTAGGGATTGATTGGTTAACTAATCATTATGCTAAAATTGATTATTTTCATAAGGTTGTTAGCTTTCATATTCCTAGCCAACCTATTATGTGAATTCAAGCAACTAAATCACTAAAGTCAATCACTGTAATATCAAGCCATAAAGCTATTCATTTATTGAAAAACGGATGTCAAGCTTTCTTAGCCCATGTCACAGATTTAAACAAAAATACGTCATATTTGAATTATATTTCTATTGTTAATAAATTTCCTAACGTATTCCCTGAAGAACTTCCTAGTCTACCCCCGGAGTGTGAAATCGAGTTTTGTATTGACCTTGAATGTGACGACCCCAAAACAGGTCCATTCCATCCAACCTATTCTGAGTCGCCAAATACATGGTACAGAAAATAACTACAACTTTATTACAACAATTGTCGTGCAAAATATAACAACACATACGCTGTGAGTTTGGATACAAATATATACCAAATGTGACTCATGTTCCAACCGTGGACATCACCTCACAATGACACCTTACATAAAGGTATAGTCAAAAACTGTTTTAGAAATTAGAATCTTTGGGAAGTGATCAAGGAAACCTTCGTACATGGGAGGCCACGCGTCTAGGTTATGATAGATATCATAAGGCCACAGAATTATCCTTGGTTGACCCAATAGACCCCAAAGAAAAACGAGAAGATTACTATCATATTCTTCCCAATGGTGAGTCTTCTCTTGACATATCATTATCTCTACTATCTCTAATTGAGAATTATACTTCAAACAAACACCAAGATTATATAGGTAGTGCTCGTATATATACTCAGCAAGTGGATGAGCACATCCCTGTCTTATGATGACACGAGGTTGTATGTCGTTAGACATCTTGTATGATAGTGGCAAACCACCCTTCTAACGTTGGGTACACCTTACCCTATTGGATTCACCAAATATAACTACTAAATGAACTTTTCTATACTGCTTCGGGAGAACATCCACAGCTAGAGACCACCGTTCTATTTCTCCGTTACCCTCGCTCGACCCAGCTACACTCTTATTACCTGAAAGGAATTGTGAAGCAAAAGGGTGAGCACAACTAGCTCAGTAAAGAATATCATGACTAAAGATAATTAAATTATCAATAGCCTTCATCAATAATAAATCAGAGATTTAGAACATATGGTAAATGATAAAAATTTCAACTATAGTTGCAGCGGAACATGCAATCCATTAGAAGAGTCAAATAGACTATAAAGTCTATTATCTTCTCCATGTTAAAAATCCACCAACAATGTTTTATCCCTGTAACATCAATCAACAGTTATGGTCCACAATCATATAAATAACTCATAATCATAATTATGATTCTAAATTCCTCTTCTCATCCGGGACAAAGATAATTTTTATCACTTGTCTTTACCTGAAAACATCAAAGATCATGGTTATACCAAATCACATTTCCTGTTCATAATCATACTAATAACTTCATCTTTGCACTACGTCCAAAGATATTCATTTGTATCACCAGTTGGTCATGTTTATCTCAACATCTGTTCATCTTTGCACTACTGGCCAAAGATATTCAACAACATGTCATCTTTGCACTACGGGCAAAAGATATTCATCAACAATTCATCTTTGCACTACAGGCCAAAGATATTCATCAATATTTCATCTTTGCACTACATGCCAAATATATTAATATCTCAAAGAATTATAATCATTTTAGAATTTATATAAACAATAATTATAACCATGTTGATCAATTCACCTTTGCACTTAAGCTTAAGATATTCAATTATAAATTCAATGGTCATGATCATACCAGTCACAATTCAACTTTGCACTACAGGCCAAAGAGAACCCTAGTCATGATCATACCAATAATCTACCCATCTTTACACTCCAGTGAAAGGGAAATTCAACATCAGGGTTATAAAAATGTTATATATGATAATAAAATCAATATAATCAACATATAGATTTAATCTCAAGAGTAATATTCATAAATCAACTATAATTTGGTTAGTAAAAGAAACCAATTTTGTCGTGAATAGTAACTCATGAATAGTAACTCGTGAATAGTAACTCGTGAATAGTAACACCGACTCAAAAAGGTAGAAATTCCACAATAAAATCTATACCAATATTTCGGTATAATGATATTGAAAGAATAACATTTCTTAAGCTTATAAACAATTTATTTAAATTGTTTACACTTACTAAATAATGCATTTAATCATTCAAAAATACCAAACTCATAAGATTTCATCACCAATAATCAAAACCCTCATCAAAAATCTGCATATACCTCATATAGGATTCTCAAGCCATAAAATCCTATTTTTCAATTTTCTTACTTCACATAACATATTTAATTCATTTACTCATAACTAGTCCATTTTCATGAAAAATACCAAATCAGTTCCAAAAATATTTCTTTTCTGAGATTTAGCATAATATAGTCCCATATTGAACATATATTTTTCTCAGAATTTTTAAAACTCATTTACTATTTTTCATATGGCCAAAACCACCGAATATTTAGACATTTATCAAAAATTGTACTTTTATCCAAAAATTCTGAAATTTACAGAGTATACTTCTATCATACACATGTACTCCCAATAAAAATTTCATCAATTTTGGAGTTAACCACAAGGAATTATAAGCTGTTACTTTTAAAATAGTCTTTTCTCATAAAATTCATAACTCTCAATCTATACATCCAAAATTCACCATTTTTGGACACAATCAAGAAAACTCATCAAAATATCATTTCAAATTTTTTCAGAATTTTTGAAGATCAGAAAAATTACGAAACTGAAAATCATAACAACCTTTAAAATCCCTTAATATCCCTTACTATCCCTTACCTCAAAAGAGCAGTACTTCTGATCGGTATAAGGCTGAAGGAAACTTGCACTGATGAATAGCAACTCACCAAGTATCTAAAAACTCACAAAATATACTTCATAATATAGAGAGAGAAAGAGAGAAAACTTATGTTTCTGGTGTGATTTTCAATTCTAACTTAGCCCTCTATTTATAGGAAAATTTTGGTAGGTTTGACCTGCAACCTGATGGCTTTACCTGCTACTATTCCCACCCACCACATTTGAAATATAATTCAGCACATTTCTTCACCAACCACAAGTGGAGCCCACCAATTCTAGAATTTTCCACTAAAATGATAAACTCCGAAAATTCAACAATTTCTGAACCAGTCATCTCGTAAAATTCATAATAAATCATACGTTCATTTTTAACGGTTCAAAATTTGTGGACATATACTCAACTTATATATGTATAACATATCCAAAAATTACCACGATCCAACGGTCGGATTAAAAATTATAACACTCGCAATATTTCTCAAAAATCCTGATTTGATTTTTAATACCTCCATTCCGATAAAAATACTGATAAAACACCTCAACATTAACTCCTTTATTTTTAACCACAAAAATATATCCCTCATTTATATCCACATAAAATAAATATTTCCTTATCATATGAATCAATAATTAATTATTCACAAATAATATTACAGAATCACATTTATGACAACCAGGCCGTTCCCAGGAAAGAGGGGGCTTTCCAATAAGGATTTCTCCTTACTGGCGCGCAATTAGATGACCAAACCTCTCCTTAGACAGAACTTTCTAAACATTGCCAATAATGTTATATAATAATATTATTCAAATAATATGAATTATTGATCTGATAATGGAAAATACTGTGCAGCAACAATTATTGAACAACAATAATATAAAATTTCAACGTAGCAATTATTGAATCAATAAAATAAAATATTGAACAGTAATTACTGTAACAATTATTGAGTAGTGCCTTCTTACGTAAGAATCAATAATTTCAAAAATACTATGCAATACCGTGTGCTACTATGCAATAACGCGTATTACTGTATTTTAACCACCGGGTATTCCAACAGTGTTAACGGTAACAACTACGCCGTTATTTGTAAAAACTTAATTTTTTGTCGTTATCGTCATCCGACAGTTATTCGTTATGGGGCCCACAAATAGCTGCGCCGTCGTACGAATATTCCCCGACAGAAAGAATATTCTACGACCAAACGAATATTCCCCGACAACAATGATTATTTTATAACCACTTACGTATTTTGAAAAAAAAATCATATTTCACTCATAACTTTAAACTTTTATCAATTTAACCATTTACTGAATTGTAATTATAAGAAAAATTGAATACTTTTATTTCATAAAATTTGGGGTCTTACATTGAACCCGGTACAAAACCCATTTCCAAAGCCCCATATCGAATGGCTCCTATTGAACTTCAGGAGTTAAAAACCCAACTGCAGGAGTTGTTAGACATCGGTTTCATTCATCTTAGTACGTCTCCTTGGGGTGCTCCTATTTTATTCGTAAAGAAGAAATATGGGAGTATGCGACTTTGTATTGATTATCGGGAGTTGAATCATGTCACCTTCAAAAATAGGTACTCGTTGCCTTGCATTGATGACCTATTTGACCAGTTGCAAGGCGCTAAATTCTTTTCGAAGATCGATCTTCGTTCTGGATATCACCGGTTAAAGATTAAAACTGATGACATTCTAAAGACTGCTTTCAGAACTCGGTACGGGCATTACGAATTCTTAGTCATGTCTTTTGGATTGACCAATGCTCCTGTTGCCTTCATGGATATGATGAACCGAGTATTCAAGGAATATTTGGATCATTTTTTGGTTGTGTTTATTGATGACATCCTCATATACTTCAAAAGCCGTGAAGATCATGAACAACACTTGAGGCTGATACTCTAAAAGCTTCGTGAAAATAAGCTATATGCCAAGTTGAAGAAATGCGAGTTCTGGCTTGAGAAAGTAGCTTGGGCACATGATATCAAATTATGGAATATCTGTTGACCCGACAAAGATTGAAATAATTCAAAGTTGGGAGCAACCTAAGTCAATGACCAAAGTACGTAGCTTTCTGGGCTTGCTGATTATTATCGAAGATTCGTGGAAGGATTTTCTCGAATCGATACTCTATTAACTCAGCTGACTTGAAAAGATACAAAATTTAGTTGGAGCGAGGAATGTGAGAAGAGTTTTCAAGAACTCAAGAGAAGACTCATTTCAGCACCTATTCTGACAATACCATCTGGTTCGGAGGGATTTTTCATCTACAACGATGCTTCAGGTAGAGGGTTAGGATGTGTTCTCATGCAACAGAGGAAAGTCATAGCCTATGCCTCACGATAACTCAAAGAATATGAGATGAATTATCCTATTCATGATCTAGAGTTAGCAACTGTCGTTTTTACGTTTAAAATCTGGAGGCATTACCTGTATGGGGAGAAGGTGGAGATCTATACAGATCATAAAAGCCTCAAATATTTCTTCACCCAAAAAGAACTCAACATGCAGCAGCGACGTTGGCTTGAGCTGTTGAATGATTACGATCATACCATTCAATACCATCCTGGAAAAGCGAACGTGGTAGCTGACGCGTTGAGTAGAAGATCATATGCGGGTACGAGTGCGATATTGTCAACGCAAAGACCCATTTTGTAGGACTTACAAAGGATAGAGATAGAGTTAAAAACTCTAGGGACCTACATGATGATGTCAAATATACGAGTAGAACCAACTTTAATCGATAAAGTTAAAGCTGCTCAAACAACGAACATGGAGCTGATGCGTATGAAGAAGAAAGTGTAAGAAGGTGTTATTCCAGAAGTAAGAATCGATGAAGAATGAATACTTCGAGTCAACTCCAGACTTTTTGTTCTTAATGACTCTGATTTGAAGTATAAAATTATGATGGAGGCGCACAACACACCTTTTACAATCCATCCTGGAAGTACCAAAATGTATCGTGATCTTCGACATACATTTTGGTGGAGCAATATGAAGAGAGAGATATTGGAGTTTATCTCAAGGTGTTTAACTTGTCAACGTGTCAAGGCGGAGCATCAAGTGCCAAAAGGTCTATTGCAACCACTTGAAATTTCAGAATGGAAGTGGGAGCACATTACCATGGATTTCGTTACTGGTCTTCCCAAGGTTTCTCAAGGCATAGATGTAATTTGGATCATTGTTGATAGATTCTCCAAGTCTGCTCATTTCTTACCTATACGAGAAACTTATTCACTTGAATGTCTTGCTCGTATATACATAAATGAGATTGTAAGACTGCATGGTATGCCAGTATCCATAGTTTCTGATCGAGACCCAAGATTCACTTCACGATTTTGGGTCAGTTTGCAGAAAGCTATGGGCACGAATTTATGATTCAGTTAGGCATATCATTTTCAGACGGACGGGCAGTCAGAGAGGACTATTCAAACTCTAGAAGATCTATTAAGACTCTATTTCCTTGACTTCAAAGGAAGTTGGGATAAGTTCTTACCATTAGTGGAATTCTCCTACAACAACAGTTATCAGGCAAGTATAGGCATGGCTTTATTCGAGGTGTTGTATGGATGCAAGCGTCGTTCTCTAGTATGATAGGATGAGGTAGGTGAAGCAACGTTGTTGGGACCGAAATTGGTACGCATGACAACAGAAAAGATTCAAATGATCCGATAACGTATAAAAACTTCACAAGATCGACAAAAGAGTTATACTGATCTTCATTGAAAGGACGTGAAATTCAATGTTGGAGAGCGTATGTTGTTACATGTTGCTCCATAGAAAGGAGTTACAAGATTTAAAAGAGAAGAAAGCTCAATCCTCGATTCATTGGCCCATTTGAAATCCTCAACCGAGTAGGAACGGTGGCCTATAGACTCCCCTTACCACCAAGTATGTCTCGTGTTCATAACGTTTTTCACATATCTATGTTACGTAAATATGTAGAAAACCCGAACCAGACGAGATAGCGAAAGATTCAACGTATGAAGAGGTACCTGTTAAAATCTTGGATAAGAAGGAACATATTGTACACTCCAAGTTTATACCTCAAGTCAAAGTTTTGTGGAGAAACCACGATGGTGAGGAAATGACCTGGGAGTTAGAATCTGAAATGAAATTAAGGTATCCTCACCTCTTCGACATACCGGGTACGTACACCAATTTCGAGGACGAAATTTCATAAGAAGGGAAGATTGTAAGACCCCAACTTTTATGAATAAATATTAATTTTTCTCTAAATATTATTCTTGAATATTAAGGTATGGATTTAATATAATGTTATAGTTGTAGGTAATATTTATAAATTTTACAAAGTAAGCAAGTTGTCATAAAATATTCGATTAGTCGGGGAATATTCGTTTTATCAGGGAATATTCTTACGAAGGTACAATCATTGGTGGACTCCATAACGAAATTATTGTCAGAGTGAGAAAACGATATAAATAACTTTTATAAAAATAACGGCGAAAGTTTTACCGTTAACTGTTAAAATATCCGGTGACAAGTACAGTAATACGCGTGGTTGCATAGTAGCACACTGTATTTGATGCTTACGTAAGAAGTCACTCAGTTATACTCAATTATTGCTACAATAGTTGCTGTATAGTATCACACATTATTGATTTAATTATTGTCACAGTATCATCTGCACAATATTTTATATTATTAAATCAATAATTAAGATGACAAAGCTATTCATATTATTATTTGTATTATTGACAGTGTCTATAAAGTTCTGTCGAGGAAAGAGATTTGGTCACCTAATTACGCGTCAATAAGTAAAAATTCTTAACGGAAAGTCCCCTCTTTCCTAAGAATGATCTGGTTGTTAAATATTGTGAGTTATAATATTAATGATGAATGTTATTAAAAATGTGTTTTGTGAAGCCAAGTGAATTGAGATAAATTGAGGGGGTTTTGTGAAGTATTTGTTATAAATTTTGCTTATTATATGGACCCCCACTTACCCATTTTTCAAAATTATCGGTTGAAGTTATCTCAGTTTTATATATATATATATATATATATATATATATATATATATATATATATATATATATATATATAAAGGTGCAGGGTATATATATTATATATGTGTGTGTGTGTGTGTGCGCGCACACAAGGAAGGGAATGTATATGTGTGTTTGGCTTGTCGTAGGAATATGGGAGTGGGTGTGTGTGTGTGTGTGTGTGTGTGTGTGTGTATATATATATATATATATATATATATATATATATATATATATATATGTTATATAAAGTTTTGTTTTATTAGATTATAAATAGAATATATTATATTTTATTTAAAATTTTCGTTTTATTAGAATATTTTATTGCACAATAATGAATAGTAAATCAAATTTTTTTTCGCCGGTTGCAGCGCCCGTGAGAAAGCTACTGTTGGTCCGTGATTTTTATTTTCAAATAGTATCCTTCCATTCTCCTATAAATAAGATGTTTAGTTTAGAATTGAAAATCACACCAGAATCAGAGAATTCTTCTTCTATAATATTGAGTGTATTTCTTTTGAGTTTAAGGAAGCGTTGAGCGTAAAAAATAGTATAAGTTTTCTTCAAGAATATTCCGCTATACCATTCAGAAGTACGCTCCTTTTAAGGTAAAGGATATTATTTTTGTTCAATATTCGTATAAAATAATATTTTCTTCCATACTCTGTAGTGTGTAAGTAATATTATTTCATTTCAGATTCTGAATTTTACACTTATTTTGTTAAGTATTGCTTCTATACTCCTTGAAATTAGTAGAATATCCTTGAAATTTGGGCTTCATCAAGTATTTTTTCACGAAAATATTATTCTGAACATTCTTGATAATTTTTAATCTTTTCATGTCGGGGTACTATTTCCGAAGTACTATTTACGGGATACTATTCAAGACAAAAATTGATTTTTTTCTGTCCAAATCATTTTTTATACAATATTATTCTTGAATTTTACTCTACAAAGCCGTATCATGTTAGCAATTTAGACATTATTGAATTCTGAATAAATTGAATTATAAATCTTTAAAATTTATCCTTGCTCTCATTTAATTGAATTCTTATATCATTGTCATCATCCTCATGCTTATATTATGATGAAAGTCATATTTGGCCCGTAGTGCATAGATGGACTATTGATTGGTATGATTATGACCATGTATCGGTATAATCTTGACCTGTAATGTTACAAATAATGTGGTAAAAGTCCTTATTGGCCCGTAGTGTATTGATGGACAGTTGTTGGCATGATCATGACTATTGGTGATAATAACAAATATCATTGGCCCGTAGTGCATGAATGATTCGTAGATGTGATAATAATGAATATCCTTGGCCCGTAGAGCATGGATAATTCAGTGATGTGGATTATTTATTGAGCTGAGTCTCAGCGATAAAATTGATGATAAACTTTTAAATCATAGAAGATAGTAGATATCATGCTCTATTTGACTCTTCTAATGAATTTTTTGTTCCGCTGTAGTTAAACTTGTTTTCTATTGTATTCAATCAGTTTAACACTGTTGAAGGCTAACGATAATTTATTTTGCATTATATTAGTCATAATATTCTTTATTGGGCTAGTTGAGCTCACCCTTTGCTTTCAGTGTTCTCTTCAGAAAATGAGAATATAGCTGGGACTAGTAGGGGAACGGAGTGATGGTCCGAGATGGTGGCTATAGTAGTCCTCACTATTCCATGAAATAGTGTGATAATAATTGTAATGAGGACTCTATTTGAGTTTGGATATTTTCTACGAGATACTATTCGTGTTAAAACTCTCAGCTATGTTTTGTCATATTTTACACGATATTTGTATAATTAAGTTGTACTTGAATTCTGTACCATGTATTTGACGACTCAGAATGGGTGATGTATACCTATTTTGGGGGCGTCACACCTATTACATAAGGTAAGTTAAATTCCTTATATGAATCAACTTCAAGCCAAAAAGGAAACAAAATTTGTAGAATTCGCGCCCCGCGCCACTTCTCATTGTTTACTGGCGTGCTCCACTCTAACCATGCAATATATCTAACCCAGCTTAGCGCAACCCACGCCGCTCTGTCAATTTTTCCACTTCTTCTTGTTTTCCTTTCCTTTTCAGCTCTATATCCCATCCATGCCCTTTTTCTTGCAAAGTAACACCAAACATAAGAGAATAACATGAACAAAGCCCCAAAACTCACAATATTTCAAGTTAAAAGTACCCAATTCATAGGTTTTCAAATCACTCATCAAATTCCCCCAAACTTGAGCAATTTTTTGTCCTCAAGCAATCCTAACACAGACTATACTAACACAAACCAAACACAATGAATGCAACTAGTGAGAACAAGCAAGATCCACAATAGTTAGATAACGCAAATGCCTCATAAATAAACACTTAATTTACAGTCAACCTTGAATCATGTATAATCATAGACTCTCACATCCTCACCTCACTGTCACAACTCTAGCCTCTTTTTTTTTGTGTGTCCAATATCGTATCAGCAGTTTCAAAGTTATTTATGTGATCAATTTCATGTACAAACTCACCCTTCTCACAGATATTCAACCGAGCACGACATCCACATAGAGAATAGGGAAATCAGGCTTTAAAGCAAGTAAATATAAGGCATTAAATCCTCATGCATCGCAGGTCCATTTTATGCTCCATCATACTGATTATTTTTCGTCTGACTTGTGTAATGTTCATCCACATTAGGCTTTTCAAAGTTACCCGTGTAGCGAAATTTCGACCGAAGACTCCCAAACCAGATGACTTTAGGGCGCTGGGTGTTGAGACATCCCCTAGGGTGTACTTGTCCGAGTAACAGAGGTCATGAAGTTGAACTAAGCAAGTTTTTAATCATTACTTACATATTATTGTTATTTTTTTTCTTTGTATATGTTTATATATATATATATATATATATATATATATATATATATATATATATATATATATATATATATATATATATATATGAAACCAAAATTCCCCCAACCTTATGTATTGGCTAATGCTCAGTTTTAATCAGTGATCAAGTAAGTGCTCACGTCCTATCACACATAAATTCTTAATCTCAACTAATAGTCAATAGGTGTGCTTGAATGCAAAAGAGGTCAAGAATCATGCTATGAGGTTCCTATGATCAAGTCTAATTAGTACATGTTACTCAATTTTCTGCAAGTAAGAATAAACCAGACTCATCATCGACCATCATCTAACCTACCAAGGCCCAATGCTCGAACATCATGCAAAATGATATATTCATGCTTCTACTGACATAACTCCTATGTGAATGAATGATGGTTTTTTTTAATAGGAATGAACGAATAAAATAGAGTTATGAACTACAGTTATAAACTACTAATGCAACCTAAGAATGCACCTACTAATGCAAACACTTCACAGATTAACAAAATAACAAACCAAAATAATAATTTCCCCAAACTTAAAGTAAGTATATAATGTCCTCATTACGTTAAAAGAAATTAAGACCGAGGACTTCCCTGAGTGACAAGTCAGTGCTCGTCACCATGACCTTTATCGTCTGAAGGGGGGTATGCAGGAAGAATGAGCGGAATGGGCAGCTGCACTGGATCGGTATTTGTGTTGAAACGGGAGAAAGCCTACGCCAACGCCATGAATGCGCTAATGTTGTAATCATGCATTGTGGATTGACGTTGGGTGAGTCGCAAGTTTTTTCGTTGTATCTGTCTCTGGAAAGTGGCAGACGGCTCGGCCTCTGCCCCATCGGCCATTGGATCATCCATGGCCAGAGGTGACGGAGGTAGAATCATGATGTAGCCCTCACTCCTTAGATGTGAGACGGCTCCATCCCAAGATTTCGATCAATCTTCATGTGGTCAATTAGAGCCATAAGTGGCTGGACTTGTTCTGACGCATGCCATTAAACCCTGACCTTATGACATAATTCCGTGATAAGAAATCCATGTAAAAGTCCCCTAGTATTACCTCATCTTAGAACGCATTCAATGGACTCTTGAATGCATAAGCCCATATCTACTTTCAGTATTTTAATTTCGTTTTGACTGCTCAAGTGATTGTGCACAATGCCATAGAGAAGCATTGTTGTTTCTTTAGTTACGTCGTTCTAATGACGGGTCGGCATAAGTATAACAAAGATGAACGTGTGCCATACTTTCCCATATTTACTAAGAGCGAAGTGGGGAAAACTGATCTTTAGGTTTGCTCCTGCTTTGGTTACCCATTGTGTTGCTGGCTTGCAAAGCCGCATTATCAGCTCATCCAAGTTGGGAAGGTAATCTTCATACTGTACATAAGTTGGTGTTTCCAACCCAAAGTATTCATTGATAGTTGTTACATCAAATGCCACTGGCTTGCCCCAAGTCATCACCACATGACCTGCCCTCTCAATGACATTAGCATAAAATCCCTTGACAATAGAGATTACAACAGGTTGGGGTTGCTTGACCAATTGGAACCAGTTCTGTTCAGCAATCATTAAAGCCATATCCCCATCCAAATTAGCGTCTGGTTTCAATCTCTGTTCCAACACTAGTGTTTTCTTGTCAAGAAATGTTTTGAATCTCGTCACTGCGGCATTACTGAAAAACTTTGAGCTGTCAAATTGTTGCCTAGTACTCGAACCAGACCCTCTTTGCCTCTTAGATAACATATTGTATTCAAATGTGCTTCTACGTGCAAAACAGGATCCTAACTTGGTCTAAGCAATTCAACAAACAGTTGGTAGGCAACTCCCTTTTCCCTTCAACTTAATCCCTTTGATAAAATAATTGGCATAGTAGAAATCTAATGAGTTGCCAACTAGGATTTCCTATTAATTTATTAAGATTTTTCAATGAATAATAAAAATACTTATTTAAGTTATTTTGTTATTTTCATGCAAGACACTTAAAATAGATTCATTAAGCACAAACTCCTAACAAAGTTATGCATGACATACAAATGCTTTCGTCTCATACACTATTATGTAATCTTTAACAAGAATCAACAAATTCATGTGTTATTATATTCATATCTAATCTAAGATTTTCTCTTTTAATTTCATCAAAGATATCAGATTAATTTTTGGCCAAACAATTATTTAATGAAGCACAAAATATAATAATCAAATCAATAGGATCAATAAGAAGAAATAATGGAAATTGAATTATTGAATTGCAAAAGGTTCCATTGTACCCATAATTGAAAACTAGTTCATCATCACAATAAAAACTAGAAAATTAAAATTAAATAACATCTCAAGTACAGATAATGAAATAAAGAGAAGAAGATTAAAAACTCTGTCGAAAAATCTCCAGTCTCCAAGCTTCAATCATCGTCTTGTGTGATCTCCAAAGCAATCTCTAAGTCTCCAATAGAAGTGGCTCTCAATGAATTGTAATCAAAAAGTTCTTTTCAATCTTATTAAAAACTAGTCTTTATAGTCCTAACAAAATCCTGTTACATAAGAGAAGTTAAAGTCCTCATACGAATCAACTTCAAGCCAAAAAGGAAACAAAATCTGCAGCATTTGCCAGTGGCGCGCCCCACGCTGCTTCTCTTGGTTTACTGGCGCTCCCCACTCTAACCATGCACTATGTCTAACCCAGCCTGGCGCGGCCCGCGCCGTGTATATCCTTCTTGCAATGCGCCCCGCGCCACTCTGTTAATTTTCCACTTTTTCTTGGTTTCCTTCCTTTTTCATCTCTATAGCCCATTCATGCCCCTTTTCTTGCAAAGTAACAGCAAACACAAGAGAATAACACGAACAAATCCCAAAAACTCACAATATTTCAAGTTAAAAGTACCCAATTTGTAGGTTTTCAACCCACTCATCAATGATACACAAAGTTTGTTGGATAGGCACACACAGTTTAAAAATTTTTTTGCTTGATAAATAAAGTTGCGAGTCCCATGGAAGAAAATAAGGCAACTTACACACGGATTAAAAAAAAAATTGTTAGATAAAGTTGTGGGTCCAGTGACGCCCCTAAAATAGGTATACAACACCCATTCTGAGTCACCAAATACATGGTACAGAAATAAATATAACTTTATTAATACAATTGTCGTGCAAAATACGACAACACAATACTGTGAGTTTAAATATAAATATTGTCTAATAGACAATATTCAAATTCAAAAGGAGTCCTCATTATAATTATTGATACACTATTTTACAAAATAATGAGGACTACTAAAATAACTATCCTGGACTATCACTCCATACCCCAGCTAATTCCTGCTATGTTCTCTCCTCCTGAGAAGAAAAATAGAATAAAAAGGAAAAAGTTGAGCTCAACTAGCTAGTAAATAATATTATGACTAAGATAATATACAATAAATTATCGTTAGTCGTCAACAGGGAAAAATCTGATAAAATATAATAGACAGCAAGTTTTAGATCAACCATTGTAACGGAAACAATAATCCATTAGAAGAGTCAAGTAGAGAATGAATTCTAATATCTTCTAAGATTTAAAAGTCCATAATCAATATTTAATCCCTGTAACATCAATCAATATACATCTTGAATCAAATATTCATCTTTGCACTACAGGCCAAAGATATTCAGTAATATCATCATTTAGGACTGAGGATGATGAAAAACATCTTAAAGAAAATGAATCCAATGAGACAGAAGGATAATTATTAGGGATTCGTATTACAGTTTATTCAAGTGCAATAATACTGCATAATAACCAATTGTGAAGTAGAATTCAAAAATAAAGATCAAAACATGGATACAATCAAAGATAGTAACCATAATAAATATCTTGGACAAAAAGAAGAAAATTTTATTTTTCGGTGAATAGTGTTGTATACGTGAATAGTAACCCCGACACAAAAAGGTAGAAATTTTACAAAAACTCATATCAATAATTCGGCAGAATGATATTGAAGAAAATAATATCATTTAAGAAGAAAATAACATCCCTTACCTCAAAATAACCGTACTTCTGATCGAAATATCAGATATAAAGTCGAAGGAAGCTTGTACCGAACAACAACTCTCAAAGTATCTAAATACTCACAAACATACGCTCGATAATATAGAGAGAGAGAAAGAAAAAATTTATTTCTGGTGTGATTTTCAATTCTAACTAAGCACCCTATTTATAGAAAAATATTAGAACGCCGAAGCAGATTTAACCTGCTACCTGATGGCTTTACCTGTTACTATTCATGCCCACCACATTTGAAATAAAATTTCAGCACATTTCTCACTAACTAAAAGTGGGGCCCACCAATTTTAGAAATTTTCAAAATATTTTATCATTTAAACAATAATCAGAAACTTCAATAATTCATAATAAATAGCCCTTTTATCAGAAAAATACTTATTTCATGTGCTTTTCATAGAAAATTTAATTCTCTACAACTTTGTAGAAGAAAGTTTTTTCAAATTTTAAACAGAAAATGTCTGAAATCTACATACGAACGATTTTTAATACCTTCATTCTGACAAAATACTGATAAAACACCTCAACATTAATTCCTCCATTTATAACCACAAAAAATATATCCAACATTTATATCCACATAAAATAAATATTTCCTTATCATATAAATCAATAATTAATTATTCACAAATAATATTACAGAATCACAATTATGACAATCAGGTCGTTCCTAGGAAAGAGGGGGCTTTCCAATAAGGATTTCTTCTTACTGGCGCACAATTAGATGACCAAACCTCTCCTTAGACAGAACTTTCTAGACATGAATTATTGATCTGATAATGGAAAATACTGTGTAGTGATAATTATTGAAACAACAATAATATAAAATATCAACGCAGCAATTATTGAATCAATAAAATAAAATATTGAACAGTAATTACTGTAACAATTATTGAGTAGTGTCTTCTTACGTAAGAATCAATAATTGGTGCAATACCGTGTGCTGCTGTGTTTTAACCACCGGGTATTCCAACAGTATTAACGGTAACAACTACGCCGTTATTTATAAATAACTTATACTTGTCGTTTTCTTCATCCAATCGTTTTCCGTTATGGGCCCACACAAGGCTGTGCCGTCGTACGAATATTTCTCGACAGCAAGAATATTCCACGACTAAATGAATATTCACCGACAAAAATGAATATTTTATAACCACTTGCTTATTTGAAATATTGGCGTATTTTACCCATAACTAACCACATTAATCAAATCAACCCTTACTATTTCAAAATAATAAATAGAGAAAATTCGATTTTATTTATTAACAAGTTGGGGTCTTACAAACTCCTCTCCTTATGAAATTTCGTCCTCGAAATTGACGTACGTACCTGGTGTTTCGAAAAGGTGAGGGTACCTTGCTTTCATTTTTGATTCTAATTTCCAAGTCATTTTCTCAATAGCTTGGTTCCTCCACAAAACCTTAACTTGTGGTATAACCTTGGTGTGTAGGACCTGCTCTTTTCTATCCAAGATCTTAATATGTACCTCCTTGTACGCTAAATCTTCGGCTATCTCGTCTGGTTCTAACTCAATAATGTGGTTCGGGTCTTTCATATATTTACGAAGTACAGATACGTGAAAAATATTATGAACACGAGACATGCTTGGAGGTAATGCGAGTCTATAGGCCACATTTCCTACTCGGTCAAGAATCTGAAATGGACCAATAAATCGTGGATTGAGCTTTCCTCTCTTCTCAAATCTTGTAACTCCCTTCCATGGAGCAACACATAACAATACATGATCCCCAATATTAAATTCCACGCCCTTTCGATGAAGGTCATCATAACTCTTTTGTAGATCCTGTGAAGTTTGAATATGTTGTCGAATTATTTGGATCTTTTCTGTAGTCATGCGTACCAATTCTGGTCCCAACAAAGTTGCTTCACCCACCTCGTTCCAGCATACTGGAGAGCGATATTTTCATCCATACAATGCTTCAAATGGAGCCACACCTATACTTGCTTGATAACTGTTGTTGTAGGAGAATTCCTCCAATGGTAAATACTTATCCCAACTCCCTTTGAAGTCTAGGACACAGAGTCTTAATAGGTCTTCAAGAGTTTGAATAGTCCTCTCTAATTGTCCGTCCGTTTGAGGATGGTATGTCGAACTGAATCGTAAATCCGTGTCCATAGCTTTTTGTAAACTAACCCAAAATCGTGAAGTGAATCTTGGGTCACGATCCGAAACTATGGATACTAGCATGCCATGCAATCTCACAATCTCATTCATGTACATATGAGCAAGATGTTCAAGGGAATAAGTCTCCCATATAGGCAAGAAATGGGCAGACTTGGTTAATCTATCAATAATAACTCAAATCGCATTTATGCCTTGAGAAACCTTGGGAAGACCCGTAACGAAATCCATAGTAACGTGTTCTTACTTCCATTTCAGAATCTCAAGTGGTTGCAATGGACCCTTTGGCACTTGATGCTCTGCATTTACTCGTTGACAAGTTAAACACCTCGAGATAAACTCCACGATCTCTTTCTTTATATTACTCCACCAAAATGTATGTCGAAGATCATGATACATTTTGGTACTCCCAGGATGGATTACAAACAGTGTGTTGTGTGCCTCCATCATGATTCTATGCTTCAAGTCAGAATCGTTAGGAACAGAAAGTCTGGAGTGGACTCGAAGTATTCTTTCTTCATCGATTCTTGCTTCTGGAATAACACCTTCTTGCACTTTTTTCTTCATACGCATCAGCTCCAGGTCCGTAGCTTGAGTAGCTTTAACTTTATCGATTAAAGTCGGTTCTACTCGTATATTTGATATCATCACGTGGGTACTTGGAGCCTTTACCTCTATCTCCATCCTTTGCAAGTCATACAAAATAGGCATTTGCGTTGACAATATCGTACTCGTACCCGCATATGATCTTCTACTCAATGCGTCAGCTACTACGTTCGCTTTTCCAGGATGATATTGGATGGTATGATCATAATCTGTCAACAGCTCGAGCCAACGTCGTTGCCGCATGTTGAGTTCCTTTTGGGTGAAGAAATATTTAAGGCTTTTATGATCCGTATAGATCTCTACTTTCTCCCCATACATGTAGTGTCTCCAAATCTTCAACGCGAAAACGACTGCTGCCAACTACAAATCATGAGTAGGATAATTCCTCTCACATTCTTTGAGTTGTCACGAGGCATAGGCTATGACTTTCCCATGTTGCATGAGAACACATCCTAACCCTTTGCCTGAAGCATCGCTGTAGATAACAAATCTATCCGAACCAGATGGTATTGTCAGAGCAGGTGCCGAAATAAGTCTCCTCTTGAGCTCTTGGAAACTCTTCTCGCATTCCTCGCTCCATACGAATTTTGTATCTTTCCGAGTCAGCTGAGTTAACGGAGTAGCGATTCGAGAAAATTCTTTCACAAATCTCCGATAATAACCCGCTAAGCCCAGAAAACTATGTATTTCGGTCACCGACTTCGGTTGCTCCCAACTTTGTATGGCTTTAATCTTCGTCGGGTCAACAGATACTCCATGTTTTGACACCATGTGCCCAAGGAATGCTACTTCCTCAAGCCAGAACTCGCATTTTTTCAGCTTGACATATAGCTTGTTATCGCGAAGCCTTTGAAGTATCAGCTTCAAATGGTGCTCATGATCTTCACGACTTTTGGAATAGATAAGGATGTCATCAATAAAGGCAACAACGAACTGATCCAAATATTCTTTGAATACACGGTTCATTATATCCATGAAAGTCGCAAGAGCATTAATCAATCCAAAAGACATGACTAGGAATTCATAATGCTCGTACCAAGTTCTAAAGGCAATCTTTGGAATATCCTCAATTTTAATCTTCAGCTGATGATATCCAGAACGAAGATCGATCTTTGAAAAGAATTATGCTCCTTGCAACTAGTCAAATAAGTCATCAATACGAGGTAGCGGATACCTATTCTTGATAGTGACATGGTTCAATTCTCGATAGTCATTACAAAGTCGCATACTCCCGTCTTTCTTCTTTACGAATAAAACAGGAGTACCCCAAGGAGATGTACTAGGACGAATGAAACCGATGTCCAACAACTCCTGTAGTTGGACCTTTAACTCCTGAAGTTCAATAGGAGTCATTCGATATGGGGTTTTAGAAATGGGCTTTGTACCAGGTTCAAGGTCAATAAAGAATTTAACTTCACGTTCTGGGGGTAGACCGAGAAATTCTTCAGGAAATACGTCAGGAAATTCACTAACAACAGAAATATTATTCAAATCTGACGTGTTTTTGTTCAAGTTCGTGACATGGGCTAAGAAAGCTTGACATCCATTTTTTAATAAACGAATAGCTTTATGGCTTGATATGACAGTGATTAACTTTAATGGTGTGGTTGTTTGAATTCGTATAATAGGTTGGTTAGGAATATGAAAACTAACAACCTTACGAAAATAATCAATTTGAGCATGATGCGTGATTAACCAATTAATCCCTAAAATCACATCAAATGCAAGAATTTTCAACGAAATAAGATTGGCAGGTAATGTGATGGTACCAACTTGAATCAAGCAAGATTTATAAATAGTAGATGTAATGAAAGTTTCTCCTAACGGAGTCTCAACAGATAAGTCAAGGTTTAATTTTTTCGGAGTCAAGTTTAAACGTTGAGCACAAGCAGGAGAAATAAATGAATGGGTAGAACCGGTATCTTGTAAGGTATAAACTTCGCAAGAATTTATGATTAGCTTACCCGTGATCACCTCGTTTGGGTTCCTCGCATTTTGACCAGTCACGACACACGCTCTTCCAGGAACCACCGACTTTGACTTGTCCGGGACAGCCTTTGGAGTCACCATCCTCGTTGAACTTGGTCTCGTAACTAGACAATCTCTAGCTATATGACCTTCCTTTCCACAGTTATAACACACCTTGGATTATTGTGGGCAGTTTGGACTGATATGTCCCTCTTTCCCGCATCTGTAATAAACAACTGGTGCTCGTTCTCCTCCTCTAGAAACAGTTGATGTTTGTGCTGACGTCTTTACGTTATCATTGTTGTACATTCTCTTCTTGAAATCTCCTCCTGACTCGCTCCTTCTAGTATCACGGCCACGATTACCACCAGAGTGGTTACCGCTTTTGTCTGAATATTTTCCACCCTGCTGGTTTTCATTTGTGACGCCCCCAAAATTAGGTATACATCACCCATCTTGGGTCGTCAGATACATGGTACAGAATTCAAATATAACTTACTAATACAACTGTCATGTACAATACGACAAAACATAACTGTGAGTTTGAATACAAATATTGTCTACTAGAGAGTATTCATACTCAAAAGAAGTCCTCATTACAATTATTGTCACACTATTTAACAGAATAGTGAGGACTACTAATACTATCATCTGGTCCATCACTCCGTTCCTCGACTCGTCTCAGCTATATTCTCATTTCCTGAAGAGAATAGTGAAAGAAAGGGTGAGCTCAACTAGCCCAGTAAGAAATATTATGACTAAGATAATGCAGAATAAATTATCATTAGCCTTCAACAGTGTTCAACTGATAAAATATAACGAACATCAAGTTTAACTGCATCGGAACAAGCAATCCATTAAAAGAGTCAAGTAGGGAATAAAATCTACTATCTTCTATGATTTAAAAGGTTTTTCAACACTGTTATTGCTGGGACTCAGCTTAATAAAATAATCCACATCATCGAATCACCCCTGCACTACGGCCAAGGATATTCGTGTATTCATTAATGGTCATGATCATGCCAACAACTGTTCATCAATGCACTACAGGCCAATGAGGACTTTTACCACATCATTTATAATATTACGGTCATGATTATACCGAATAATCCCTGGTTATAATCATACCAAGTCCATCTATGCACTACAGGCCACAGATGACTTTCAATATTTTATAAACATGAGGATGATGACAATGATATAAGAATTCAATAAAACAAGTTCAAGAATTAATTTATCCAAGAATTAACAACGTCCAAATTGTCAACATGATACTGCTTTGTGGAGTAAAATTCAAGAATGCTTAGAAGAATATTTTCATGAAAAGATACTGGATGAAACGCAATTATCAAGGATATTTCACAAATTTCATGGAGTATACAAGTCAAAACTTAACCAACTGAGTATAATAAAGAATGGAATAACAAAAGAAATCACCATGCATGTGATAGACCGCACAGACAGGTTATTCCAACAGAATAATAAATAATGGAACCAGGTCCGGCGTAAAACGCACAGACAGGATATTCCAACAAAATAATAATAAAGACGGAACCAGGTCCGGTGTAAAACACACAGACAGGATGTTCCAATAGAATAATAATAAAGACGGAACTAGGTCCGGTGTAAAACACACAGACAGGATGTTCCAACATAATAAAAATAAAGACGGAACCAGGTCCGGTGTAAAACACACAGACAGGATGTTCCAACAGAATAATAATAAAAATGGAACCAGGTCCGGTGTAACACACACAGACAGGATATTTCAACAGAATAATAGAAGAATGTCACCAAGTATAGGGTAGACCGCGTATACAGGTTATTCCAACAGAATAATAAGAAATAGAATAACAACAGTTCTCTTCATGAATAAGAAAGAATAACACCCCTTACCGTTTTTAAAGAAGAGCTGAAATAAGGAAGTAGTTAAGTAGCAAAATACTTTTCTTCTCTATCTCTATAGTTTATCTCTCTAGAGTTCAGTGAATTCGTAAGAAATAATGAAGGAATGAGCTGTTATTTATAGAAAAATGAAATGCATAGTAACTAATCCATGAACGGCCCAGATTGATTACTTTAATCAGACGGTCCATATTTAAAGAAAAATATTTTAAATAAAATATAATATATTCTATTTATAGAATAACTTTAATAAAGTATTCTGTTTTATATAAAAAGATGTTTCTGTTTTATTACGTTAATAATACGAATAAAACAAAACGTCATTATCGCTAAATAATTCATATTATTAACTGACAATAATTGAATCAAACTGAGTTACTTCTCACATAAGCATTAATAATCAATACCGTGTGCTACTATGCAACCACACGTATTACTGTACTTTTACTACCGAGTAGTTCAACAGTATCAATGGTAAAATTTCCGCCGTTATTTTTAATAAAGTATTTTTGTCGTTTTCTCAATCCGACAATAATTCCGTTGTGGGGTCCACCAATGATTGTGCCGTTGTACGAATATTTTCTGCTAAAACGAATATTCCCCGACCAATCGAATATTATATAACAACTTGCGTACTTTGTAAAATTTATAAATATTACCCACAACTATAACATTATATCAAATTAACTCTATACTATTCAAAAATAATATTTATAGAAAATTCATCTTTATTTATAAAAGTTGGGGTCTTACATCATTGCTCCGATGACTGTCGCTACCGATATGACCCTGGTTGTGGTCCCTCGGTTGAACATACTCATTATCTCGCTCTAATAATTGAGCCCTGTTTACAACATCTGAATATAAAGAAAATTTATGAGAGATAAGATATTGCCGAATCTCGGGTTTTAGACCTCTCAGAAACATCCTCGTCATACGTTCCTCGTTCTCCACCAAATGAGGTGCAAACCTGGATAACTCTACGAACTTCGCTTCGTACTGGGACACCGTCATGTTGTTTTGTTCTAGTCTGATAAACTCTACCTCCTTCATATGACGAATACTTTCAGAAAAGTACTTGTCATTAAACAACTTCTGAAACGTTTTCCAAGGCATGTTGAGTGCAGCTGGCTGGGTACGCTTCACAGATTCCCACCAGTAATCTGCCTCACCGCGGAACATAAAGGTGGCGAATATCTTGGTAATTTGCTTGACCCACGTTTTCGTCTTTATCGGATCCGGCTTTCCCGTAAATTCTGGTGGTCCCAACTCTTTGAACTGCTTGGCTGTGACAAGTCGTGCGTTGCTATCATTTCCACCCATATTTTGTACACGAGTCTCCCTCGTCTGATTTTGCATGAACTGCAAAAAGCTTCTAAACATCTCATCATTCATCATTTGTTCGGTAGTGTTGTTTACAGGAAGAATATTGTCTTCCTGTTGCACGTTCTCCTGGGTGGTGATTAAAGGAGTCTCTACGGTCTCATTTACTCCATTGTTAACGTTCTCGGCTGCCATTCTTAAATACTGCCATAAAACAAAGGTTAATTAAATAAATTAACATATCACATAATATCCTTATATTATGACCGATCAACAAATAAGCTTAGGTAGGACAAACTAGCGAATGATTTACTCGTTTCTCCCCTCCTAGTTCTATTCCCCGGTCTCTGCCAGAGACCATATCCCTAAGCTCTGATACCAACTGTGATGCCCCCAAAATAGGTATACAACACCCATTCTGAGTCGCCAAATACATGGTACAGCAACAAATACAACTTTATTAATACAATTGTCGTGCAAAATACGACAACACAATACTGTGAGTTTAAATACAAATATTGTCTAATAGACAGTATTCAAACTCAAAAGGAGTCCTTATTACAATTATTGATACACTATTTTACAAAATAGTGAGAACTACTAAAACAACTATCCTGAACTATCACTCCATACCCCGGCTAGTTCCTGCTTTGTTCTCTCCTCCTGAGAAGAAAAATGGAACAAAAAGAAAAAGGGTGAACTCAACTAGCCCAGTGAAGAATATTATGACTAAGATAATATACAACAAATTATCGTTAGTTGTTAACAGGGAAAAATGTAATAAAATATAATAGACAATAAGTTTTAGATCAACCACTGCAGTGAAAATAACAATCCATTAGAAGAGTCAAGTAGAGAATGAATTCTACTATCTTCTAAGATTTAAAAGTTCATCATCAATATTTTATCCCTGTAACATCAATCAATATACATCTTGAATCAAATATTCATCTTTGCACTACAGGCCAAAGATATTTATTTGTATCACCAGTTGGTCATGTTCATCTCAACACCTGTTCATCTTTGCACAACGAGCCAAAGATATTCATCAGTTAATCATTCATATTTGCATTACAGGCCAAAGATATTCAGTAATATCATCATTTAGGACTGAGGATGATGAAAAATATCTTTAAAAAAATGAATCCAATGAGACAGAAGGACAAATATTAGGGATTCGTATTACAGTTTATCCAAGTGCAATAATACTCCATAATAACCAATTGTGAAGTAGAATTCAAAAATAAAGATCAAAACATGGAAACAATCAAAGATAGTAACCATAATAAACATCTTGGACAAAAAGAAGAAAATTTTATTTTTCGGTGAATAGTACCGTATTTGTGAATAGTGTCGTATACATGAATAGTAATCCCGACACAAAAAGGTAAAAATTCCACAAAAACTCATACCAATAGTTCGGCATAATGATATTAAAGAAAATAATATCATTTAAGAAGAAAATAACATCCCTTACCTCAAAATAACTGTACTTCTGATCGGAATATCGGATATAAAGTCGAAGGAAGGTTGTACCGAACAGCAACTCTCAAAGTATCTAAATACTCACAAAAATACGCTCGATAATATAGAGAGAGAAAAAAAACTTGTTTCTGGTGTGATTTTCAATTCTAACTAAGCACCTTATTTATAGAAAAATGTTAGAACGCCGAAGCAAACTTAACCTGCTACCTGATAACTTTACCTGTTACTATTCATGCCCACTACATTTGAAATAAATTTTCAGCACATTTCTCACCAACCAAAAGTGGGGCCCACCAATTCTAGAAATTTTCAAAATGTTTTATCATTTAAATAATAATCAAAAAATTTAATAATTCATAATAAATAGCTCTTTTATTAGAAAAATACGAATTTTATGTGCTTCCCATAGGAAATTTAATTCTCTATAACTTTGTAAAAGAAAGTTTTTTTAAATTTCAAACAGAAAATGTTCGAAATTCACATACGGACGATTTTTAATACCTCAATTCCGATAAAATACTAATAAAATACCTCAACATTAATTCATCCATTTATAACCATAATAAATATATCAAACATTTATATCCACATAAAATAAATATTTTCTTATCATATAAATTAATAATTAATTATTCACAAATAATATTACAGAATCACAATTATGACAACCAGGTCGTTCCCAGGAAAGAGGAGGCTTTCCAATAAGGATTTCTCCTTACTGGCGCACTATTAGATGACCAAACCTCTTCTTAGACAGAACTTTCTAGACATTGCCAATAATGTTATCTAATAATATTATTCAAATAATATGAATTATTGATCTGATAATGGAAAATACTGTGTAGTGACAATTATTGAAATAACAATAATATAAAATATCAACGCAGCAATTATTGAATCAATAAAATAAAATATTTAACAGTAATTACTGTAACAATTATTGAGTAGTGTCTTCTTACGTAAGAATCAATAATTGGTGCAATACCGTGTGCTATTGTATTTTAATCACCGGGTATTCTAATAGTATTAACGGTAACAACTACGCCGTTATTTATAAACAACTTATACTTGTCGTTTTCTTCATCCAATCGCTTTCCGTTATGGGCCCACACAAGGCTGCGCCGTCGTACGAATATTATCCGACATTAAGAATATTCCACGACCAAACGAATATTCATCGACAAAAATAAATATTTTATAACCATTTGCTTATTTGAAATATTTGCGCATTTTATCTATAACTAACCACATTAATCAAATCAACCCTTACTATTTCAAAATAATAAATAGAGGAAATTTGATTTTATTTATTAACAAGTTGGGGTCTTACAGGTCCCATGGAAGAAAATAAGCCCACTTGCCCACGGTTTAACAAAATTTGTTTGTTAAAGAAAATTGTGGGTCTCATGGAAGGAAAAAAAAAATGGGAAAAAGCACATTTACTCCATTGTGGTCGTCGTATTTTAAGCAATTAGCCACTGTACTTTTAAAAAAAATACAATTGACCCAATGTACTTTTTAAAAATTCTTAATCAGGTCATTCCGTCCAATTTCTTGGACGGACGTTAAGTTCAATTGTATATTTACATATGTGGCAGCCAGAAAAAAATAAAAAATAAAATATTTAGTGACTGGGTAATGATTTGGAAATTAAATAACATTTTCCTATTATTTATCCCTCTTTCCAACTTCTTCTTCTTTATTTACTTAAAAGAAATTAATATAAATTTATACATTTATACAAAGGGGCTTAAATAACTCCTCCATGAATTCCGACTATAGGGTCAAGGAAACCCCCTGCAACCAGCAACACACCATCGATTCCGATAATGATAAGTCCATAGACCATCGCAACCATTAGAAAATCCAGCAACAACAACCATATTAATTTCAACTCCTAAACTACAACACTTACATTATAATAGAAATAATAAACACTTACATGCTCGTCTGCACCCAAAATTTATCCCGGCCACCATGACCCATTCCACCTGTGAACCCAAACCAACCCACCCACCGGCTCATTAATGCCCATTGTTTTTGCCTCACCAGAAATCCCTATCTCTTCACCAGCACCTATTGAAACAATCTCCAAATATAATCTCAACTAAGAAAAGCCTCAATTTCAGAAAACTCAGAAAAGCCCCAATTTTATCTCTGACAAATGAAAAAGATGAAAAACCCCAATTTCATCTCTGACAAATGGAAAAAATGAAAACTCAGAAAAGTCGTAAAGCCAAAAACTAGAAGGATTGAAGATGAAGAACAGAAGATGTCATGATTCACACAGTTTCTTCAAGGGGGAAGGCCGCCGTTGGCGCGGAGCATCTCGAATGGGTTCTCAATCGAGGGAGGAATCGAGGCGGCGGGGGAGAGTTTGGAGGACTTTTCGTCCGATCATGCCGATGAGAAATGGCTGGTTGGAGGCGATGAGATACTTGTTGTAGCAACTCTTGAGGCGGAAGAAGAGAAGATGGAGAAAAAATGAGAAGAAAGAGAGAGAAAGAGAGCACATCATGTTTCTGGTATTCTTTTAAAAAAATTAAATCAATTATTGTTCGGTCATGCTTTGATGATGTGCTAATTAAATCAATTTATTGTCCAGACAATAATCTAATAATTGATTTAATTTCTGGTATTCTTTCCAAAAGTTAAATTAATTATTGTTTTAATTTTTGATTTGGGAATTTTAAGTGGAAGAAGAAGCACATGATTGATCACGTTTTGATTTTGATTTGGTCCTATTTTTTATTTTTTTGTTTTTTGTTTTTACGTTTAGTTATTAATAGGTTTTAATATTTTTTAATAGTAAGTTTCTTTTATGTTTAAGCCTAAATTTAATGATTTCATTGTATTAATATTAATATTAATTGTCAAAATAAAAATAATTATTAAAAGAAAGGAAAAGAGATAAGGAAAAGAAAAAATTATAAAGAATATTATTTTTTGCCACATAATTAATGATTTTATTTTTTTTATTTTTTGTGTGTTGCCACATAAGAAAATAATGATTTTTTGATTTTATTTTTTTTCAATGCCACGTCTGAAAATATTTAACGTCCGTCCAAGAAATTGGACGGAATGACCTGATTAAAAAATTTTAAAAAGCACAATGACTCAATTGCATTTTTTTAAAGTACAGTGGATAATTACTTAAAACACAACGACCACAATGAGGTAAAGATGCTTTTTTCCCAAAAAAACAAACTACTATTCTAATATGGTCTCGTGGTACTTTTATTTTACAAAATGGGAAGATGATTAATCAGAGATTCTTTGAACATGTTCACATAAAACATCTTTAATCAATAAATAAATGTATAATTCGAGATTCCATTCTAATTTTGGCTGTTTAAGCGTCAAAGGTGACAATATAAAATAAAGTATGCACACTGTAATTAGACCAAAGGCAAAGATTATAAATACATCATTATAATACTGGTGTTTAGACTAAAGTTAAAAATAACCTGGTTGATTCCATTTCTTAGACAGAACTTCTAGAAATTGTCAATAATGCTAACTGGTTATATTATTTCAATTATTAATTCAATGATATGCAATACTATGCAGTTGCTGATATAACAGTTATTGAGTCAATAACATAAAATGTTATGCAATACCGTCTATCACTGTGGAATAACGTGTGTTACTACTGTTCTTTTATACCGGGTATTTTAACAGTTGAAAGTGATATGTTTGTTGATAATTTTTATTAAAAAGGTTATGTATGTCATTTTCAGCATCCGACAATTATTTCGCTGTGGAATCCACCAATAATTGGTTATTTCGGCACCGTCGTACTTTGCCTAATATTTATCGATATAACGAATATTCCCCGACATAACTTTTATCTTATAATTTGCGCATATTACCCTTAACTCTAGCATTTTATCAATTTAACATCTTACTGTTTAGAATAATAATTATAAGAAAAATTAAGTTTTATTTAATAACAATCGGGGTCTTACAAAAATTGTTGCTGAAATCGTCGCGTATACTATTTTGTGACGACTTTTTAGCTTTAAAAGACGGTTTCAGTTTGTCACAAAAACTCTATTTTTTTTGTAGTGATAATAGTAAATTTGTTATATATGGGTCACTCCCTCCATGCCACAAAAGGAGTCTTATTTATGTGTTTTTATGTTTATGTTATTATTTATTTTTATGATTTGTTTTGAGGTTAACTCATATTTCATTGGTCCGACCAATGACTGCCACGACAGTGCCTCCCAAAAGCCAATTGTCATGTGTATTTGGACTTAGGGATTTTTTAAAATTTCAATCTTGGGTTTGATTAGTGTTTTGGGTCTCGTGAGTTTGAGTTTATATTATAACAGTTATGACTTTTTAGTTATAATATAAATATTATTTGATATATGTGTAGATTATTGTAGAGTATATGGACGGCTGGACGCACATATATTAATACATCAGACAAATATAAGTAATCACAATTTAGTAAACACAAATATATCTTGTGTCGTTTACTTTTCGTTCTTATTTAATTTCTGTGAGATTGTTTACGATATTCAATCTTAAATCTAACCATTTGTATTATATGCTTTTAAGTTCAAGGATAAAAATTATCTGCAAGACATAGGCCGGACGGTATGTCACTTCCTCTCCAATGTTGTAATGAAATTAACGGGACAAAAAAAAAAGGGGTAAAAATTTAATTAAAGTGAATCATCTTTACAATGATGATGGGAAAGTTGGTTGGTTGGTTCATAGCACAAAAAATGGAGAATAATTATGGAAGAAGCTAACGAGGCCTGGGGTGGGGTGGGGTGGGGTGGGGTGGGGTGGGGTGGGGTGGGGGGTGTTAGCCATTGGATACCATGTAGTGACCACAATTTAATCAATTGATAAATATTTAAAGCATATACTTTGGTAATGCATGAAAGTCCAAAAGCAGAAGAAAAAGGAATGAATGATATTCATGTGGATGCACAGATTTCATGCCCACCTCGAATATCATTCTTTTAGCTTTGCAATTTTTGTTTGAAGAATAAATGTCTATAACACCAATTTAAAATTTATTTGTCTAATTTTGGTCATAATTAGTTTGCACTATCTATGTTTCATAAAAAAAAATATTCTCATTTTAATTTTCAAAAATTAATTAGCATAAAGTATAGTTTAAACTATGTGATTCAATTAATTCATTTGACAATATTATTGTTGAAAGTGATTGGAAAAAAATTATTGATCGTCTCAATACTCCTTAGAACGACCATTCTTATTTATTGATTAGAATTTGCTCATCACTTTATTATCCCTCTTGTTGTAAAAGATATTCATGTTTAAGAATATACTTTTGTTTTTAATCACCATAATTTGTTACTGAAAAAAGGGAGTGATTAACATAAAATTAATTTTGTTGAATTGACCAATATAGTGTCCACGTAGACCGGAAGGTAATCTTTCCTTCTGCGTGTTAGCACTATAGTATTAGTTAATTGACCAACTTATCATGAAATTAACTTCGTAATAACGAGATTTCTGAAAAAAAATTATAAATAATTACTCGCGTTTGGATTACAAAAAGATACGACTTTTAAAGATTTTTTTTTGATAAAAAAACATTTTTAATTTGAATTAAAATTTTAAAATTCAATTATTTCAACAACTTGATATGTTTAAATTGATGGACTCGATATATATACAAACTTTGTGAACATCCAATAAAGCAAAAACACGATAAAAATGTCCGACCTAGGCTAGGCTAGCTATTACTGGAAAATGTATAAGCTTAACAGGAGAGCAGATGTAAGACCCCAACTTTTATAAATAAAGATGAACTTTCTATAAATATCATTTTTGAATATTATGAAGTTAATTTGATATAATGTTATAGTTGTGGGTAATATTTATAAATTTTACAAAGTAAGCAAGTTGTTATAAAATATTCGTTTGGTCGGGGAATATTCTTTTTGTCGGGGAATATTCGTACGACGGCACAATCATTGATGGACCCCACAACGGAATTATTGTCGGATTGAGAAAACGACAGAATTATCTTTCTATAAAAATAACAGCTGAGGTGTTACCGTTAAAATCGTTAAAACTGTTGAACTACTTGGTAGTAAAAGTACAGTAATACGCGTGGTTGCATAGTAGCACACGGTATTGATTATTGATGCTTACGTGAGAAGTCACTCAGCTATACTCAATTATTGCTACAGTAATTGCTGCATCATATCTCTTAAATTATTGTCATAGTATCATCTGTATTATATGTTATATTATTGAGACGTTGTGGTAAGTTTGGTTATTTTATGGGGGGCCATATGTCATCATCTAAGAGTCTTTCGTCAATAGTAATTACCGTCGTCAATAGTAATTACCGTCGTCAATAGTATTTACCTTGGTCAATAGTAATTACCTTCGTCAATAGTATTTACCTTGGTCAATAGTAATTACCTTTGTCAATAGTATTTACCTTGGTCAATAGTAATTACCTTCGTCAATAGTATTTACCTTGGTCAATAGTAATTACTTTCGTCAATAGTAGTTGTCCCTTCAATATTACCAAGAGTCATTTGACCCTTCGTTAAGACCAAGAGCCACCCTCAGTTTTTCTATAAATAGAGGCCTAGGGCTTCATTATTTTTCACGAATTCATTCAAGCTATAGAGAGAGAAAGTATAGAGAGAATAAGAGAGAGAGAGACTAAAAGTATTCTGCTACATCACTTTTCTAATATCCAGTTCTTTTAAGGTAGGGAATATTATTTCTTTTATATTCATGAAGAGAACTTCTGTTATTCCATTCGTTATTATTCTGTTGGAATAACCAGTATACGCGGTCTACCCTATACTTGGTGGCATTCTTCTATTATTCTGTTGGAACATCCTGTCTGTGTGTTTTACACCGGACCTGGTTCCGTTTATTATTCTGTTGGAACATCCTGTCTGTGTGTTTTACACCGGACCTGGTTCCGTTTTTATTATTATTCTGTTGGAACATCCTGTCTGTGTGTTTTACACCGGACCTGGTTCCATTATTTATTATTCTGTCGGAATATCCTGTCTGTGCGTTTACGCCGGACCTGGTTCCATTATTTATTATTCTGTTGGAATAACCTGTCTGTGCGGTCTATCGCATGCATGGTGATTTCTTTTGTTATTCCATTCTTTATTATACTCAGTTGGTTAAGTTTTGACTTCTATACTCCATGAAATTTGTGGAATATCCTTGATAGTTGCGTTTCATCCAGTATCTTTTCAAGAAAATATTCTTCTAAGCATTCTTGAATTTTACTCCACAATGCAGTATCATGTTGACAATTTGGACGTTGTTAATTCCTGGATAAATTAATTCTTGAACTTGTTTTATTGAATTCTTATATCATTGTCATCATCCTCATGTTTATAAAATGTTGAAAGTCATCTGTGGCCTGTAGTGCATAGATGGACTTGGTATGATTATGACCAGGGATTATTCGGTATAATCATGACCGTAATGTTACAAATAATGTGGTAAAAGTCCTCATTGGCCCGTAGTGCATTGATGGACAGTTGTTGGCATGATCATGACTATTAATGAATACACGAATATCCTTGGCCGTAGTGCAGGGGTGATTCGATGATGTGGATTATTTTATTAAGCTGAGTCTCAGCGATTACAGTGTTGAAAAACTTTTTAAATCATAAAAGATAGTAGAGTTTATTTTCTACTTGACTCTTTTAATGGATTGCTTGTTCCGCTACAGTTAAACTTGATGTCTATTATATTTTATCAGTTTAACATTGTTGAAGGCTAATGATAATTTATTCTGCATTATCTTAGTCATAATATTTCTTGCTGGGCTAGTTGAGCTCACCCTTTCTTTCACTGTTCTCTTCAGGAAATGAGAACGTAGCTGAGACAAGTCGGGGTACGGAGTGATGGTCCGAATGATAGTATTAGTTAGTAGTCCTCACTATTCTATGTAATGGTGTGTTAATAAATGTAATGAGGACTCCTTTTGAGTATGAATACTCTCTAGAAGATAATATTTGTATTCAAACTCACAGTTTATGTTTTGTCGTATTGTACACGACAGTTGTATTATTAAGTTGTATTTGTATTCTGTACTATGTATCTGACGACCCAAGATGGGTGATGTATACCTAATTTTGGGGGCGTCACAGTTGGTATCAGAGCTTAGGGATATGATCCCTGGCTAAGATGTGAGAATAGAACTAGGAGGGGAGAGACGGGGAATTCCTTCGCTAGTATGACATACCTAAGTTTATTTGCATGGTATTTAATTGGTCGGTCATAATATAAGGATAATATATGACATATCAATTAATTTTTATTTTGTGGCAGTATCTGAAAATGGCATCTGAGAACGTTGAGAATAGCAATGGAGCACAGACGACTGTTGATTCACCACATATCAATAATCAGGATAATGTGCATCAGGAAGGTGTCAATCCTCATGCAAACAACAACACTGACCAAATGATGAATGATCAAATGTTCAGAGGCTTTATGCAATTCATGCAACAACAGGTGAAAGCGGCTCCTGTCCACAACGTAGGTGGAAATACTGGAAACTCTCTGGCGGTCACCGCTAAACAGTTTAAGGAGCTGGGACCACCGGAGTTTAAGGGAGAACCCAAACCACTTGTAGCTGAAACATGGATAAAGCATATCACCAAGATATTTGATGTCTTGGGTTGCTCCGAGGAGCAAAAGGTTCCCTTTGCCGCCTTTATGTTGCGAGGAGAGGCAGATTACTGGTGGGAATCGATAAAGCGTACTCAACCTGCCGCACTGAAGATGTCTTGGGAGAAGTTTCAAGATCTGTTTAACGACAAATACTTTCCCGAGAGTATTCGTCACATGAAGGAGGTGGAGTTCATAAAATTAGAGCAGAATAATATGACCGTGTCGCAGTACGAGACAAAATTTGCGGAGTTATCCCGGTTTGCGTCCCACCTGGTGGATAATGAAGAAAGAATGACGCGGATGTTTTTAAGAGGTTTGAAGCCGGAGATACGTCAACATCTTGTTTCTCATAAACTGTGTTTGTATTCAGATGTTGTAAATAGGGCTCAGTTGGTGGAGCGCGATAACGAGACAACGCAACCAAAAGAGAGCAGCCGGCAAAATGATAATACCAGTGAGAGCAGTCATCGAAGCGGTGACAACAAGCGTGGAGGGAATCAACAGGCCAGAAATGGTAACCACTTCGGTGGTAATCAGGGCCAAAACAATAAGAATGGACATTTCAAGAAGAGGAGATTCAACAATGACGGAAAGACGTCAGCACCAGCACCTGTCGTTAAGGAAGGAGAACGACCACCTATCATATGTTTCAAATGCGGAGGGGAGGGACACATCAGTCCAAACTGCGCGATGCCGTCCAAAGCATGTTATAATTGTGGAAGAGAAGGTCATTTAGCCCGATTTTATCGTTTACCAAAAACAAATTCAGCTAGGATGGAGGCACCAAAAGCCGTCCCAGAAAAGTCAAAACCGGTTGTGCAAGGGAGAGCGTTTGTTGTGAACTCCCAGAGAGCAAGGAACCCGAATGAGGTCATCACGGGTAAGCTTATCATAAACTCTAAAGAAGTTTATACTTTATTTGATACCGGTTCAACCCATTCTTTTATTTCTCCTACTTGCGCTGTAACGACCCCAAAATAGGTTCATTCCACCCAACCCATTCTGAGTCGTCAAATACATGGTACAGAAAATAACTACAACTTTATTACAACAATTGTCGTGCAAAATACAACAACACATATGCTGTGAGTTTGGATACAAATATATACCAAATGTGACTCATGTTCCAACCGTGAACATCACCTCACAATAACACCTTACATAAAGGTATAGTCAAAAATTATTTTAGAAATTAGAATCTTTGGGAAGTGCTCAAGGAAACCTTCGTACATGGGAGGCCACGCGTCTAGGTTATGATAGATATCATATGGCCACAGAATTATCCTTGGTTGACCCAATAGACCCCAAAGAAAAACGAGAAGATTACTATCATATTCTTCCCAATGGTGAGTCTTCTCTTGACTTATCATTATCTCCACTATCTCTAATTGAGAATTATACTTCAAACAAACACCAAGATTATATAGGTAGTGCCCATAGATATACTCAGCAAGTGGATGAGCACAACCCTGTCTTATGATGACACGAGGTTGTATGTCATTAGACATCTTGTATGATAGTGACAAAACACCCTTCCAACGTTGGGTTCGCCTCACCCTATTTTCTTCACCAAATATAACTACTAAATGATGACCACCGTTCTATTCCCTTGTTACCCCCGCTCGACCCAGCTACACTCTTATTACCTGAAAGGAATTGTGAAGCAAAAGGGTGAGCACAACTAGCTCAGTAAAGAATATCATGACTAAAGATAATTCAATTATCAATAGCCTTCATCAACAATAAATCAGAGATTTAGAACATATGGTAAATGATAAAAATTTCAACCATAGTTGCAGCGGAACGAGCAATCCATTAGAAGAGTCAAATAGACTATAAAGTCTATTATCTTCTCCATGTTAAAAATCCACCAACAATATTTTATCCATGTAACATCACTCAACAGTTCCTTTCCACAATCATATGAATAACTCATAATCATAATTGTGACTATAAATTTTTCTTCGCACCCAGGACGAAGAATAGTTTCATCACCTGTCTTTACCTGAAACATCAAAGATCATGGTTATACCAAATCACAGTTCCTATTTATAATCATACTAACAAATCCATCTTTGCACTACGGGCCAAAGATATTCATCAACAAACCATCTTTGCACTACGGGCCAAAGATATTCAACAACAGTTCATCTTTGCACTACAGGCCAAAGATATTCATCAACATGCCATCTTTGCACTACATGCCAAAGATATTCATCAACAATTCATATTTGCACTACAGGCCAAATATATTCATATCTCAAAGAAATATATAATCATTTCAGAATTTATATAAACAATAATTATAACCATGTTGATCAATTCACCTTTGCACTTAAGCTTAAGATATTCAATTATAAATTCAATGGTCATGATCATACCAGTCACAATTCAACTTTGCACTACAGGCCAAAGAGAACCCTAGTCATGATCATACCAATAATCTACCCATCTTTACACTCCAGTGAAAGAGAATTTCAACATCAGGGTTATAAAAATGTTATATATGATGATAAAAATAATATGATCAACATATAGTTTTAACCTCAAGAGTAATATTCGTAATTCATGAATAGTAAATCGTGAATAGTAACTCATGAATAGTAACCCCGACACAAAAGATAGAAATTCCACAATAAAATCCATACCAATATTTCGGTATAATGATATTGAAAGAATAACATTACTTAAATTTATAAACAATTTATTTTAATTGTTTACACTTTACTAATTAATGCATTTAATCATCATAAAATGCCAACTCTTACAATTTTATCATCAATAACCAAAACCCTCATCAAAAATCTGCATATACCTCATATAGGATTCTCAAGCCATAAAATCCTATTTTCCAATTTTCTTTCTTCACAAAACATATTTAATTCATTTTCTCATAACTAGACTATTTTCATGAAAAATACCAAATCCGTTCCAAAAATATTTCTTTTCTGGAATTTAGCATAATATAGTCCCATAGTGAACATATATTTTTCTCAGAATTTTTAAAACTCATTTACTATTTTTCATATGGCCAAAATAGCCAAATATTTAGACATTTATCAAAAATTGTACTTTTGTCTAAAAATTCTGAAATTTACAGAGTATACTTCTATCATATACATGTACTCTCAATAAAAATTTCATCAATTTTGGAGTTAACCACAAGGAATTATAAGCGGTTACTTTTAAAATAGTCTTTTCCCGTAAAATTCATAACTCTTAATCTATACATCCAAAAATCACCATTTTTGGACACAATCAATAAAACTCATCAAAATATCATTTCAAATTTTTCCATAATTTTTGAAGATCAGAAAAATTACGAAACTGAAAATCATAACAACCCTTAAAATCCCTTAATATCCCTTACTATCCCTTACCTCAAAAGAGCAGTACTTCTGATCGGTATAAGGCTGAAGGAAACTTGCACTGATGAATAGCAACTCACCAAGTATCTAAATACTCACAAAATACACTCAATAATCTAGAGAGAGAAAGAGAGAAAGCTTATGTTTCTGGTGTGATTTTCAATTCTAACTTAGCCCTCTATTTATAGGAAAATTTTGGTAGGTTTGACCTGCAACCTGATGGCTTTACCTGCTACTATTCCCACCCACCACATTTGAAATATAATTCAGCACATTTCTTCACCAACCACAAGTGGGGCCCACCAATTCTAGAATTTTCCACCAAAATGATAAACTCCGAAAATTCAACAATTTCTGAACCAGTCATCTCGTAAAATTCATAACAAATCATACATTCATTTTTTAACGGTTCAAAATTTGTGGACATATACTCAACTTATATATGTATAACATATCCAAATATTACTACGATCCAACGGTCGGATTAAAAATTATAACCCCCGCAAAATATCTCAAAAACCCTGATTTTTAATACCTCCATTCCGACAAAAATACGGATAAAAATCTCAACATTAACTCCTTCATTTTTAACCACAAAAATATATCCCTTGTTTATATCCACATAAAATAAATATTTCCTTATCATATGAATCAATAATTAATTATTCACAAATAATATTACAGAATCACATTTATGACAACCAGGCCGTTCCCAGGAAAGAGGGGGCTTTCCAATAAGAATTTTTCCTTACTGGCGCGCAATTAGGTGACCAAACCTCTCCTTAGACAGAACTTTCTAGACATTGCCAATAATGTTATCTAATATTATTCAAATAATATGAATTATTGATCTGATAATGGGAAATACTGTGCAGTGACAATTATTGAACAACAATAATATAAAATTTCAACATAGCAATTATTGAATCAATAAAATAAAATATTGAACAGTAATTACTGTAACAATTATTGAGTAGTGCCTTCTTACGTAAGAATCAATAATTTCAAAAATAATGTGCAATACCGTGTGCTACTGTGCAATAACGCGTATTACTGTATTTTAACCACCGGGTATTTCAACAGTATTAACGGTAACAACTACGCCGTTATTTGTAAAAACTCAAATTTGTCGTTTTCTTCATCCGACAGTTATTCGTTATGGGGCCCACAAATAGCTGCGCCGTCGTACGAATATTCCCCGACAGAAAGAATATTTCACGACCAAACGAATATTCTCCGACAACAATGATTATTTTATAACCACTTGCTTATTTTAAAAAAATTCATATTTCACCCATAACTTTAAACTTTTATCAATTTAACCATTTACTGAATAGTAATTATAAGAAAAATTGAATACTTTTATTTCATAAAATTTGGGGTCTTACATGCGCTCATCGATTAAATTTGATTCCGGAGAAATTAGACTTTGACTTATCTGTGGAAACTCCGTTGGGAGAAACCTTCATTACCTCCACTGTTTATAAGTCTTGTTTGGTTCAAGTTGGTACCTACACATTACCTATCGATCTGATTTCATTAAAAATACTTACATTTGACGTGATTCTAGGGATTGATTGGTTAACTACTCATTATGCAAAAATTGATTGTTTTCGTAAGGTTGTTAATTTTCATATTCCTAATCGACCTATTATGCGAATTCAAGCAACCAAACCATTAAAATCAATCGCTGTCATCTCAAGCCATAAAACTATTCGTTTATTGAAAAACGGATGTCAAGCTTTCTTAGCTCATGTCACAGATCTAAACAAAAATACGTCAGTTTTGAATGATATTTCTATTGTTAATAAATTCCCTGACGTATTCCCTGAAGAACTTCCTGGCCTACCCCCAGAGCGTGAAATTGAATTTTGTATCGATCTTGAACCCGGTACAAAACCCATTTCCAAAGCCCCATATCGAATGGCTCCTATTGAACTTCAGGAGTTAAAGATCCAACTGCAGGAATTGTTAGACATTGGCTTTATTCGTCCTAGTACTTCTCCTTGGGGAGCTCCTGTTCTATTCGTGAAGAAGAAAGATGGAAGTATGCGACTTTGTATTGATTATCGGGAGTTGAATCATGTCACCATCAAAAACAGGTACCCATTGCCACGTATTGATGACCTGTTTGACCAGTTGCAAGGAGCACAATTCTTTTCAAAGATCGATCTTCGTTCTGGATATCATCAGCTGAAGGTTAGAACTGAGGATATTCCAAAGACGGCTTTTAGAACTCGGTACGGGCATTATGAATTCCTAGTCATGTCCTTTGGATTGACTAATGCTCCTGCTGCCTTCATGGATATGATGAACCGGGTATTCAAGGAATATTTGGATCACTTTGTGGTCGTCTTTATTGATGACATCCTTATTTATTCCAAAAGCCGTGAAGATCATGAGCAACACTTGAGGCTGGTACTCCAAAAGCTTCGTGAATACAAGCTTTATGCCAAGTTGAAGAAATGCGAGTTCTGGCTGGAGGAGGTAGCATTCCTTGGGCACGTAGTATCAAGTCGTGGAATATCGGTTGACCCGGCAAAGATTGAAGCTATTCAAAGCTGGGAGCAACCTAAATCAGTGACCGAGGTACGTAGCTTTCTTGGTTTAGCTGGTTATTATCGGAGATTCGTGGAAGGATTTTCTCGAATCGCTACTCCATTAACTCAGCTGACTCGAAAAGATACAAAGTTCGGTTGGAGCGAAGAATGTGAGCAGAGTTTTCAAGAACTCAAGAGGAGACTCATTTCAGCACCTGTTCTAACAATACCATCTGGCTCGGAGGGATTTGTCATCTACAGTGATGCTTCGAGCAAAGGGTTGGGATGTGTTCTCATGCAACATGGAAAAGTCATAGCCTATGCATCAAGACAACTCAAGGAATATGAGAGGAATTATCCTACTCATGATCTAGAGTTGGCAGCTGTTGTCTTTGCACTTAAAATTTGGAGGCATTACTTGTATGGGGAGAAAGTGGAGATCTTTACGGATCATAAAAGTCTCAAATATTTCTTCACTCAAAAGGAACTCAACATGCGACAACGACGTTGGCTTGAACTGTTGAAAGATTATGATCATACCATTCAATACCATCCTGGAAAAGCGAACGTGGTAGCTGACGCATTGAGTAGAAGATCATATGCGGGTACAAGTGCAATATTAACAACGCAAAGGCCCATTTTGTGTGACTTGCAAAGGATGGAGATAGAGTTGAAGACTCCAGGGACCCATGTGATGATGGCGAATATACGAGTAGAACCGACTTTAATCGATAAAGTTAAAGCTGCTCAAGCTACAGACCTGGAGCTGATGCGTATGAAGAAGAAAGTGCAAGAAGGTGCTATGCCGGAAGCAAGAATCGATGAAGAAGGAATACTTCGAGTCAACTCCAGACTTTGTGTTCCTAACAACCCTGATTTAAAGTATGAAATCATGATGGAGGCGCACAACACACCGTTTGCAATCCATCCTGGAAGTACCAAAATGTATCATGATCTTCGTCATACATTTTGGTGGAGCAATATGAAGAGAGAGATAGCGTTGTTTATCTCAAGGTGTCTAACTTGTCAACGAGTCAAAGCGGAGCATCAAGTACCAAAAGGTCCATTGCAACCACTTGAAATTCCAGAATGGAAGTGGGAGCACATTACCATGGATTTCGTTACCGGTCTTCCTAGGGTTTCTCAAGGTATTGATGCGATTTGGGTCATTGTTGATAGATTGACCAAGTCTGCTCATTTCTTACCGATACGAGAAACTTATACACTTGAACGTCTTGCTCGTATGTACATAAACGAGATTGTAAGACTGCATGGTATGCCAGTATCCATAGTTTCTGACCGAGACCCAAGATTCACTTCACGATTTTGGGTTAGTTTACAAAAAGCTATGGGCACGGAGTTACGATTTAGTTCAGCATATCATCCTCAGACGGACGGACAATCAGAGAGGACTATTCAAACTCTTGAAGATCTATTAAGACTCTGTGTCTTTGACTTCAAGGGAAGTTGGGACAAGTTCTTACCATTGGTGGAGTTTTCCTACAACAACAGTTATCAAGCAAGTATTGGCATGGCTCCATTCGAAGCATTGTATGGAAGAAAATGTCGTTCTCCAGTATGCTGGGATGAGGTGGGCGAAGCAACGTTGTTGGGACCGGAGTTGGTACGTATGACTACAGAAAAGATTCAAACGATCCGACAACGTATAAAAACCTCACAAGATCGACAAAAGAGTTATGCTGATCTTCATCGAAAGGACGTGGAATTTGATGTAGGAGATCATGTGTTCTTACGTGTTGCTCCATGGAAAGGAGTTACGAGATTTGGAAAGAGAGGAAAGCTAAATCCTCGATTCATCGGTCCATTTTTAATCCTCGATCGAGTAGGAACTGTGGCTTATAGACTCGCTTTACCGCCAAGTATGTCTCGTGTTCATAACGTTTTCCACATATCCATGTTACGCAAATATGTGGAAGACCCGAACCACATTATTGAGTTAGAACCGGACGAAATAGCGGAGGATTTGACGTATGAAGAAGTTCCTGTTCAAATCTTGGATAAGAAGGAACATATTCTACGCTCCAAGGTTATACCTCAAGTTAAAGTTTTGTGGAGAAACCACGATGTTGAGGAAATGACTTGGGAGTTAGAATCAGAAATGAAATCAAGGTATCCTTACCTCTTCGACATACCAGGTACGTACCCTAATTTCGAGGGCGAAATTTCATAAGAAGGGGAGGTTGTAAGACCCCAACTTTTATAAATAAAGATGAATTTTCTATAAATATCATTTTTGAATATTATGGAGTTAATTTGATATAATGTTATAGTTGTGGGTAATATTTATAAATTTTGCAAAGTAAGCAAGTTGTTATAAAATATTCGTTTGGTCGGGGAATATTCTTTTTGTCGGGGAATATTCGTACGACGGCACAATCATTGGTGGACCCCACAACGGAATTATTGTCGGATTGAGAAAACGACAGAATTATCTTTCTATAAAAATAACGGCTGAGGTGTTACCGTTAAAATCGTTAAAACTGTTGAACTACTCGGTAGTAAAAGTACAGTAATACGCGTGGTTGCATAGTAGCACACGGTATTGATTATTGATGCTTACGTGAGAAGTCACTCAGCTATACTCAATTATTGCTACAGTAATTGCTGCATCATATCTCTTAAATTATTGTCATAGTATCATCTGTATAATATGTTATATTATTGAGACGTTGTGGTAAGTTTGGTTATTTTATGGGGGGCCATATGTCATCATCTAAGAGTCTCTTCGTCAATAGTAATTACCGTCGTCAATAGTAATTACCGTCGTCAATAGTATTTACCTTGGTCAATAGTAATTACCTTCGTCAATAGTAATTACCTTCGTCAATAGTATTTACCTTGGTCAATAGTATTTACCTTGGTCAATAGTAATTACCTTCGTCAATAGTATTTACCTTGGTCAATAGTAATTACTTTCGTCAATAGTAGTTGTCCCTTCAATATTACCAAGAGTCATTTGACCCTTCGTTAAGACCAAGAGTCATTTGACCCTTCGTTAAGACCAAGAGCCACCCTCAGTTTTTCTATAAATAGAGGCCTAGGGCTTCATTATTTTTCACGAATTCATTCAAGCTATAGAGAGAGAAAGTATAGAGAGAATAAGAGAGAGAGAATAAAAGTATTCTGCTACATCACTTTTCCAATATCCAGTTCTTTTAAGGTAGGGAATATTATTTCTTTTATATTCATGAAGAGAACTTCTGTTATTCCATTCGTTATTATTCTGTTGGAATAACCAGTATACGCGGTCTACCCTATACTTGGTGACATTCTTCTATTATTCTGTTGGAACATCCTGTCTGTGTGTTTTACACCGGACCTGGTTCCGTTTATTATTCTGTTGGAACATCCTGTCTGTGTGTTTTACACCGGACCTGGTTCCGTTTTTATTATTATTCTGTTGGAACATCCTGTCTGTGTGTTTTACACCGGACCTGGTTCCATTATTTATTATTCTGTCGGAATATCCTGTCTGTGCGTTTACGCCGGACCTGGTTCCATTATTTATTATTCTGTTGGAATAACCTGTCTGTGCGGTCTATCGCATGCATGGTGATTTCTTTTGTTATTCCATTCTTTATTATACTCAGTTGGTTAAGTTTTGACTTCTATACTCCATGAAATTTGTGGAATATCCTTGATAGTTGCGTTTCATCCAGTATCTTTTCAAGAAAATATTCTTCTAAGCATTCTTGAATTTTACTCCACAATGCAGTATCATGTTGACAATTTGGACGTTGTTAATTCCTGGATAAATTAATTCTTGAACTTGTTTTATTGAATTCTTATATCATTGTCATCATCCTCATGTTTATAAAATGTTGAAAGTCATCTGTGGCCTGTAGTGCATAGATGGACTTGGTATGATTATGACCAGGGATTATTCGGTATAATCATGACCGTAATGTTACAAATGATGTGGTAAAAGTCCTCATTGGCCCGTAGTGCATTGATGGACAGTTGTTGGCATGATCATGACCATTAATGAATACACGAATATCCTTGGCCGTAGTGCAGGGGTGATTCGATGATGTGGATTATTTTATTAAGCTGAGTCTCAGCGATTACAGTGTTGAAAAACTTTTTAAATCATAAAAGATAGTAGAGTTTATTTTCTACTTGACTCTTTTAATGGATTGCTTGTTCCGCTACAGTTAAACTTGATGTCTATTATATTTTATCAGTTTAACATTGTTGAAGGCTAATGATAATTTATTCTGCATTATCTTAGTCATAATATTTCTTACTGGGCTAGTTGAGCTCACCCTTTCTTTCACTGTTCTCTTCAGGAAATGAGAACGTAGCTGGGACAAGTCGGGGTACGGAGTGATGGTCCGAATGATAGTATTAGTTAGTAGTCCTCACTATTCTATGTAATGGTGTGTTAATAAATGTAATGAGGACTCCTTTTGAGTATGAATACTCTCTAGAAGATAATATTTGTATTCAAACTCACAGTTTATGTTTTGTCGTATTGTACACGACAGTTGTATTAGTAAGTTGTATTTGTATTCTGTACTATGTATCTGACGACCCAAGATGGGTGATGTATACCTAATTTTGGGGGCGTCACAGTTGGTATCAGAGCTTAGGGATATGATCCCTGGCTAAGATGTGAGAATAGAACTAGGAGGGGAGAGACGGGGAATTCCTTCGCTAGTATGACATACCTAAGTTTATTTGCATGGTATTTAATTGGTCGGTCATAATATAAGGATAATATATGACATATCAATTAATTTTTATTTTGTGGCAGTATCTGAAAATGGCATCTGAGAACGTTGAGAATAGCAATGGAGCACAGACGACTGTTGATTCACCACATATCAATAATCAGGATAATGTGCATCAGGAAGGTGTCAATCCTCATGCAAACAACAACACTGACCAAATGATGAATGATCAAATGTTCAGAGGCTTTATGCAATTCATGCAACAACAGGTGAAAGCGGCTCCTGTCCACAACGTAGGTGGAAATACTGGAAACTCTCTGGCGGTCACCGCTAAACAGTTTAAGGAGCTGGGACCACCGGAGTTTAAGGGAGAACCCAAACCACTTGTAGCTGAAACATGGATAAAGCAGATCACCAAGATATTTGATGTCTTGGGTTGCTCCGAGGAGCAAAAGGTTCCCTTTGCCGCCTTTATGTTGCGAGGAGAGGCAGATTACTGGTGGGAATCGATAAAGCGTACTCAACCTGCCGCACTGAAGATGTCTTGGGAGAAGTTTCAAGATCTGTTTAACGACAAATACTTTCCCGAGAGTATTCGTCACATGAAGGAGGTGGAGTTCATCAAATTGGAGCAGAATAATATGACCGTGTCGCAGTACGAGGCAAAATTTGCGGAGTTATCCCGGTTTGCGTCCCACCTGGTGGATAATGAAGAAAGAATGACGCGGATGTTTTTAAGAGGTTTGAAGCCGGAGATACGTCAACATCTTGTTTCTCATAAACTGTGTTTGTATTCAGATGTTGTAAATAGGGCTCAGTTGGTGGAGCGCGATAACGAGACAACGCAACCAAAAGAGAGCAGCCGGCAAAATGATAATACCAGTGAGAGCAGTCATCGAAGCGGTGACAACAAGCGTGGAGGGAATCAACAGGCCAGAAATGGTAACCACTTCGGTGGTAATCAGGGCCAAAACAATAAGAATGGACATTTCAAGAAGAGGAGATTCAACAATGATGGAAAGACGTCAGCACCAGCACCTGTCGTTAAGGAAGGAGAACGACCACCTATCATATGTTTCAAATGCGGAGGGGAGGGGCACATCAGTCCAAACTGCGCGATGCCGTCCAAAGCATGTTATAATTGTGGAAGAGAAGGTCATTTAGCCCGATTTTGTCGTTTACCAAAAACAAATTCAGCTAGGATGGAGGCACCAAAAGCCGTCCCAGAAAAGTCAAAACCGGTTGTGCAAGGGAGAGCGTTTGTTGTGAACTCCCAGAGAGCAAGGAACCCGAATGAGGTCATCACGGGTAAGCTTATCATAAACTCTAAAGAAGTTTATACTTTATTTGATACCGGTTCAACCCATTCTTTTATTTCTCCTACTTGCGCTCATCGATTAAATTTGATTCCGGAGAAATTAGACTTTGACTTATCTGTGGAAACTCCGTTGGGAGAAACCTTCATTACCTCCACTGTTTATAAGTCTTGTTTGGTTCAAGTTGGTACCCACACATTACCTATCGATCTGATTTCATTAAAAATACTTGCATTTGACGTGATTCTAGGGATTGATTGGTTAACTACTCATTATGCAAAAATTGATTGTTTTCGTAAGGTTGTTAGTTTTCATATTCCTAATCGACCTATTATGCGAATTCAAGCAACCAAACCATTAAAATCAATCGCTGTCATCTCAAGCCATAAAACTATTCGTTTATTGAAAAACGGATGTCAAGCTTTCTTAGCTCATGTCACAGATCTAAACAAAAATACGTCAGTTTTGAATGATATTTCTATTGTTAATAAATTCCCTGACGTATTCCCTGAAGAACTTCCTGGCCTACCCCCAGAGCGTGAAATTGAATTTTGTATCGATCTTGAACCCGGTACAAAACCCATTTCCAAAGCCCCATATCGAATGGCTCCTATTGAACTTCAGGAGTTAAAGATCCAACTGCAGGAATTGTTAGACATTGGCTTTATTCGTCCTAGTACTTCTCCTTGGGGAGCTCCTGTTCTATTCGTGAAGAAGAAAGATGGAAGTATGCGACTTTGTATTGATTATCGGGAGTTGAATCATGTCACCATCAAAAACAGGTACCCATTGCCACGTATTGATGACCTGTTTGACCAGTTGCAAGGAGCACAATTCTTTTCAAAGATCGATCTTCGTTCTGGATATCATCAGCTGAAGGTTAGAACTGAGGATATTCCAAAGACGGCTTTTAGAACTCGGTACGGGCATTATGAATTCCTAGTCATGTCCTTTGGATTGACTAATGCTCCTGCTGCCTTCATGGATATGATGAACCGGGTATTCAAGGAATATTTGGATCACTTTGTGGTCGTCTTTATTGATGACATCCTTATTTATTCCAAAAGCCGTGAAGATCATGAGCAACACTTGAGGCTGGTACTCCAAAAGCTTCGTGAATACAAGCTTTATGCCAAGTTGAAGAAATGCGAGTTCTGGCTGGAGGAGGTAGCATTCCTTGGGCACGTAGTATCAAGTCGTGGAATATCGGTTGACCCGGCAAAGATTGAAGCTATTCAAAGCTGGGAGCAACCTAAATCAGTGACCGAGGTACGTAGCTTTCTTGGTTTAGCTGGTTATTATCGGAGATTCGTGGAAGGATTTTCTCGAATCGCTACTCCATTAACTCAGCTGACTCGAAAAGATACAAAGTTCGGTTGGAGCGAAGAATGTGAGCAGAGTTTTCAAGAACTCAAGAGGAGACTCATTTCAGCACCTGTTCTAACAATACCATCTGGCTCGGAGGGATTTGTCATCTACAGTGATGCTTCGAGCAAAGGGTTGGGATGTGTTCTCATGCAACATGGAAAAGTCATAGCCTATGCATCAAGACAACTCAAGGAATATGAGAGGAATTATCCTACTCATGATCTAGAGTTGGCAGCTGTTGTCTTTGCACTTAAAATTTGGAGGCATTACTTGTATGGGGAGAAAGTGGAGATCTTTACGGATCATAAAAGCCTCAAATATTTCTTCACTCAAAAGGAACTCAACATGCGACAACGACGTTGGCTTGAACTGTTGAAAGATTATGATCATACCATTCAATACCATCCTGGAAAAGCGAACGTGGTAGCTGACGCATTGAGTAGAAGATCATATGCGGGTACAAGTGCAATATTAACAACGCAAAGGCCCATTTTGTGTGACTTGCAAAGGATGGAGATAGAGTTGAAGACTCCAGGGACCCATGTGATGATGGCGAATATACGAGTAGAACCGACTTTAATCGATAAAGTTAAAGCTGCTCAAGCTACAGACCTGGAGCTGATGCGTATGAAGAAGAAAGTGCAAGAAGGTGCTATGCCGGAAGCAAGAATCGATGAAGAAGGAATACTTCGAGTCAACTCCAGACTTTGTGTTCCTAACAACCCTGATTTAAAGTATGAAATCATGATGGAGGCGCACAACACACCGTTTGCAATCCATCCTGGAAGTACCAAAATGTATCATGATCTTCGTCATACATTTTGGTGGAGCAATATGAAGAGAGAGATAGCGTTGTTTATCTCAAGGTGTCTAACTTGTCAACGAGTCAAAGCGGAGCATCAAGTACCAAAAGGTCCATTGCAACCACTTGAAATTCCAGAATGGAAGTGGGAGCACATTACCATGGATTTCGTTACCGGTCTTCCTAGGGTTTCTCAAGGTATTGATGCGATTTGGGTCATTGTTGATAGATTGACCAAGTCTGCTCATTTCTTACCGATACGAGAAACTTATACACTTGAACGTCTTGCTCGTATGTACATAAACGAGATTGTAAGACTGCATGGTATGCCAGTATCCATAGTTTCTGACCGAGACCCAAGATTCACTTCACGATTTTGGGTTAGTTTACAAAAAGCTATGGGCACGGAGTTACGATTTAGTTCAGCATATCATCCTCAGACGGACGGACAATCAGAGAGGACTATTCAAACTCTTGAAGATCTATTAAGACTCTGTGTCTTTGACTTCAAGGGAAGTTGGGACAAGTTCTTACCATTGGTGGAGTTTTCCTACAACAACAGTTATCAAGCAAGTATTGGCATGGCTCCATTCGAAGCATTGTATGGAAGAAAATGTCGTTCTCCAGTATGCTGGGATGAGGTGGGCGAAGCAACGTTGTTGGGACCGGAGTTGGTACGTATGACTACAGAAAAGATTCAAACGATCCGACAACGTATAAAAACCTCACAAGATCGACAAAAGAGTTATGCTGATCTTCATCGAAAGGACGTGGAATTTGATGTAGGAGATCATGTGTTCTTACGTGTTGCTCCATGGAAAGGAGTTACGAGATTTGGAAAGAGAGAAAAGCTAAATCCTCGATTCATCGGTCCATTTTTAATCCTCGATCGAGTAGGAACTGTGGCTTATAGACTCGCTTTACCGCCAAGTATGTCTCGTGTTCATAACGTTTTCCACATATCCATGTTACGCAAATATGTGGAAGACCCGAACCACATTATTGAGTTAGAACCGGACGAAATAGCGGAGGATTTGACGTATGAAGAAGTTCCTGTTCAAATCTTGGATAAGAAGGAACATATTCTACGCTCCAAGGTTATACCTCAAGTTAAAGTTTTGTGGAGAAACCACGATGTTGAGGAAATGACTTGGGAGTTAGAATCAGAAATGAAATCAAGGTATCCTTACCTCTTCGACATACCAGGTACGTACCCTAATTTCGAGGGCGAAATTTCATAAGAAGGGGAGGTTGTAAGACCCCAACTTTTATAAATAAAGATGAATTTTCTATAAATATCATTTTTGAATATTATGAAGTTAATTTGATATAATGTTATAGTTGTGGGTAATATTTATAAATTTTACAAAGTAAGCAAGTTGTTATAAAATATTCGTTTGGTCGGGGAATATTCTTTTTGTCGGGGAATATTCGTACGACGGCACAATCATTGGTGGACCCCACAACGAAATTATTGTCGGATTGAGAAAACGACAGAATTATCTTTCTATAAAAATAACAGCTGAGGTGTTACCGTTAAAATCGTTAAAACTGTTGAACTACTTGGTAGTAAAAGTACAGTAATACGCGTGGTTGCATAGTAGCACACGGTATTGATTATTGATGCTTACGTGAGAAGTCACTCAGCTATACTCAATTATTGCTACAGTAATTGCTGCATCATATCTCTTAAATTATTGTCATAGTATCATCTGTATAATATGTTATATTATTGAGACGTTGTGGTAAGTTTGGTTATTTTATGGGGGGCCATATGTCATCATCTAAGAGTCTCTTCGTCAATAGTAATTACCGTCGTCAATAGTAATTACCGTCGTCAATAGTATTTACCTTGGTCAATAGTAATTACCTTCGTCAATAGTAATTACCTTCGTCAATAGTATTTACCTTGGTCAATAGTATTTACCTTGGTCAATAGTATTTACCTTGGTCAATAGTAATTACCTTCGTCAATAGTATTTACCTTGGTCAATAGTAATTACTTTCGTCAATAGTAGTTGTCCCTTCAATATTACCAAGAGTCATTTGACCCTTCGTTAAGACCAAGAGTCATTTGACCATTCGTTAAGACCAAGAGCCACCCTCAGTTTTTCTATAAATAGAGGCCTAGGGCTTCATTATTTTTCACGAATTTATTCAAGCTATAAAGAGAGAAAGTATAGAGAGAATAAGAGAGAGAGAGAGACTAAAAGTATTCTGCTACATCACTTTTCCAATATCCAGTTCTTTTAAGGTAGGGAATATTATTTCTTTTATATTCATGAAGAGAACTTCTGTTATTCCATTCGTTATTATTCTGTTGGAATAACCAGTATACGCGGTCTACCCTATACTTGGTGACATTCTTCTATTATTCTGTTGGAACATCCTGTCTGTGTGTTTTACACCGGACCTGGTTCCGTTTATTATTCTGTTGGAACATCCTGTCTGTGTGTTTTACACCGGACCTGGTTCCGTTTTTATTATTATTCTGTTGGAACATCCTGTCTGTGTGTTTTACACCGGACCTGGTTCCATTATTTATTATTCTGTCGGAATATCCTGTCTGTGCGTTTACGCCGGACCTGGTTCCATTATTTATTATTCTGTTGGAATAACCTGTCTGTGCGGTCTATCGCATGCATGGTGATTTCTTTTGTTATTCCATTCTTTATTATACTCAGTTGGTTAAGTTTTGACTTCTATACTCCATGAAATTTATGGAATATCCTTGATAGTTGCGTTTCATCCAGTATCTTTTCAAGAAAATATTCTTCTAAGCATTCTTGAATTTTACTCCACAATGCAGTATCATGTTGACAATTTGGACGTTGTTAATTCCTGGATAAATTAATTCTTGAACTTGTTTTATTGAATTCTTATATCATTGTCATCATCCTCATGTTTATAAAATGTTGAAAGTCATCTGTGGCCTGTAGTGCATAGATGGACTTGGTATGATTATGACCAGGGATTATTCGGTATAATCATGACCGTAATGTTACAAATAATGTGGTAAAAGTCCTCATTGGCCCGTAGTGCATTGATGGACAGTTGTTGGCATGATCATGACCATTAATGAATACACGAATATCCTTGGCCGTAGTGCAGGGGTGATTCGATGATGTGGATTATTTTATTAAGCTGAGTCTCAGCGATTACAGTGTTGAAAAACTTTTTAAATCATAAAAGATAGTAGAGTTTATTTTCTACTTGACTCTTTTAATGGATTGCTTGTTCCGCTACAGTTAAACTTGATGTCTATTATATTTTATCAGTTTAACATTGTTGAAGGCTAATGATAATTTATTCTGCATTATCTTAGTCATAATATTTCTTACTGGGCTAGTTGAGCTCACCCTTTCTTTCACTGTTCTCTTCAGGAAATGAGAACGTAGCTGGGACAAGTCGGGGTACGGAGTGATGGTCCGAATGATAGTATTAGTTAGTAGTCCTCACTATTCTATGTAATGGTGTGTTAATAAATGTAATGAGGACTCCTTTTGAGTATGAATACTCTCTAGAAGATAATATTTGTATTCAAACTCACAGTTTATGTTTTGTCGTATTGTACACGACAGTTGTATTATTAAGTTGTATTTGTATTCTGTACTATGTATCTGACGACCCAAGATGGGTGATGTATACCTAATTTTGGGGGCGTCACAGCAGATCCTGTGTCCCCATTTTTCCTGTACCCTTGTATCTTTTCATTTAAATTTTGAGACCTGGACTTTTATTTAATTTTAGAGTTGGTGTTAAGTAAGAGGTTAGGTGTCAAAATTTAAGTGGGGGGACAAAGGATCTGCTTTCGCTTAGCAGCAGAGAAAGAGAAGCTTTAATTCAACATTTTTCTCTCTGTTTCAGTTGGATCCGGTTAGTATGAAATTTATTTTTTTGTAAGCTGGTCAATTGGCCAATAGAATACTGACACACATAGAGTTTTGCCTGCGTATCCGCACTCTATTAGTCAATTGACCAACTTACTCAAAAATGAACTTCATACTAACTACTTCCATTTCAGTCAAGCTTGTTACCTTTGATGATTGATCCTCGAGTTCGGATCACCTGTTCTAGACGACAGTGGTTAGCATGAAATTAATTTTTATTAATTGACTAATACAGTGTCGACACGTAGACCAACTTACCATGAAGTTAATTTCATGATAACCGGATCCGTTCCAGACTATATCTTATCTCCTATCCCAACAAGGAGATCGTGTCATATGACAATTTTAATATTAACTTTATATAATAAATAAAAGAAAATTTCTATGTGGACATCAGTGTTTTACAATTTCACCTATTTGTATTTTACATTATAATTCTCGAGTTTGGATATTTCATTTTGTTTCTCATATAAATTATATAATTTTATTAATTGAATGTATTTTAGTTGATTTAATAGGTTAAAAATAATATCTATATCAAGTTTTCTGTATAGATAAAAACCTACAATATTATTGTTATTTAATTCAATTTTTTTTTCCATTATTGTGAAGGTTATTATTGGAAGGAAGTAAGGTTTTTTTTTTTAATTATGGAAACAGTAATTGGGTGAAATTTTTTTATAGCAGTTTCCATTTTATTTTGATTGAATATTTTTATTAATTATATAAAGGTAATAATAAAATTATCACATGACACGATCTCTTTGTCGTCAAAATTTATTTATACATTTTTTTTAAAAAAAAATTTAATATTTATTTTGAGTAATATATGGTGACATTAGTTTAAAAGATGAGACACACTATGATATTTAATTTATTTAAGATATAAATAATGGCATATTAAGATTTTACTTTGAAATGTATCTTTAATTTTAAAACAGACTAAAAAAATATATCTTATTTCAAAACACATGAGTATTTTAGATAGTTGGACAAATTAAATTTATTTTGCATAATAACATAAGTTGATAAACATCATGTGCGTCATTTAATTTAAAATTTAAATTTATAAATGTATCTATTATTCTAGAATAGACTATTAAAATTTAAAATATATTTTTAATTTTATAATGAAGAGAGTAACCTAAAGGGATATACACAAAAATTATAGTGAAAGTATTTCTTTTTCTCATTTTTATTTTGTTGTAAACAGAGGTAGAGACAATGTCTTTTTAAGTTTTGAAATGGAGAAAAAATTTAAATTTTCAATTCATTATATTGCTTTCTGATTTTTACGAGAAAAAAAAAACTAGATTATTTTTCTTCCTACTTTTTTTTACCCCAGGTAAAAATTGGAATTAATTGAATTTAAATGTAAAATTCACTGACATAAAGTACTCAATAAGAGTTAGAAAACTGATATTTACATATATATTTGATATTTTTATATAATACTCACCTTTATATGAGAAAATGTGAGTAAGAGTTATTACCTCTTTTTCTGAAACTTAAATTCTTTTTTAAAAGAAAAATCTTTTTAAAGTTCAATTTGCTGTCTTTTCTTTGTTTCTTTCCTTGGTTGGTAAGTAATTAAAAGAAAATAATTATCCAAAAGAAATAATAAATAAATAAAAAGAAAAGAAAAGAACAAAAAAAGCCAAAAGTTATGTCACCTGGCATTTTACTTAATAAACCCTGTCATAGGTTGCACGAGATTCCTAAACCGTCACGGTCACACCCCATCTCTATTACTCCTAACTATTATAGCATCTCAAACCGTAATAACAAAAAAAAATTCTTTAAATTAAAATTTATTGACTTATGTGACAATTTAAAAAATATTATTTATTATTTTTATATTTTATGTTTTATTAGTCTTTTTAATTTAATGAGTTGTACATCAAATTTATTAAATAAAATAAATATTTTTAATTTTTTATAAATATTTTGAAGAGAGAGAATGAGATTACAAATTTAATGATTAGATTTGAAGAGTCTGTTGAAGATAATTTTTTGATGTGACAAAGAGACGGTTGGAGATGCTCTTAACATTTAATAAGAGGAAATTTCTTCTCTTTTTTTTCTGACAAAATATTAATATAATTTCTTAGTATTTAGGTATAAAAATGTTTTTAAACAATAAAAAAACTAAATTTCGTGATAATTTGTTCTACAAGCTTATAAATTTTATTTAACAATTTAAAGAAATATTAATAAATTATTTTTTAAATCCACAGAGTTTCTTTTAACAAAACTATTTATTTCTTAAAAATATTTTTAAAAATTACTAAATTAAAAAGAAATAATTTATTTAAAAATATTGTTCCGCCAAATATGCTGATGACGGGCCAACGGCGCGCCAGCAGCTCCGATTTCTTAGTAGCGGCTTAATTTTAAACGCTCTCAATTAACAATTCACAGCCCAGAGCCAGCAGCGCTTGACCGACTGCCGTTTTAACTCTTTCCATTAAGATCGCACCACGTGTCCCCAAAATATCTAAAGCGTTGATAACACGCTTATACTAGACTTTCCATTTTTCTTACAGCAAACGCGGCTTTCCCTTTTTACCCCTGAAAAAGTCTTAAAATTCCCTTCCTTCCTTATAATTTTATCATATCTTCATTTCTTCCCCTCATCGTTTCCCCTACAGCCCCTCTCTCTCCTCAGTCACTCCGCCGGAATATTCTTCTCGGTGACCTACAGTTCTCCTTTAATCTACGTAATTCTTCATAAATCGAACTGGTTATTGAAGAAAAGGTTCGATTTTTTGGGTTTTTCTCAGATCTGCAAGATAAAAGGGAATTGTAGGTTTTGTATTTCGTAGATATTTTCACAGATAGATGTCTTCTTCGTATTGGTGCTACAGATGCAGTCGATTCGTTAGGGTTTTGAGGCAGGAAGACTCGCTCTCTTGTCCCGATTGCAACGGAGGATTCATCGAGTCGATCGAGACTCCGACCCGACCCCCACTCTCGGATTCCCGGCGGCGGCGTTTTCCGGCGGCGGCAATGTACATGGTCGGAAATGGGCGAGATTCGGATCAGGGGTCGAGTCCTGCGATCCGCCGTAGCCGTAGGAGTGGTGGGGATCGGTCTCCTTTCAATCCGGTCATCGTTCTCCGTGGAACCACCGACAACGGTGCTTCTGAACAGGCCGCCGCCACCGGAGAGGACGGAGGAGGGTTCGAGCTGTATTATGATGATGGAGCTGGGTCGGGTTTGAGACCGTTACCGGCGACTATGTCGGAGTTTTTGTTAGGGTCGGGTTTTGACCGCCTTTTAGATCAATTATCTCAAATTGAAGCGAACGGACTTGGGCGAATGGATCATCCACCAGCGTCAAAAGCTGCAATTGAGTCAATGCCGACTATTGAGATTGACGGTGACCATGTGGCTACTGAATTACACTGTGCTGTTTGCAAAGAAGCTTTTGAATTCGGATCAGAAGCTCGCGAAATGCCTTGTAAGCATATATACCATTGGGATTGTATTCTTCCTTGGCTTTCACTTCGTAATTCTTGCCCAGTTTGTCGCCATGAATTACCAACAGACAATAATCATGAGCCAAATGACTCAAATAGAATACAAAATGAGCAATCTTTAACGCCAAATAATGAAGAGGAAACTGTTGGGTTAACCATTTGGAGGCTGCCCGGAGGTGGGTTTGCGGTGGGGAGGTTTTCCGGTGGGAGAAGAGGAGGGGAGAGAGAGCTTCCTGTTGTTTATACCGAGATGGATGGTGGGTTTAATAATAATGGGGTTCCAAGGAGGATTTCATGGGCATCAAGAGGGAGTGTTGCTAGGGAAAGTGGGGGTTTTAGGCGGGTTTTAAGGAGCTTGTTTGGTTGTTTTGGCGGGTCGAGATCATCTGCTTCTAGTTCTAGTACTGATTCCAGGATGAATGGAAGAGGTAATTCTTTAACATCAGTATTTAGCAACACCTCGCGGAGGCGCAGGGCTTGGGCACTTGAAGTTAATAATGGAAGTCGGAGATTTTGAGTTATTGTGTTCATGTAAAAGGCAGACATTCCGGGGTTTGTGGAAGATACACATGGTTATTACTCATTGTAAATAGCTAAATTGATAAAGAAATGAGATGCGAGAGACATGGGTCTTGAATCCACATTATGTACTCCGCAATGGGCATTGAATTTGGTTAATAACCAAGGTTTTGTGTGAGGTTTTAGAAGGGGAAGATGAAGGGGAGGAAGATGAGCGGGGAAAGGTTGAGTTTTTAACGGTTAGAGTTGGCTATCTGGGAATTTAGAAGGTACACAGCCTCACGTACAAAGAAAATGCACTTGAAATTTAGAATTTCTGCAGTTTATTTTCTATGTTATTTTCTATGTTTCTCAATTTGTTGTTAGCTGAAATTCAGTCATTTTTTCCAGAAATTTATAAGATTTATTCAACTTGAAAAGTTTGTTGCATAAGCTATCTGTGGTTTTATGTTAAAGTATTTCTTGTTTATTAAAGTGAACGGGGGAAATTCATAGTTTCCAGCCTGAGGAAATTATGGTTATGAATATCACATGAGTTATGTTTTGGTTTAAGGAATGAACTTGTCAGCATGGACATTTATTTTCTGGATCTTGAAATAATGACATATTACTTCTCCATTTTGTTACCACAAAGAAACATTTATAATGCAAGGTGAGATGGTTTTTTGGTGTATTTCTTCTTGAAGAAATACAGAGGTCAGAAACATGTATTCAATCCTGTAATTGCATTACTGGTTTCCTTGTTCTGACTGCTCTTCGGAATCTGAAATCAATATATGAACAAATTGTTTTAATATATGAACAGAATGTTTGGCTTTATGTGCAGCTTAGATTGTGAATTGAGGTTGTACGAAGAACAGAAAATGTTACTTTTTAATGGTTTAGAGTACAGTAAGAGCACGTTTCTTCGAATTGCTTAACTAATACAAAAACATTTATTCAAAATGCTAATCACAAATAACTTTTTAAAACATATAATTAAAACTGGTTGAGTTTATTTCTAGGCATAGCGTAGCAAGAAACATATTTCTAATAATATTATTTCATGTTACCGCTTATTTGATACGCAGAGGAACTAGCAGCCACAGATTCACACCACCACTAGTAGTCGTCAATCCACACCACCACTATCAGTCCTCAGTCCACACCACCATTATCACACAACAAACTTTTAAGTTTCCTTTGACCTCCATTCTCTTCTTTCAACAATTCTTCCTAATTAATCACATATTCAAAGTGAGCATACCACCACTAGCAGCCACAGATACACACCGCCACTAGTAGTTTCCGAACCACACCACCACTATCACCCAACAATCCTAGATCTATGCCCGCCACCGTTGCCCACCATCAGGTCCACCACCCACCACCACTGTCTCACTATCACCATGGAGAAATGGAGGTTAGAGAAAGGTGGAATAAAAGGGAGACATAGAAAGCAAGGAATCTAGAAACTTGTTAGCAGAATGAATATAACAACCCGGGTCAAATTCCGAGTCCGAAACAAATCCATCCAAATAAGGCTTTAAATTACTGGCTCAATAGTATCTTCTTGGGTCATCTAGCCCACCACAGGCTCACCTAAAAGGTCTTGACTTGAGGTTCCAAATTTCTGACGTCCCCGTCAGAATCCGATCACACACACAGCCCAAAGATCTTTACCTGATCACACACAGCTCAGCTGACTTCGTGTTCCCACCTCCAGACCTCGATTTCGTGTTCTCACCTCTGGACCTCCATCTCTCCATATTGTGAGATAATATCACCAACCTTCGTGTCCCCACCTCCGGCAACCCGATCGGATTATCCGACCCGAACTTTCAAGAGTCGGCTCTGATAACATATATAACAACCTGGGTCAAATCCCGAGTCCGAAACAAATCCATCCAAATAAGGCTTCAAACCACTGACTCAATAGTATCTTCTTGGGTCATCTAGCCCACCACAGGCTCATCCAAAAGGTCATAACTTGAAGGTATTATTGGTAGTAACTTATTTCCTTATATGCAGACAAATTTTTTCCCTATCTTTCGATGTAGGACTGGGGTGTTACAATGAATCTATACAACTGTCACACGTCACTTTTTGATTGGTCGTGAGATTGCTCGTTTGTAGCGATTTATTTTTTTACCTATTAGGGTTTCTAATAAGGTGTTATAGATTGACGCTTGCTTTTTTGTAACGATTTATTTTTTACATATTAGGGTTTGGTGTTCTAGATAGACTTATGTAATAAATATATTTTGTAAATATTCTAAATATTTTATTCTAGATTGTAAATTCTAGTCTTTTACTTCATTAGATTTGGTTTGGGTCATGGGTTGTATGGCTCAAAAGCTACATATAAGAGAGGATGTTCTTCATTTGTAAATCATAAAAAAGTTGTTATCGTGTTTATACAATATAGGTTAGATAGGAGAATAAAAGCTTTTAGATTGCCGCCATATTTGATATTTTTGAGCGGAAGTATATCATATTTTGCAACGTTCTTACCAAAATATAATTCTTTATCGTTTTTTATTTTCTAATATCTACGATTAGGATTGTCTGAATATTTGTGAGCACCTTAATGTGGAATAGGAGGTAGTCTATACCAAGTAATTGAAGAAGACATGAATTGTATGAAAATTTGTGCTGAGCTGTTGGTACACCTTAATGTGGTATAAATAGTTTATATCTCATTCTGAACTAGTGTTTGAAGAAGACATCCCATATGAAATCAAAATATAGCAAAGGGAAAGATTTTGACTATAATAAAATGTCTGAAGTTAGAAGCTTTTGGAAGGCAACAATGTAAAATGTTGTTGACTTATTGGTGTTCCTAATAATGTCCTTGGAGAAATATGAAAGAATCTTTCCCATGCGTTGAACTTCAGCTAGATTGTTCAATACATTAAATGGGAAATAAATATTAGGTTTAATACTTGAAATTTTGGTAGATAAGCTTGCTAATGCTTTTGCAAGGTTGGTGTGACAAGAATATTGTAATTGAAATAAATTGAACCGTATCCTTTGCATTTATTATCACATTTTGAAAATTTTAACTCTCAAGTTGACTGTCTAAATGATGATTTTATTTTATAGATTCTTTCTGGAAATTTTGCTGTCTATATTTTGATTTCTTTAAGGAGAAATTTGAATGGGATTGGGTATGTTTTTTGCTTGCATTTGAGGGGGATTATTGGAAACAATGTTTTTAATTTTTAGTGTTTTGACGTTTGGACATGAATTACTACAGTAGTCATTTTCATATATACGAGAAAACTTGGGCTAATGATAATATTAGAATATTAGTTTTGCTTTTAGTAATGTGTAAATGCATATTTATTTCGGCAGAACGAACAAGTAACATTCATTATAAGCCAAAACTTGTGGCCAGGCTATTAGCAGCTGGAAAAGAAGTTTCAGTAGTTACAGGGGTGCAGCATTAAGATGGGGTATGGAAGCAATTACGTCGACATTTTGACTAGTATTTGCATTATTTATGACTAGTTGTCGGCAGAGCGCCCGCCGGAAGGACTTTGAATTGTTTAGGATATGAATTCTTCTATAAGTTGGGACAAAAAACATGTCAGACTTTTGACACCAAATGATGAAAAGTTTAAAGGCCGGCAGCATATATTTGATCAAACTTCTTACACTCAAAGTTTCATCCTTTACATAAAGCTATTTGTTTGTTAATATTGAAGATGTTTTCTCTGTGGAATATATCGTCCATTATATAATAATGCTACTATCACATAAAAAGGATTACATAATTCTCACATACACACACATGCGGAAGTGGTTAGTATGAAGTTTATTTTGAGGTAAGTTGGTCAATTGACTAATAGAATACCGACACGCAGGTGAGGTTGTATGTGTGTCAGTATTCTATTGGTCAATTGACCAACTTACCAAAAAAATAACTTCATATTAACCGGATCCTACACATGCATACTGTGGGTTCCCGCCTGACATGTGGGGCTCGCAGTATGTATATGTATGTATGTGAATATTATATAATCTTTTTTTATGTGGTAATAACATTATTTCCCATTATAATAGACGATATTAGAAGTTAGTTTGACACGATATATAGGGTTGTAGTTTTGTCTTCAAATATATATTTCTAAAAAGTGAGTGTAATTGGTGCTGCTCACTGGACTGACTGTACGCGGCTCAAGTCTCAAGTTCCAAACCAGAAAGACCCAAATTTGGTTGGAATTGCATTATTCTTCCTTCATCTTTATAGTTAGGACTGATCATTTAGTTATAATTGAACTGAATAGGTTATTCAATTATAATCGAATACCGAAATTTTCATAATTTAACTATCCGAACAACTAACCGAATTTGGATAATAACCGAATTACTGAATACCGAATTACCGAATTGTACGTTCGGGTATTCGAGTAATAACCGAAACTAAAATGGTTGGACAAATTTACAGAGACTCAAAACTCAAAAGGAATCAAGAATATTCAACCCAAAAGAATGTCTCTTTTACAACTGTTACAAGCTCAACAAACAATTATTACCTGAGGAGCATGTAAAAGAAGCAAAACAAAGAGATCCTAACTTCTCAGTTTCAAATGAGTTAGCAAAATCCAGCTCAAAAACCAAGTCACACGGAAGAAGAAAAAAGATTTTAGCCGAGTTGGTCCAATTTCCCAATACGCTCAGCAATCAACAGGCAGAAGGGTTCTGAAATCAATCCCCAAAATCTCTCAATTGAAATCTCCACCGGCCCAGAAATCAAATTCCTAGAAAATATAAAAACTTCAAAAATTGATTTTCAATCCCGTGAAATCCCAACTGCAATAAATGCCCAAAATATGGCACTTTATTTGGGTAAAACATTATACATACATGATACATAACTACATAAGGCTTAAAATCTTCAGCTCCTGGAAATCATGACACTGAAAAAGTAAAAATTTATGCAAAACAGAGTACAAAGGTCAAAGAGACGAGAGTTCTCCATCTTAAACAACATGCACTTCAATATTGAAGAACTCGGAAGAGGTCGAGTCGTCGAGGTTGAAGAACTCGGAAGAGGTCGAGCAGTCGAGGTTCAAGAACTCGGAACTCGGAAGATGTCACAACTCGCAGGGGCCAAGGAGAGAGCCAGAGTCCAGAGATGCGAAGAGCCGGAGAGGATGTCGGAGAGAAACAATCTAGAGGCGTGAGAGGCAAGATTTGGGATTTGGAAATTAGGGGCTAGGGCTAGGGCTAGGACAGTGAGCAAAATGCGAAATATTGCGAATACATACAGACAAGACACAATACAATTATAAAACTATTATTTTTTTAATTAAAAGTTCGGTTATTCGGGTATCCGAATAACCTATATTTAAAAACTGTATCCGAAATCGAATACCGATTATTAAATCAGATATAATCGAAATTAGAGAAAAAATTAAAAATCAAAATAATTCGGTTGTGTTCGATAATTCGATTTTATCTGTTTTTTGCTCACTCCTATTTATAGCCTTGTGGAAAGTTTCTTCACTTCAAAATATTATAAAATAAAATAGACCCATGCTTTTGTCCCTTTTGATGTTAACCAACAGAGGATATTCAATTTCTGTATATAGTTTTATCAGTACGAAAATGTGATAGTCTAATGGTAAGGCCTGATGGTTTCTGGGTGTAGAGAATAGAGAGAGAAATAAAAATAATGGTTTAATTAATGAATAAATATATACACAAGATTAAGTATTGCCTAAGTATATAAATAGGAAACTATCCTAGAATCAGGGAATTACATCTAATTACAAAATTTAGGGGATTACAACTAATTACAATAATATTACAACTAATTGTAATAATTAGGGGATTACAACTAATTACAAGAATTTAAAAATATAAATAAAATATGTTGTATTTAATTCTCTAATATGCCTCCTCAAGATGGAGCTCCGGAGGAGACGCCAATCTTGACCCTTAATTCTTGGAACTGGCTTCGTGGAAGCGGTTTGGTAAGAGCGTCGACAAGTTGTTCCAGCTGAGGAAACATGACTAACACGAAGAGCACCTGATTGAACTTGATCCCGAATAAAGTGATAGTCAATTGGCACATGTTTCATAAGTGAATGAAAGATTGGATTAGAACAGAGATATGTGGCACCAACATTGTCACAATAGATAACAGGAGGTGTAGAGACAGTGACACCAAGTTTTGTGAGAAGAGAACAAATCCAATTGATTTTTGAAGTAGTAGCGACAACTGATCGATACTCAGTTTCTGTGGATAATCTAGCAACAGTACGTTGTTTCTTGGATGACCAAGAGATAGGATGAAGACCAAGATAGACAATATAGGCACTCGTAGATACATAGTCGTCTTTGTTATCAGCCTAATCTGCATCTGAGAAGGCATGGAGAGAAAGTGGATTTGCCCTAGGAAGAAATAATCCATGAGTCAATGTGCCATACAGATATCGAAGCAGTCATTTTGTAGCATTCCAATGTTCAGACGTCGGACGATGCATGAATTGGGAATGTTTGTTAACAACATATGCTATCTCTGAGTGAATGAGGAAAAGATATTGTAGACTGCCAACAATTATTCTATATTCGGTGTAGTCAGTCAGAGTTGTACCTGAATGAAATGTGAGATTTCCATCTATAACTAGTGGTGTAGCAACATGTTTTGCACCAGACATTTTTGTCCAGGCAGGAAGATCAGTGATGTAGTGCCTTTGAGTAAGCAATATACCAAATGGAGTGGTGAGAACCTCAATGCCAAGAAAGTAAGATAAGAGGCCAAAATCCTTGATTGAAAATCTTTGTGCCAGGAGATCAATGTATCATTAAATAATATTGGTGTTGGTACCTGTAATATTAATGTCATCCGCATAAACAAGTAGATATATAGTAATGTCACCTGAGTGAAGAATGAATAGAGAAATGTCTGCATGAGAGTTTGTGAACCCAGACTCAATGAGGAACTGACAAAGTTCAAGGTACCAAGCTCTTGAGGCCTGCTTGAGGCCATATATAGCCTTCTTTAATTTGCATACATGTGTTAGATTGTCTCTATCAACAAATACCGGAGGATGGGCCATGTAGACATTTTTGGAAAGATGGCCTTGAAGAAAGGCATTATTAACATCCAACTGTCGTAACTGCCAACCTCTACTGAGTGCCAGGCTTAGAACAAGGTATATTGTTGTTGGCTTGACAACCGAACTAAAGGTGTCGTGATAATCCACTCTAGGTCGTTGATTAAAACCTTTGGCAACTAATCTGCCTTTGTACCTGTCAATAAAACCATCAGGAAGCCGTTTAATACAAAAAACCCACTTACATCCAACAAGATTCTGCAAAGAAGTAGATGGAACAAGCTCGCAAGTTCCATCCCGAACAAGAGCATCAAATTCATCATTCATAGCTTGTCTCCATTTGGGATCTTTTAGAGCTTGGGTAGCAGTATGAGGCGCAATGTCTGATGATTGAGAAAAGACTTCAGTGAGATTCATCTTGGTTAGGGGTTTGTGGATGTAATGTTGTTTTTCGCTCTAGTGGTCATGGGATGAGTATTTTGATGGGTGGATTGAGCTATGGTTGAAGGAGAAGAGTTCTTAGAATTGTGTGGTTCTGGTGGTAAACGGTCAACTGGTGAGGAGGGGAAGTCGACAGGTTGGGCATTTTGGGACAGATGTTGACACGAGGAATCCTTTTGAGGAGGCGTATTGAGTGAGCCACTTGAAATGGGTAGAATTTGGACCGGGGGAAGCCATTTGGAAATGAGCTCTAGGGTGGGACGAGCTAGATGGGATTAGTGATTAGTAAAAGGGAACATGTTTTTAAGAAAATTGACATGACGAGAAATATATGTTTTAGAAGTGGACAGGTCAAGACAAATATATGCACTTTGTGTTGAAGAGTAACCAAGTAAAACACAAGGAGTGGAACGAGAGTCAAGTTTGTGTTAAGAATAAGGGTGAAGCCACGAATAACATAAACAACCAAACACCCGAAGTTTGGTGTAGTTGGGCTGAGACTCAAAGAGTTTTTCAAAAGGAGATGAAAGATGTAATGTGGGTGTGGGCATACGGTTGATGAGATATACAGCAGTGGCAAAGGCGTAAGTCCAATAAGGTAGAGGCATCGATGCATGAGTAAGAAGAGATAGATCGGTTTCAACAATATGGCAATGATGTCGTTCGGAAAGACCATTGTGCTCTGGTGTATAGGGTGGTGTAGTAAGATGGGATATACCATTGATGGGGAGAAAATTATCAATGGCTTGATATTTACCACCATTATCTCTGAATAGAGGGTAACAATACAATGTTTAAATTGGTTTTCGACTAATGCCTTGAAGCGTACAAAGACATCATACACATGGGATTTTCTTTTAAGTGGATAATACCAAATATACCGTGTATAATGATCAACAAAAATAACATAGTACTGAAAACCATCAACCGAATAAACAGGAGAGGTCCATACATCAAAAAAGAGAAGCTCAAGTGGATGGGATGAGGTTAAGGTAGAAGAAGAAAATGGAATTTTATGACTTTTATTACATGAACATGCATTACAATGTGTGGAAGAAGATAACGGACTAGCCAATGGTAAAGAAAACTTGAAAATAATATTTTTCATAATTGTAAGTGATGGATGACCGAGTCTAGAGTGCCACTCGGACGAAGTAGTCTTGAAACTAGAAAAAGCAAGCAACGATGAAGAGATAACGGAAGGGGACGAAGTCGGCCACTCATATACGCCATCCTTAAGTTCACTGATCAAAAGGATTTCCCCCGTGTTTAAATCCTTCACTTGAAAGGTAAAGGGTGAGAATTCAACAGAAACATGGTTATTAGTGCAAAATTGATAAAGCAAAATTAAGTTCCTTTTCATGGAAGGGATACAAAGAACATTTTGTAAAGTAAAGGTGCGAGAGGAAGTAGGTATGGTGGTAGAATAAGTATGGGTGATGTGAATGGCTGATCCATCACCAATAACGACATCATCAGAACCTTGATACGGGCTATGAATAGAGAGATTGCTTAAGTCAGATGTAACGTGATGAGATGCTCCACTATCCAGCAGCCAAGTAGAAGCAGTGGTGTTGCCGAAGACGACATGATTGGCTCATGGTTGCCAAGGTGTGAGAGGGAGATATCCCTGAGAGTATTGAGGACGAGGTGTCGGGGATTGTTGATTAGTGACAAGTTGAAACATCGGGCATCGTTTGACAGTGTCCTTGAATGTCGCATGCTTGACAACGACCCAAATAAGGTTTAGGCTGGCGTTGATCAGGAGAAAACGCAGTGGTAGGACCTGGTTGTTGTGGATTGATGGCTGGTGGACGCCAATTTGGACGATTCTGGAAGGCTGTGGGATTTGCCGTTGTGAGTAAATAAGATGGATGAGTGGTCTGAAGAGAAGCTTCTTTGTTGAGAAGTTTCTCATGGAGCTCAGCAAAAAAAAAATGACGTGTCACGGGCATTAATTGCGTCATTGACGGATTTGTACTCATCACTAAGTCCTTCAAGAACCCGATCAATAACATCTTCATTATCAATTGGCTTCCCCAGAAGAGCAAGTTCATCGGCACGAGTAGGGGTGCTCAAAAAATTCGGTTTTTCAATTTTTTTACCGAATCGGTTGGAACCTATACTGGCGGTACCGATTTTTTTCGGTTTTGATTTTTTCGGTACCGGTTTTTCGGTTTTTTTACATTTTTCGGTACCGGTAGCGGTACTTAAAATTTTGAATTCGGTAAAACCGAAAAATCAAAAAAAAAAACCGAAACTCTATTAAATACTTCAAGTACTTTATTTACTGTCTCTTTTTTAATTCTACAGAGCTTCAGGCTTCAGCTACTTGCCTACTTTACTCTTTCGGTTTCACTCTTCACACCTCTTCCTAGTTCCTTCTTCTTCAGACTTCAGTCTTCTATCGTAATACATGTTCAGCCGTTCTCCACTTTTCCTCCATTAAAGCGCAGTACCCTGCCTTCTCTCAAATCTCAGCTAGCGCCGACCGCCGAGCACGCAACAACATCGCAACCAACTGAACCACCAACGACTAGCGCCGACGGCGACGGTAAGTCGTTACTCGTTAGAACTTAGATATGTAGAAGCAAAAGTTATGCCATTTTTGATTACCATTAAGGAGGAGGTGATGAAGCATATTCAGTGGAAGCTAACTAACATTTCTAATGTTGCATGTTGTCTGATTGTGATTGTACCCACGCCAACTTTAGTAGTTATATAATTCTCTTTTACTCTCTTGTTTACCAATTTATCATGACTTGTAGATCTTTATGATGCACTCATAGTAAAGGTGGATGAATTTACAAATAAACACAAATGGTAAACTGAACCGGTTTTACCGAAAATCGGACCGAAAAAACCGGTACCGATTGTGTACCGAACCGGTAATTCGGTACTGGTTTCGGTTCTTGATTTTTCGGTATTTTCGGATCGGTACCGGTTCAATTTTTTCGGTATCGGTTCAATTTTTTACCGATGAGCACCCCTAGGCACGAGTCTTTATCGTCTGCATATATTCACTAATTGATTTTGAGCCCTTGGTACACCTCTTTAATTGTTCCTTCAGTTGTTTAATATGACCATGAGACGGTTTGGTGTAGGTATTAACTAAGGTTTGACATGCTTTAAGACAAGTGGTGGTGCGGGCAATAAACGGTTGCAAGGAAACAAAGATAACACCAAGGAGAGCGCTAAAGATGAGACGATCATGACGCTTCCAGGTTGTGTATGTTGGATTTGGGTATGCAACATCATTGGCAGTGACGGTGGATGGTGATGGAGGAGGAGTGCCATCAATGAAGTGAGGAAGATCATAAACTTCAAGAAGAGATTGAATTTGAAGGCTCCATGAGAGATAATTGGTGGATGACAATTTGGTGATATTTGAGAGATTAATTGTAAGGAGTGTATGTTGAGGATCTTACGAGTTTTGGATGATGGTAGAATCGTTATTGAAAAAGGAGGTCACATCGGAAGCCATTGAGGAGTAAGGCAGCGTAGTTGTAGGTTTTCCTAGGAAAAAAAATACACCCAGAAAAATTAGGCTCTTGATACCATGTAGAGAATAGAGAGAGAAATAAAAACAATGGCTTAACTTTTCCATTGAATTAGGGGATTACATCTAATTGCAAGATTTAGGGGATTACAACTAGTTACAAGAATATTACAACTAATTGCAATAATTAGGGGATTACAACATATTACAAGAATTTAAAAATATAAATAAAATCTGTTGTATTTAATTCTCTAATACTGAGCACGGGCAGAGGATTAACCGTCGCGGTTCCCAATATATATATATAAGATTCGGTTAGTATGAAGTGAATTTTATGGTAAGTTCACTTCATGTCTAATATAGTACACGCAGGCAGAACAACACTATTATATTGGACATGCACCATAAATTTCGCTTCATGGTATAATATGATACTCCCTCCATTCATAAATAAGTGACGTTTTGGAAGAAAAAATTTGTTCCAAATTATCTGGCGTTTACAACTTTCTAGGAGAATAAATTATTTACTTTCCTATATTACCCTTACCTTCTCTCATTGTCCCAAAAATTCTCACATTTAGTATTAATAGTTTTCAACTTCCCATAAAGGGGTAGTGATGGAATTTCACACGGATTTTAATTATTAAATGATAGTATTAAATAACTTTCTTAATCCTTGTGCAAAAACCTTAAACTTCACTTATTTAGGAATGGAGAGAGTAGTAAATTTGTTTGTCGGAACAGATGGAGTATTTTATAGGTGATGGACTAGTAGTTGGACTTATAAATCAAATTAGACATTAGTGTCGATGCAAGGCTCTGTCTCAATGCCATTTTTATGCATTTTAAGAAAGTAAGAAGAATTGATCGAGGCATGTAAAGTTCAAAAATAACCTCAAAGCTGAAAGGCTTAATCTCTTTCCGAATGAAGGGAAACTAGAGAAGATTTAATTGTGGGGATTGTTGGTCCAAAGGGTTAATTAAGTTTAGACGAGAAGAGAATTTTTCTCCCGTAATTTTTTTAGTCATAACTATTGTGTTTCGTTTATATATTAAATAAAGTTTTCAACGAGATTTACAAAATTCATCGCCTACTGTCTTCATATTTAACAGGTTACTACTTTACATGCCTTCCGATCCAAGTTTTAATACTTTTTATAAACTTGTTGGCATTTCATAATTTTGCTAGTTATTGTATAATTAGAGCTTCTGGCATATTTACATTATGTAAATATGGGTGGAAAGAACTTTTGATTTGAATTTGGAATAAAATATGGGTCGAAAAATTGTTAACCGGGTTGGATCTATATTTCTTTTTAAAAATATGGTTCCAAACTTTATCCAACCCAAATAAAAAAAAAATAGTTAACCAACCCATTTGGTTCCAGTTAATATGGGTTGACCCGACAGTTAACCAACTATATTGTCAGGTCTATTTACATACTAGTTATTTAAATAACAAAACTACATATTACTAATTTATTCAAATTAAAATTGAATATAATGATTTTTGTATGCTCTCTAACCTTATTTTGAAAATTCTTATTATCCCAAAGTTTACTTATTAATTTTTTCTGATTTTACACCCTTTTTCGACAGATCATTAGAGCCAATTATAGAACATTATTCAATGTTACTACCAAAAGAATGCAAGTGCATGGCTTCTCTCGTCCCATCTAATTATCCCAAGTACTCATTTGGTGGAGAAAGGTTAAAGGTTCTCAGTCGAGCTCAAGCAATTACTTTTCTTTGTTGGTTAAAAGTTGTGTATATGTTATATACTTGAGACTTCCGAGTTTATGACTGGATCCGAGTTCTCTTTTAAATCATCGAGGCAAACGGCAGACGGGATTCATTACATTTGCTTACTTAATTTCAAACTTTGGAATTGAAATTAGAAATAAAGCACATTTACAATTCTATATAATTAAAATTTAGTTAAAAATTGATGCTCAATTTAAATTGAGTTGTCAAACATCTTACCACAAAATTAGGAATAAAAAAGCGACCATAAAAAAAGAAGTAATTATGAATGCCTACATGATTAACCTACCCTTATCTTATACCCCAAGAAAATTAAACGAGGCCAGGTTCTCTCCTCCAAAGATATGAACTTGTTTTATGCAAGAAGTTAATTATGAAAAAGATTCTTTTGAATAATAAATAATTTTTTAAAAATTATGTAAAGGGAATTTTTTTTAGATTTTTTTAGATGTATTTTTGATATTTTCACATAGTTTCTTTTCATATAAAAGTGGGATCTACTATATGCTAATGTGAAAGAGGATAATGTGAAAATACTGTCTTTGGGAAAGAGATGAAATACAAAAAGAAAAATGAGAAACTCATTTTTAGAGGAAGTACTAAAAATGATTGAATTTTAAATTACATATATATATAAAGTGATCCATAGTTCGCGTTAGTGACGAGTTAAAATTATGTACTGCAAATGCGCAGCGTCTATTGTAGATTTGGCAAGTGCAAGTCGAACCAGAGATACTAGATCAATTTTTTAAAACGTCCCTAATATTTATTTTAGGCGCAAATTAGAAATAAAGATTTTGAATTGATTAACTATAATTAAACTAACTAATAATAAGAAAGTAATCTAGAAATCCGAATTCATTAAACAATAAACATAATAAGTAATTCAATCTCTTCTATTTTTATTTTAACTATGATTTTGATTTCCCTTCTCTTTAATTTAGTAATTTTGCAATTAACGTGGACAAACATAGACTATGAAAATTTAAGGATTAACTATAACCCATCAAAACTTCTTTGAACAAACATGGATTATAAAAAACTCATATCTTAACAATAATCTATCAAACCTCTTAATTAATTTAAAATCACATAAGATCTATAAAACGAAGGTATTTCAATAAAGAAACATGAAGGCCAAATCAATTAAACATAAAAGCATAAATAATAGAAGAGGTAAAAAATATTATTATGAATAATTATTTAATTTCATCTTCATCCTAAATTAAAAAAAAATTAACTAGACATTTAAATAAATAAACTAAATAAAGAAGAAAAAAGATAAAAAATAATAAGAAGAAGAAAACTCCCTTTATTGATGATCCTCCCACAAGCATACAATGAAGAAGTAATGTAGTGTACTCCTACTCTTAACCTAAACTAATATCATCCAAAAAATACTCTCCTTGAGACCTATTTATAGGAAAAATAAATTTGTGCCTTAATTTAGATTAATTGAACTTGGTCTCTTTTGTTCATTTTATCCTCTTACTTCTTTCTTGGCTTGAATCTCTACATAATAATCTCCCAAGAATCTTTTCCATGTAGGTTTCAACTTTCTAGTGGCAATCAACTTCTCAAAGAGATCTTCTAGATAGACTTTTCTTTCTCTTGTTAGATTTGACTTGCACACCAACATTGTTCCACCTCTTTCCTTCTTGTTGTAGAATTTTTCTTGGATATTTTTTACATGAATAAGAGCATTAAATACTGATTGATCACCACGATTTTGATTTTATTGCAACTAATATTAAATCCTACAAAATAAAATAAAACATATTAATTTAATAAACTAATATAATTAAAAGGATAAAATTAGGGATAATAAAATGTATTAATTATGTGTCTATCAAATACCTCCATACCTAGCTTTTGCTCGTCCTCGAGTAAAATAAAAGAAAAGAAAACTAGAACTACCCTATTTTCGTGAGAAACACGATTGCACTTAACATGTGTAACAAGCTTTTAAACCCCAAGATTACTCCAAGTGGATGGGTTGTGTCTCGTGAGGGTTTGTAGTGAATATAATCACAAAATTAAAAAATATTTTTAAGTTCAACAAGTAATGAAATTGAAAGAAAATTTTTAAATATTTATGGACTTTATACATAAGCAAGATTAAATTCAAAATCACACTTTCAGCTTATCAAAAATACTCAATCTTCATTTTAGACACTATCCTTCAAAAAATTAATTTCATGTAATGCATGAATGCGTATATGATGTAACTCTTAGTAGGGATTTTTATCGTGAGAATCAAGCAAAATCATTTTTCTTTTTTTTATTTTTTTTCTTGACTTATGCAATATCTCGTTTTCTTAGGCTTTTCAGAATTACACATGTAGCGAGTGTTGGACCAATGACTTCGAAACTAGTTGGCTTTAAGGAACTAGGTGTAGAGACACCCCTGCAAAGGCTTACTAACTCGAATAACAAAGGCCACAAAATTAGACTAGTCAAACTGCTTTTATCTATCACACTTTTCAGTGTGAATATCGATACTTCCTAAAGCTTGGATACCCAGTTATTTCGTTCAATGGACATTGAATAAGCAGTTATTGTAGCGTCCCCAAATTCGGGTACTAATTACCACGAACCTGGTACACCAATTCTATAACTACTGCGGAAGATATAAACATAAATTGTTTATACAAATACCATTAGACATAATCCCCAAGGTTGATAACCTTAACTTAATACCTGAATTCAAAACCCTAATTGGCATACAATGTCATTATCATACAATACTGTTACAAGTTTTAGCTGTACAATAAACCAATGCTGGAATTGCCTTTGACTTTGTCTGTATCCGACGTTTCGTCTTAATCTGAAATGTTTATAATGATATAGCAAGGGTGAGCAACAAGTTTTCCCAACAAGTTTAAGTTCAAAGAAAGATATATCATGATTGAAAGAATAATAAGCTGGCTGACAAACTTTCAACAATATAATAATTGTGAAAGAGTATGAATCAATTTTTATAACTGCATGACCAGGTCAATAATGATGAATGATCAACAATGAACGTGAACAAATTAACTGGACCAAATAGTAATGAAGATGATCAGCTTTTCATACCTGATGAATATATACAACATGCACAAAGTGCGAATCAATAAATCATAGATGTGATATAATAGACAAGGATTAACCACTAGCATACTTGAAGAATCATAACTCAGGTTTGAGTTAGAGGACTTGCACAATAAGAGAGTATATGAACTTGCTTAATTAAAAGTATAGTTCGAGAACTTGCTTGTATCGTCGATGTGAAACCCCAGATTTTATGAATAAAGATTTAATTTTTCGAAATATTTTTTTTTAATATTATGGTGTGAATTTGAGATAATGGTATAGTTGTGAGTAGTATTTATAAATTTTGCAAAGTATGCAAGTTGTTGTATTATATTCGATTGGTCGGGGAATATTATTTTTGTCGGGGAATATTCGTACGACGGCACAATTATTGGTGAACCCCACAACGGAATTATTGTCGGATTGAGAAAATGACAAAAATATTTTATTAAAAATAACGGCGGAAGTTTTATTGTTGATACTGTTGAACTACTCGGTAGTAAAAGTACAGTAATACGTGTGGTTGCATAGTAGCATACGGTATTGATTATTGAGGCTTACGTGATTAGTCACTCAGTTTGATTCAATTATTGTCAATTAATAATATGAATTATTTAGCGATAATGAAGTTTTATTTTATTCGTATTATTAACGTAATAAAACAGAAATATCTTTTTATATAAAACAGAATACTTTATTAAAGTTATTCTATAAATAGAATATATTATATTTTATTTAAAAGATTTTTCTTTAAATATGGACCGTCAGATTAAAGTAAATCAATCTGGACCGTTCATGGATTAGTTACTATGCATTCCATTTTCCTATAAATAGAAGCTCATTCCGTCATTATTTTCTTACGAATTCACTGAACTCTAGAGAGAAAGAAAAAAAGTATTATGCTACTTAACTACTTCTTTATTTCAGTTCTTCTTTAAAACGGTAAGGGATATTATTTGTTGTACTCGTAAGGAGTATTATTTTCTTTTGTATTTATGAAGAGAACTTCTGTTATTCCATACTTTATTATTCTGCTGGAATAACTAGTATACGCGGACTACCCTATACTTGGTGACATTCTTCTATTATTCTGTTGGAATATCCTGTCTGTGTATTTTACACCGGACCTGGTTCCGTCTTTATTATTATTCTGTTGAAATATCCTGTCTGTGTGTTTTACACCGGACCTGATTCCGTCTTTATTATTATTCTGTTGGAACATCCTGTCTGTGTGTTTTACACCGGACCTGGTTCCGTCTTTATTATTCTGTTGGAACATCCTGTCGGTGCAAATTTTGCCTGACCTGATTCCGTTATTATTATTATTCTGTTGGAATAACCTGTCTATGCGAAGTACTGCATGCATGATGATTTCTTTTGTTATTCCATTCTTTATTATACTCAGTTGGTTAAGGTTTTGACTTCTATACTCCATAAAATTAGTAGAATATCCTTGATATTTGCGCTTCATCCATTATCTTTTCATGAAAATATTCTTCTGAGCATTCTTGAATTTTACTCTACACAAAAGTATCATGTTGACAATTTGGACGTTATCAGTTCCTAGATAAATTAAATCTTGAACTTGTTTTATTGAATTCTTATATCATTGTCATCATCCTCATGTTTATATTATGTTAAAAGTCATCTGTGGCTTGTAGTGCATAGATGGACTTGGTATGATTATGACCAGGGATTATTTGGTGTAATCATAACCATAATATTACAAATGATGTGGAAAAAGTCCTCATTGGCCCGTAGTGCATTGATGGATAATTTTTGGTATGATTATGGCTATGGATTCTCTTTAGCCGTAGTGCAAAGATGAATTATTTTATGGCATGATCAGGACCGTTGATGAAAACACGATTATCTTTGGCCCGTAGTGCATGGATAATTCGTGGTCGTGAGACTAAATAATATTCTTGGCCATAGTGCAGGGGTGATTCGATGATGTGGATTTTTTTTTAGCTGAGTCTTAGCGATAAAAGTTATGAAAAACCTTTTAAATCATAAAAGATAGTAGATTTTATTCTCTACTTGACTCTTTTAATGGATTGTTAGTTCCGCTGCAGTTAAACTTGATGTCTATTGTATTTTATCAGTTTAACATTGTTGAAGAATAATGATAATTTATTCTGCATTATCTTAGTCATAATATTTCTTACTAGGCTAGTTGAGCTCACCTTTTCTTTCACTGTTCTCTTCAGGAAATGAGAACGTAGCTGGGACTAGTCGGAGAACAGAGTGATGGTCCTAGATGATAGCATTAGTAGTCCTCACTATTCTATGTAATAGTGTGATAATAATTGTAATGAGTACTCTTTTTGAGTATGGATACTCTCTAGAAGACAATATTTATATTCAAACTCACAGTTTATGTTCTGTCGTATTGTACACGACAGTTGTATTATTAAGTTGTATTTGAATTCTGTACCATGTATCTGGCGACTCAAGATGGGTGATGTATACCTAATTTTGGGGGCGTCACAGTTGGTATCAGAGCTTAGGGATATGATTCCTGGCTAGGATGTGAGAATAGAACTAGGAGGGGAGAGACGGGGAATTCCTTCGCTTGTATAACCTACCTAAGTTTATTTGGTATTTAATTGGTCGGTCAGAGTATAGAGATAATATGTGATATGTTAATTAACCCTTGTTTTGTGACAGTATTTGAAAATGACATCTGAAAATGTTGTGATAAGCAATGGGGCACAAGAGACCGTTGAGTCTCCACAGATCAATAATCAGGATAATGTGCAACATGATGGCGATAATCCTCCTGTAAACAACAACACTGATCAATTGACGAACGACGGTATGTTTAAGAACTTTTTGGAATTCATGCAACATCAGGCGAAGGCGACTCCTGTTCATAATACAGGAGGAAACAATGGCAACCCACGGTTGGTCACCGCTAAGCAATTCAAGGAGCTGGGACCACCGGAGTTTTTGGGAAAGACAGAACCACTTAAGACGGAGACGTGGTTAAAAAAGATCACCAAGATATTTGATGTCTTGGGATGCTCCGAGGAGCAAATAGTTCCCTTTGCCACCTTTATGTTGCGTGAAGAGGCAGATCACTGGTGGGAATCTGTAAAACGTACCCAGCCTGACGCACTCAAGATGTCTTGGGAGAAATTTCAAGAGCTATTCAACGATAAGTACTTTTCCGAAAGCATTCGTCACATGAAGGAGGTGAAATTTATGAAGTTAGAGCAAAACAACATGACCGTGTCGCAGTACGAAGCCAAGTTTGCCGAGTTGTCCCGATTTGCGTCCCACTTGGTTGATAATGAAGAGAGAATGACGCGGATGTTTTTAAGAGGTTTGAAGCCGGAGATACGTCAATATCTTATTTCTCATAAACTGTGTTTGTATTCAGATATTATAAATAGGGCTCAGTTAGTGGAGCGCGATAACGAGTCAACGCAACCAAAAGAGAGCAGCCGGCAAAATGATAATACCGGTGATAACAGTCATCAAAGCGGTGACAATAAACATGGAGGGAATCAATATGCCAGAAATGGTAACCACTTCGGTGGTAATCATGGTCAAAATAATAAGAATGGACATTTCAAGAAGAGGAGATTCAACAATGATGGAAAGACGTCAACACCAGCACCCGTTGTTAAGGGCGGAGAACGACCACCTATCATATGCTTCAGATGCGGAGGGGAGGGATACATCAGTTTAAACTGCATGATGCCGTCCAAAGCATGTTATAATTGTGGAAGAGAATGTCACTTAGCCCGATTTTGTCGTTCACCGAAGATAAGTTCAGCTAAGATGGAGGCACCAAAGGCCGTCCCAGAAAAGTCAAAGTCGGTAGTTTAAGAGAGAGCGTTTTTTTTCGTGACAAGGAACCTAAATAAAATTATCACGGGTATGTTAGTCATAAACTCTTGCGAAGTCTATACCGTGTTAGATACCGATTCTACTCACTCTTTTATTTCACCTAGTTGTGTTTAATGTTTCAACTTAACTCCAGAGAAGTTATATATTTGTTTAAACTCAGTTGGGAGAAACCTTCGTTACCTCCACTATTTATAAATCTTGTTCAAATCAACACTTTCACGTTACCTGTCGATCTTATCTCTTTGAAAATACTTGCATTGATGTGATTTTTGGAAACGATTGGTTAACTGCTCATCATGCTTTTCGTAAGGTTGTTAGCTTTCATAGTCCTAACCAACCTATTATGCGAATTCAAGTAACCAAACCACTAAAGTCAATCATTGTCATATCAAGCCATAAGTAAAAAGCCTTGAGCCTTTATCTGGTGACTTCCTTGTGTGGAATGCACCGAAGCCAGACTTTCTGTAGGCGACGTCGTGAATGATGATGGCAAGTTGATAGGTATCAATGTGACGTGTTATCCAAGTCTTGGATGAGGGTCACAGTTTTAAACGATATTTCTATTGTTAATAAATTTCCTGACGTATTCTTGAAGACTTCTTAGCCTACCCCAGAGCATGAAATCGAATTTTGTATTGACCCCAGTACAAAACCCATTTCTTAAACCCTCAAATATTTTTTTTCAACTAAAACGAACGTATTATGCACCAAAGACGTTGGCTCGAGCTGTTGAAGATTACGATCGTACCATTCAATATCATCGTGGAAGTGCGAACGTGGTAGCTGACGCATTGAGTAGAAGATCGTATGCGAGTGAGATGTTGTTAACACAATGACCCATTTCGTATAACCTACAAATGATGAAGATAGAGTTAAAGACTCTAGGGACCCACGTGAAGATAACGAATATACGATTAGAATCGACTTTAATCGATAAAGTTAAAGCCGTGCAAGCTACGGACCCGGAGCTGATGAATACTAAGAAGAAGGTTCAAGAGGGCGTTATTCTAAAGGCAAGAATCGATAAAGAGAGGAAATCTCAACCCTCGATTTAATTGGTCCATTTGAAATCCTCGATCAAGTAGGAACTGTGGCTTATAGACTCGTTTTACTGTCAAGTATGTCGCGTGTTCATAATATTTTTTAACGTATTGATGTTACATAAATATGTGGACGATCCGAACCACATTATTGATTTAGAACCGGATGAGATAGCAGATAATTTAACGTATGAAGATGTACCTGTTAAAATCCTAGAATGTATTCAACACTCAAAGGTTATACCTCAAGAGTTAGAATCTGACGAAGTGTCCTCATCTGTTCGACATACCAGGTACGTACGAAAATTTCGAGGACGAAATTTCATAAGGAGTGGAGATTGTGAAACCCCAGATTTTATGAATAAAGAATTAATTTTTCGAAATATTTTTTTTCATATTATGGTGTGAATTTGAGATAATGTTATAATTGTGGGTAGTATTTATAAATTTTGCAAAGTATGCAAGTTGTTGTATTATATTCGATTGGTCGGGGAATATTATTTTTGTTGGAAAATATTCGTACGACGGCACAATTATTGGTGAACCCCATAACGGAATTATTATCGGATTGAGAAAACGACAAAAATATATTATTAAAAATAACGGCGGAAGTTTTACCTTTGATACTGTTGAACTACTCGGTAGTAAAAGTACAGTAATACGTGCGGTTGCATAGTAGCATACGGTATTGATTATTGAGGCTTACGTGATTAGTCACTCAGTTTGATTCAATTATTGTCAATTAATAATATGAATTATTTAGCGATAATGAAGTTTTGTTTTATTCATATTATTAACGTAATAAAACAGAAACATCTTTTTATATAAAACAGAATACTTTATTAAAGTTATTCTATAAATAGAATATATTATATTTTATTTAAAAGATTTTTCTTTAAATATGGACCGTCAGAATAGAGTAAATCAATCTGGACCGTTCATGGATTAGTTACTATGCATTCCATTTTTCTATAAATAGAAGCTCATTCCTTCATTATTTTTCTTACGAATTCACTGAACTCTAGAGAGAGAAACTATAGAGAGAAAGAAGAAAAGTATTCTGCTACTTAACTACTTCTTTATTTCAGTTCTTCTTTAAAACGGTAAGGGATATTATTTGTTGTACTCGTAAGGAGTATTATTTTCTTTTGTATTCATGAAGAGAACTTCTGTTACTCCATTCTTTATTATTCTACTGGAATAACTAGTATATGTAACGACCCCAAAATAGATCCATTCCATCCAACCTATTCTGAGTCGCCAAATACATGGTACAGAAAACAACTATAACTTTATTACAACAATTGTCGTGCAAAATACAACAACACATATGCTGTGAGTTTGGATACAAATATATACCAAATATGACTCATGTTCCAACCGTGGACATCACCTCACAATGACACCTTACATAAAGGTATAGTCAAAAATTGTTTTAGAAATTAGAATCTTTGGGAAGTGCTCAAGGAAACCTTCGTACATGGGAGGCCATGCGTCTAGGTTATGATAGATATCATATGGCCACAGAATTATCCTTGGTTGACCCAATAGACCCCAAAGAAAAATGAGAAGATTACTATCATATTCTTCCCAATGGTGAGTCTTCTCTTGACTTATCATTATCTCCACTGTCTCTAATTGAGAATTATACTTCAAACAAACACCAAGATTATATAGGTAGTGCCCATAGATATACTCAGCAAGTGGATGAGCACAACCCTGTCCTATGATGACACGAGGTTATATGTCATTAGACATCTTGTATGATAGTGACAAAATACCCTTCCAACGTTGGGTTCGCCTCACCCTATTTTCTTCACCAAATATAACTACTAAATGATGACCACCGTTCTATTCCCTTGTTACCCCCGCTCGACCCAGCTACACTCTTATTACCTGAAAGGAATTGTGAAGCAAAAGGGTGAGCACAACTAGCTCAGTAAAGAATATCATGACTAAAGATAATTAAATTATCAATAGCCTTCATCAATAATAAATCAGAGATTTAGAACATATGGTAAATGATAAAAATTTTAACCATAGTTGCAGCGGAACGAGCAATCCATTAGAAGAGTCAAATAGACTATAAAGTCTATTATCTTCTCCATGTTAAAAATTCATCAACAATGTTTTATCCCTGTAACATCAATCAACAATTCTGGTCCACAATCATATGAATAACTCATAATCATAACTGTAGTTCTAAATTCCTCTTCTCATCCAGGACGAAGATAATTTTTATCACCTATCTTTACCTGAAACATCAAAGATCATGGTTACACCAAATCACATTTCCTGTTCATAATCATACTAATAACTTCATCTTTGCACTACGGCCAAAGATATTCATTTGTATCACCAGTTGGTCATGTTTATCTCAACATCTGTTCATCTTTGCACTACTGGCCAAAGATATTCAACAACATATCATCTTTGCACTACGGGCCAAAGATATTCATCAACAATTCATCTTTGCACTACAGGCCAAAGATATTCATCAATTTTTCATCTTTGCACTACAGGCCAAAGATATTCATCAATTTTTCATCTTTGCACTACAGACCAAAGATATTAATATCTCAAAGAAATATATAATCATTTAAGAATTTATATAAACAATAATTATAACCATGTTGATCATTTCACCTTTGCACTTAAGCTAAAGATATTCAATTATAAATTCAATGGTCATGATCATACCAGTCAACAATTCAACTTTGCACTACTGGCCAAAGAGAACCCATAGTCATGATCATACCAAAAATTTACCCATCTTTACACTCAAGTCAAAGAGAAATATCATCATTAGGGTTATAAAAATGTTATATATGATAATAAAATCAATATAATCAACATATAGATTTAATCTCAAGAGTAATATTCATAAATCAACTATAATTTGGTTAGAAAAAGAAACCAATTTTGTCGTGAATAGTAACTCGTGAATAGTAACTCATGAATAGTAACTCGTGAATAGTAACTCGTGAATAGTAACCCCGACTCAAAAAGGTAGAAATTTCACAATAAAATTCATACCAATACTTCGGTATAATGACATTGAAAGAATAACATTTCTTAAGCTTATAAACAATTTATTTTAATTATTTACACTTTACTAATTAATGCATGTAATCATCATAAAATGTCAACTCTTAAGATTTCATCATCAATAGCCAAAACCCTCATCAAAAATCTGCATATACCTCATATAGGATTCTCAAGCCATAAAATCCTATTTTCTAATTTTCTTACTTCACATAACATATTTAATTTATTTTCTCATAACTTGTCCATTTTCATGAAAAATACCAAATCAGTTCCAAAAATATTTCTTTTCTGGGATTTACCAGAATATAGTTCCATATTGAACATATATCTTTCTCAGAATTTTTAAAAGTCATTTACTATTTTTCATATGGTCAAAACAGCCGAATATTTAGACATTTATCAAAATTTGTACTTTTGTCCAAAAATTCTGAAATTAACAGAGTATACTTCCATCATATACATGTACTCCCAATAAAAATTTCATCAATTTTGGAGTTAACCACAAGAAATTATAAGCAGTTACTTTTAAAATAGTCTTTTCTCATAAAATTCATAACTCTCAATCTATACATCCAAAAATCACCATTTTTGGACACAATCAATAAAACTCATCAAAATATCATTTCTAATTTTTTCAGAATTTTTGAAGGTCAGAAAAATTACGAAACTGAAAAACATAACAACCCTTAAAATTCCTTACTATCCCTTACTATCCCTTACAATCCCTTACCTCAAAAGAGCAGTACTTCTGGCTGGATATCGGATATGATGCTGAAGGAAACTTGCACTGAATAGCAACTCTCAAAGTATCTAAATACTCACAAAATATGCTTCATAATATAGAGAGAGAAAGAGAGAAAACTTATGTTTCTGGTGTGATTTTCAATTCTAACTTAGCCCTCTATTTATAGGAAAATTTTGATAGGTTTGACCTGCAACCTGATGGCTTTACCTGCTACTATTCCCACCCACCACATTTGATGTAAGACCCCGAATTTTATGAAATAAAAGTATTCAATTTTTCTTATAATTACTATTCAGTAAATGGTTAAATTGATAAATGTTAAAGTTAAGGGTGATATATGATTTTTTTCAAAATACACAAGTGGTTATAAAATAATCATTGTTGTCGGGGAATATTCGTTTGGTCGTGGAATATTTTTTCTGTCGGGGAATATTCGTACGACGGCGCAGCTATTTGTGGGCCCCATAACGAATAACTGTCGGGTGAAGAAAACGACAAATTTGAGTTTTTACAAATAACGACGTAGTTGTTACTGTTAACACTGTTGGAATACCCGGTGATTAAAATACAGTAATACGCGTTATTGCACAGTAGCACACGGTATTGCACAGTATTTTTAAAATTATTGATTCTTACGTAAGAAGACACTACTCAATAATTGTTACAGTAATTACTGTTCAATATTTTATTTTATTGATTCAATAATTGCTGCGTTGATATTTTATATTATTGTTGTTTCAATAATTGTTGCTGCACAGTATTTTTCCTTTATCAGATCAATAATTCATATTATTTGAATAATATTATTAGATAACATTATTGTCAATGTCTAGAAAGTTCTGTCTAAGGAGAGGTTTGGTCATCTAATTGCGCGCCAGTAAGGAGAAATTCTTATTGGAAAGCCCCCTCTTTCCTGGGAACGGCCTGGTTGTCATAAATGTGATTCTGTAATATTATCTGTGAATAATTAATTATTGATTCATATGATAAGGAAATATTTATTTTATGTGGATATAAACGAGTGATATATTTTTGTGGTTAAAAATGAAGGAGTTAATGTTGAGGTTTTTATCAGTATTTTTGTCGGAATGGAGGTATTAAAAATCAGGGTTTTTGAGATATTTTGCGGGGGTTATAATTTTTAATCCGACCGTTGGATCGTGGTAATTTTTGGATATGTTATACATATATAAGTTGAGTATATGTCCACAAATTTTGAACCGTTAAAAATGAACGTATGATTTATTATGAATTTTACGAGATGACTGGTTCAGAAATTGTTGAATTTTCGGAGTTTATCATTTTGGTGGAAAATTCTAGAATTAGTGGGCTCCACTTGTGGTTGGTGAAGAAATGTGCTGAATTATATTTCAAATGTGGTAGGTGGAAATAGTAGCAGGTAAAGCCATCAGGTTGCAGGTCAAACCTACCAAAATTTTCCTATAAATAGAGGGCTAAGTTAGAATTGAAAATCACACCAGAAACATAAGCTTTCTCTCTTTCTCTCTCTATATTATGAAGTATATTTTGTGAGTTTTTAGATACTTGGTGAGTTGCTATTCATTAGTGCAAGTTTCCTTCAGCATCATATCCGATATCCAGTCAGAAGTACTGCTCTTTTGAGGTAAGGGATTGTAAGGGATATTAAGGGATTTTAAGGGTTGTTATGATTTTCAGTTTCGTAATTTTTCTGATCTTCAAAAATTCTAAAAAAATTGGAAATGATATTTTGATGAGTTTTCTTGATTGTATCCAAAAATGGTGATTTTTGGATGTATAGATTGAGAGTTATGAATTTTATGAGAGAAGACTATTTTAAAAGTAACAGCTTATAATTCCTTGTGGTTAACTCCAAAATTGATGAAATTTTTATTGGGAGTACATGTATATGATAGAAGTATACTCTGTAAATTTCAGAATTTTTAGAGAAAAGTACAATTTTTGATAAATGTCTAAATATTCGACTATTTTGGCCATATGAAAAATAGTAAATGACTTTTAAAAATTCTGAGAAAAATATATGTTCACTATGGGACTATATTATGCTAAATCCCAGAAAAGAAATATTTTTGGAACTGATTTGATATTTTTCATGAAAATGGTCTAGTTATGAGTAAATGAATTAAATATGTTTTGTGAATAAAGAAAATTGGAAAATAGGATTTTATGGCTTGAGAATCCTATATGAGGTATATGCAGATTTTTGATAAGGGTTTTGGTTATTGATGATGAAATTGTACGAGTTGGCATTTTATGATGATTAAATGCATTAATTAGTAAAGTGTAAACAATTAAAATAAATTGTTTATAAATTTAAGTAATGTTATTCTTTCAATATCATTATACCGAAATATTGGTATGAATTTTATTGTAGAATTTTTTACCTTTTTGTGTCGAGATTTCTATTCATGAGTTACTATTCACGAATTTCTATTCACGAGTTACTATTCAAGACAAAATTGGTTTCTTTTTCTAACTAAATTATAGTTGATTTATGAATATTACTCTTGAGATTAAATCTAGATATTTTGATTATATTGATTTTACTATTATATATAACATTTTTATAACCCTGATGTTGAAATTCTCTTTCACTGGAGTGTAAAGATGGGTAGATTATTGGTATGATCATGACTAGGGTTCTCTTTGGCCTGTAGTGCAAAGTTGAATTGTGACTGGTATGATCATGACCATTGAATTTATAATTGAATATCTTAAGCTTAAGTGCAAAAGTGAATTGATCAACATGGTTATAATTATTGTTTATATAAATTCTGAAATGATTATATATTTCTTTGAGATATGAATATATTTGGCATGTAGTGCAAATATGAATTGTTGATGAATATCTTTGGCATGTAGTGCAAAGATGGCCTGTTGTTGAATATCTTTGGCCTGTAGTGCAAAGATGAACTGTTGTTGAATATCTTTGGCCCGTAGTGCAAAGATGGTTTGTTGATGAATATCTTTGGCCCGTAGTGCAAAGATGGATTTGTTAGTATGATTATAAACAGGAACTGTGATTTGGTATAACCATGATCTTTGATGTTTCAGGTAAAGACAGGTGATGAAAATACTCTTCGTCCTGGGTGCGAAGAAAAATTTATAGTCACAATTATGATTATGAGTTATTCATATGATTGTGGAAAGGAACTGTTGAGTGATGTTACATGGATAAAACATTGTTGGTGGATTTTTAACATGGAGAAGATAATAGACTTTATAGTCTATTTGACTCTTCTAATGGATTGCTCGTTCCGCTGCAACTATGGTTGAAATTTTTATCATTTACCATATGTTCTAAATCTCTGATTTATTATTGATGAAGGCTATTGATAATTTAATTATCTTTAGTCATGATATTCTTTACTGAGCTAGTTGTGCTCACCCTTTTGCTTCACAATTCCTTTCAGGTAATAAGAGTGTAGCTGGGTCGAGCGGGGGTAACAAGGGAATAGAACGGTGGTCATCATTTAGTAGTTATATTTGGTGAAGAAAATAGGGTGAGGCGAACCCAACGTTGGAAGGGTGTTTTGTCACTATCATACAAGATGTCTAATGACATACAACCTCGTGTCATCATAGGACAGGGTTGTGCTCATCCACTTGCTGAGTATATCTATGGGCACTACATATATAATCTTGGTGTTTGTTTGAAGTATAATTCTCAATTAGAGACAGTGGAGATAATGATAAGTCAAGAGAAGACTCACCATTGGGAAGAATATGATAGTAATCTTCTCGTTTTTCTTTGGGGTCTATTGGGTCAACCAAAGATAATTCTGTGGCCATATGATATCTATCATAACCTAGACGCGTGACCTCACATGTACGAAGGTTTCCTTGAGCACTTCCCAAATATTCTAATTTCTAGAACAGTTTTTGACTATACCTTTATGTAAGGTACCTTTGTGAAGTGCTGATACATGATGGTGTCCAATGTCACATTTGGTATATATTTGTATCCAAACTCACAGCATATGTGTTGTTGTATTTTGCACGACAATTGTTGTAATAAAGTTGTATTTGTTTTCTGTACCATGTATTTGACGACTCAGAATGGGTTGGATGGAATGAACCTATTTTGGGATCGTTACATTTGAAATATAATTCAGCACATTTCTTCACCAACCACAAGTGGGACCCACCAATTCTAGAATTTTCTACCAAAATGATAAACTCCGAAAATTCAACAATTTCTGAACCAGTCATCTCATAAAATTCATAATAAATCATACGTTCATTTTTAACGGTTCAAAATTTGTGGGCATATACTCAACTTATATATGTATAACATATCGAAAATTACCATGATCCAACGGTCGGATTAAAAATTATAACCCCCGCAAAATATCTCAAAAACCCTGATTTTTAATACCTCTATTCCGACAAAAATACGGATAAAAATCTCAACATTAACTCCTTCATTTTTTAATCACAAAAATATATCCCTCATTTATATCCCCATAAAATAAATATTTTCTTATCACATGAATCAATAATTAATTATTCACAAATAATATTACAGAATCACATTTATGACAATCAGGCCGTTCCCAGGAAAGAAGGGGCTTTCCAATAAGAATTTCTCCTTACTGGCGCGCAATTAGATGACCAAATCTCTCCTTAGACAGAACTTTCTAGACATTGCCAATAATGTTATCTAATAATATTATTCAAATAATATGAATTATTGATATGATAATGGAAAATACTGTGCAGCAACAATTATTGAAACAACAATAATATAAAATATCAACGCAGCAATTATTGAATCAATAAAATAAAATATTGAACAGTAATTACTGTAACAATTATTGAGTAGTGCCTTCTTACGTAAGAATCAATAATTTCAAAAATACTATGCAATACCGTGTGCTACTGTGTAATAACGCGTATTACTGTATTTTAACCACCAGGTATTTCAACAGTGTTAACGGTAACAACTACGCCGTTATTTGTAAAAACTCAAATTTGTCGTTTTCCTTCACCCGACAGTTATTCGTTATGGGGCCCACAAATAGCTGCGCCGTCGTACGAATATTCTCCGACAGAAAGAATATTCCACGACCAAACGAATATTTCCCGACAACAATGATTATTTTATAACCACTTGCTTATTTTGAAAAAAAAAATTCATATTTCACCCATAACTGTAAACTTTTATCAATTTAACTATTTACTGAATAGTAATTATAAGAAAAATTGCATACTTTTATTTCATAAAATTCGGGGTCTTACAATCTCCCCTCCTTATGAAATTTCGTCCCCGAAATTTACGTACCTGGTATTTCGAAGAGTTGAGAATACCTTGCTTCCATTTCAGATTCTATCTCTCAGATCATCATGATTTCTCCATTGCTCTTCTCCCATGATAACTTCATTTGGGTTCCTCATTTGTTGGGAAGTCATGACAACCTCCATCCCTCGAACTACTCGGCTTTGACTTGTCTGGAGTAGCATTTGGCGTCATCATTACCGTTGGAATATACCTTTCTATAGGACATATTCCTCCCTCAACTGCCTCTTCGTACTCCTCATTCATTATCTGAATCATCAATCTTCGATCCATATCGGATTCAGGTTGACCGCTATGTACAGGGTAATTCAAAACTCGATGTTGGGTTCTCCCAATTGCTTTCCAAAAAGAGAAATTCATATCATCTATTTTAACCTTCTTAGATCGAACATCTCTTTCCACAATATCCACGTGTCGTGCGGCTTTTGCCCATGCATCACTTATTCTCACTCGTTCAGTTTTTTCTTCTCTCAGCGCAGATTCTATTTTTATCATCTTATACTCTGCCAAAGAATGCTTCTGTTCAAGCATCACATATCTGGTAACACAAGCTTGAATTGTTGCATCCTTTTGTTCCACGACCGCCTGTCGTTCTTCTGCCTGCTCTTCTAACTCATGAATACGATTTTGAAATTCTACATTTTGATCATATAATACCTCTAATAAACTCTCCTCTGGTACTTCTTCTTCCTCTTCTTCCTCAGTCTCAGCTGTTACCTCTGCGACTATCTCGGGTGCAACTATCAATTCTTCACTCACCACATAGATATCTCTAATTCCTTCTTCGTCTGACATCACATTATCATGGTTAGTGATTAGAGGTATCCCCACAGTCTCATTCACTCCATTGTTAGCATTCTCAGCTGCCATTCTCAAATACTGCCATAAAATAAGGGTTAATTAAACAAATTAACATATCACATAATATCCCAATATTATGACTAACCAACAAATAAGCTTAGGTAGGACACACTAGCGAAGGATTTACGCATCTCTCCCCTCCTAGTTGTATTCCCCGATCTCCGCCAGAGATCATATCCCTAAGCTCTGATACCAAATGTAACGACCCCAAAATAGATCCATTCCATCCAACCTATTCTGAGTCGCCAAATATATGGTACATAAAACAACTATAACTTTATTACAACAATTGTCGTGCAAAATACAACAACACATATGCTGTGAGTTTGGATACAAATATATACCAAATATGACTCATGTTCCAACCGTGGACATCACCTCACAATGACACCTTACATAAAGGTATAGTCAAAAATTATTTTAGAAATTAGAATCTTTGGGAAGTGCTCAAGGAAACCTTCGTACATGGGAGGCCATGCGTCTAGGTTATGATAGATATCATATGGCCACAGAATTATCCTTGGTTGACCCAATAGACCCCAAAGAAAAACGAGAAGATTACTATCATATTCTTCCCAATGGTGAGTCTTCTCTTGACTTATCATTATCTCCACTGTCTCTAATTGAGAATTATATTTCAAATAAACACCAAGATTATATAGGTAGTGCCCATAGATATACTCAGTAAGTGGATGAGCACAACCCTGTCCTATAATGACACGAGGTTGTATGTCATTAGACATCTTGTATGATAGTGACAAAACACCCTTCCAACGTTGGGTTCGCCTCACCCTATTTTCTTCACCAAATATAACTACTAAATGATGACCACTGTTCTATTCCCTTGTTACCCCTGCTCGACCCAGCTACACTCTTATTACCTGAAAGGAATTGTGAAGCAAAAGGGTGAGCACAACTAGCTCAGTAAAGAATATCATGACTAAAGATAATTAAATTATCAATAGCCTTCATCAATAATAAATCAGAGATTTAGAACATATGGTAAATGATAAAAATTTCAACCATAGTTGCAGCGGAACGAGCAATCCATTAGAAGAGTCAAATAGACTATAAAGTCTATTATCTTCTCCATGTTAAAAATTCATCAACAATGTTTTATCCCTGTAACATCAATCAACAATTCTGGTCCACAATCATATGTATAACTCATAATCATAACTGTAGTTCTAAATTCCTCTTCTCATCCAGGACGAAGATAATTTTCATCACCTATCTTTACCTGAAACATCAAAGATCATGGTTACACCAAATCACATTTCCTGTTCATAATCATACTAATAACTTCATCTTTGCACTACGGCCAAAGATATTCATTTGTATCACCAGTTGGTCATGTTTATCTCAACATCTGTTCATCTTTGCACTACTGGCCAAAGATATTCAACAACATATCATCTTTGCACTACGGGCCAAAGATATTCATCAACAATTCATCTTTGCACTACAGGCCAAAGATATTCATCAATTTTTCATCTTTGCACTACAGGCCAAAGATATTCATCAATTTTTCATCTTTGCACTACAGGCCAAATATATTAATATCTTAAAGAAATATATAATCATTTAAGAATTTATATAAACAATAATTATAACCATATTGATCATTTCACCTTTGCACTTAAGCTAAAGATATTCAATTATAAATTCAATGGTCATGATCATACCAGTCAACAATTTAACTTTGCACTACTGGCCAAAGAGAACCCATAGTCATGATCATACCAAAAATCTACCCATCTTTACACTCAAGTCAAAGAGAAATATCATCATTAGGGTTATAAAAATGTTATATATGATAATAAAATCAATATAATCAACATATAGATTTAATCTCAAGAGTAATATTCATAAATCAACTATAATTTGGTTAGAAAAAGAAACCAATTTTATCGTAAATAGTAACTCGTGAATAGTAACTCGTGAATAGTAACTCGTTAATAGTAACTCCGACTCAAAAAGGTAGAAATTCCACAATAAAATTTATATCAATACTTCGGTATAATGACATTGAAAGAATAACATTTCTTAAGCTTATAAATAATTTATTTTAATTGTTTACACTTTACTAATTAATGCATTTAATCATCATAAAATGTCAACTCTTAAGATTTCATCATCAATAGCCAAAACCCTCATCAAAAATCTGCATATACCTCATATAGGATTCTCAAGCCATAAAATTCTATTTTCCAATTTTCTTACTTCACATAACATATTTAATTTATTTTCTCATAACTTGTCCATTTTCATGAAAAATACTAAATCAGTTCCAAAAATATTTCTTTTCTGCGATTTACCAGAATATAGTTCCATATTGAACATATATCTTTCTCAGAATTTTTAAAAGTCATTTACTATTTTTCATATGGTCAAAACAGCCGAATATATAGACATTTATCAAAATTTGTACTTTTGTCCAAAAATTCTGAAATTAACAGAGTATACTTCCATCATATACATGTACTCCCAATAAAAATTTCATCAATTTTGGAGTTAACCACAAGAAATTATAAGCAGTTACTTTTAAAATAGTCTTTTCTCATAAAATTCATAACTCTCAATCTATACATCCAAAAATCACCATTTTTGGACACAATCAATAAAACTCATCAAAATATCATTTCTAATTTTTCCAGAATTTTTGAAGGTCAGAAAAATTACGAAACTGAAAAACATAACAACCCTTAAAATTCCTTACTATCCCTTACTATCCCTTACTATCCCTTACAATCCCTTACCTCAAAAGAGCAGTACTTCTGGCTGGATATCGGATATGATGCTGAAGGAAACTTGCACTGAATAGCAACGCTCAAAGTATCTAAATACTCACAAAATATGCTTCATAATATAGAGAGAGAAAGAGAGAAAACTTATGTTTCTGGTGTGATTTTCAATTCTAACTTAGCACTCTATTTATAGGAAAATTTTGATAGGTTTGACCTGCAACCTGATGGCTTTACCTGCTACTATTCCCACCCACCACATTTGAAATATAATTCAGCACATTTCTTCACCAACCACAAGTGGGACCCACCAATTCTAGAATTTTCCACCAAAATGATAAACTCCGAAAATTCAACAATTTCTGAACCAGTCATCTCGTAAAATTCATAATAAATCATACGTTCATTTTTAACGGTTCAAATTTGTGGGCATATACTCAACTTATATATGTATAACATATCCAAAAATTACCATGATCCAACGGTCGGATTAAAAATTATAACCCCCGCAAAATATCTCAAAAACCCTGATTTTTAATACATCTATTCCGACAAAAATACGGATAAAAATCTCAACATTAACTCCTTCATTTTTTAACCACAAAAATATATCCCTCATTTATATCCCCATAAAATAAATATTTTCTTATCACATGAATCAATAATTAATTATTCACAAATAATATTACAGAATCACATTTATGACAACCAGGTCGTTCTCAGGAAATAGGGGGCTTTCCAATAAGAATTTCTCCTTACTGACGCGCAATTAGATGACCAAACCTCTCCTTAGACAGAACTTTCTAGACATTGCCAATAATGTTATCTAATAATATTATTCAAATAATATGAATTATTGATATGATAATGAAAAATACTGTGCAGCAACAATTATTGAAACAACAATAATATAAAATATCAACGCAGCAATTATTGAATCAATAAAATAAAATATTGAACAGTAATTACTGTAACAATTATTGAGTAGTGCCTTCTTACGTAAGAATCAATAATTTCAAAAATACTATGCAATACCGTGTGCTACTGTGCAATAACGCGTATTACTGTATTTTAACCACCGGGTATTTCAACAGTGTTAACGGTAACAACTACGCCGTTATTTGTAAAAACTCAAATTTGTCGTTTTCCTTCACCCGACAGTTATTCGTTATGGGGCCCACAAATAGCTGCGCCGTCGTACGAATATTATCCGACAGAAAGAATATTCCACGACCAAACGAATATTTCCCGACAACAATGATTATTTTATAACCACTTGCTTATTTTGAAAAAAAAATTCATATTTCACCCATAACTGTAAACTTTTATCAATTTAACTATTTACTGAATAGTAATTATAAGAAAAATTGCATACTTTTATTTCATAAAATTCGGGGTCTTACAGTATACGCGGACTACCCTATACTTGGTGACATTCTTCTATTATTCCGTCTTTATTATTATTCTGTTGGAATATTCTGTCTGTGTATTTTACACCGAACCTGGTTCCGTCTTTATTATTATTCTGTTGGAATATCTTGTCTGTTTGTTTTACACCGGACCTGGTTCCGTCTTTATTATTATTCTGTTGGAACATCCTGTCTGTGTGTTTTACACCGGACCTGGTTCCGTCTTTATTATTCTGTTGGAACATCCTGACGGTGCAAATTTTGCCTGACCTGGTTCTGTTATTATTATTATTCTGTTGGAATAACCTGTCTATGCGAAGTACCGCATGCATGGTGATTTCTTTTGTTATTCCATTCTTTATTATACTCAGTTGGTTAAGGTTTTGACTTCTATACTCCATAAAATTAGTAGAATATCCTTGATATTTGCGCTTCATCCAGTATCTTTTCATGACAATATTCTTCTGAGCATTCTTGAATTTTACTTTACACAAAAGTATCATGTTGACAATTTGGACGTTATCAGTTCCTAGATAAATTAATTCTTGAACTTGTTTTATTGAATTCTTATATCATTGTCATCATCATCATGTTTATATTATGTTGAAAGTCATCTGTGGCCTGTAGTGCATAGATGGACTTGGTATGATTATGACCAGGGATTATTCGATGTAATCATGACCATAATGTTACAAAAGATGTGGAAAAAGTCCTCATTGGCCCGTAGTGCATTGATGGATAATTTTTGGTATGATTATGGCTATGGATTCTCTTTAGCCGTAGTGCAAAGATGAATTATTTTATGGCATGATCAGGACCGTTGATGAAAACACGATTATCTTTGGCCCGTAGTGCATGGATAATTCGCGGTCGTGATACTAAATAATATCATTGGCCGTAGTGCAGGGGTGATTCGATGATGTGGATTATTTTTTTAGCTGAGTCTCAGCGATAAAAGTTATGAAAAACCTTTTAAATCATAAAAGATAGTAGATTTTATTCTCTACTTGACTCTTTTAATGGATTGTTGGTTCCGCTGCAGTTAAACTTAATGTCTATTGTAGTTTATCAGTTTAACATTGTTGAAGAATAATGATAATTTATTCTGCATTATCTTAGTCATAATATTTCTTACTGGCTAGTTGAGCTCACCCTTTCTTTCACTGTTCTCTTCAAGAAATGAGAACGTAACTGGGACTAGTCGGGGAACAGAGTGATGGTCCTAGATGATAGCATTAGTAGTCCTCACTATTCTATGTAATAGTATGATAATAATTGTAATGAGGACTCTTTTTGAGTATGGATACTCTCTAGAAGATAATATTTGTATTCAAACTCACAGTTTATGTTCTGTCGTATTGTACACGACAATTGTATTATTAAGTTGTACTTGAATTCTGTACCATGTATCTGACGACTCAAGATGGGTGATGTATACCTAATTTTGGGGGCGTCACAGTTGACTACTGGTACGCGCAGCTAATTAAGCTTCAGTTGAAAGACCTATTATTGATAATATCGATCTTCCAATTAGCATAATACACTTTATATCACAATACTATTACTCAAATAATAAAATAGCTAATATTTAGCCACATAATCAAACATCGAACAATTCTTTAACTCATTAGTAATACTGTGATGCCCCCAAAATAGGTATACATCACCCATTCTGAGTCGTCAAGTACATGGTACAGAAATAACTACAACATCATTATTACAATTATCGTGCAAAATATGACAACACATATACTGTGAGTTTAAATACAAATATTATCTTCTAGACAGTATTCCAACTCAAATAAGTCCTCACTACAATTATTAGTACATTATTTTACAAAATAGTGAAGACTACTAAAATAACTATCTTGAACCATCACTCCATACCCCAGCTAGTTCCTGCTAAATTCTCACCTCTTAAGAAGAAAAATAGAACAAAAAAAAGGGTGAGCTCAACTAGTCCATTAAAGAATATTATGACTAAGATAATGAACAATAAATTATCGTTAGACTTCAACAAATCAGATATAATATAATGGACAACCAGTTTTAGATCAATATTCGCAGCGAAAATAACAATTCATTAGAAGAGTTAAGTGGAGAATGAAATCTACTATCATCTATGAATTTAAAAGTCTATCATCAATATTTTATCCCTGTAACATCAATTAATATACATCTTGAATCAAATATTCATCTTTGCACTACAGGCCAAAGATATTCATCAGGTAATCATTCATCTTTGCACTACAGACCAAAGATATTCAGTTATATCACCATTTAGGACTGAGGATGATGAAAAATATCTTAAAAAAATGAGTCTAGTGAGATAAAAGATCAAATATTAGGGATTTGTACTTTAGTTTATTCAAGTCCAAAAATATTCCATAATAATCAATTGTGGAGCAAAATTTTAAAAATAAAGATCAAAACATGGATACAATCAAAGATAGTAACCATAATAGACATGTTGGACAAAGAAGAGAAAATTTTATTTTTCGGTGAATAATGTCATATATGTGAATAATATCGTATACGTGAATAGTAACTCCGACACAAAAAGGTAAAAATTCTACAATAAAATTTATACCAATATTTCGACATAATGATATTGAAAGAAATAATATCATTTACGAAGAAAATAACATCCCTTACCTCAAAAGAACAATACTTTTGGCTGAAATATCAAGTATAATGCTGAAAGAAACTTGCACTGAATAGCAACTCTCAAAGTATCAAAATACTCACAAAATACACTCGATAATATAGAGAGAAAATTTATGATTCTGGTGTGATTTTCAATTCTAACTAAGCACCCTATTTATAAAAAAATGCTAGAAGCCAAAGCAGACTAAATTAATAAAATATTAATATTTTTTTAAAATTCTATGCACACCACAATTGATCAAACTGAGCACATCACAGTGGGGCCCACGAAAATTTAGAATTTTTACACTAACCAAAAGTGGGGCCCACATATTTTTAATAGAATTATTTATTTATGAAATTTCAATAATTCATAATAAACAGCCCTTTATCAAAAAAATTTTGAATCTAATGTTATTCCATCGAAAATTTAATTCTCTACAACTTTGTAGAAGAAAATTTTTCCAAATTCCAAACAGAAAATGTCCGAAATCCACATACGGATGATTTTTAATACCTTCATTCCGATAAAATACTGATAAAATACCTCAACATTAATTCCTTCATTTATAACCAAATAAAAATAAATATTTTTTTATCTTATAAATTAATAATTAATTATTCACAAATAATATTACAGAATCACAATATGACAACCAAGTCGTTTCCAGGAAAGAGGGAGCTTTCCGATAAGAATTTCTCCTTGCTGGGACGCAATTAGGTGACCAAAGCTCTCCTTAAACAGAATTTCCTTAGACATTACCAATAATATTATCTAATAATATTATTTAAATAATATGAATTGTTGATCTGATAATGGAAAATAATGTGCAGTGATAATTATTGGAACAACAATAATATAAAATATCAACGTAGCATTTATTGAATCAATAAAATAAAATATTGAACAGTAATTATTGAAACAATTATTGAGTAGTGCCTTTTTACGTAAGGATCAATAATTCAACAATACTGTGCAATACCGTGTGCTACTGTGCAATAGACCTGGCAAACTTGGCCCAAGCTCGCGGGCCGGGCTATGGGCTGCAGTTTTCTAGCCCAGGAAAAGCTGGGCCGTTTTGGCCCGGCCCGTTTTTGGCCCGGCCCGCAGTCCGTAACTTTTTTTTTTTAATAAACAAAATGTTGCTACTTGTGGGGCTTGAACACAAGACTTGTAAATAAACAAATAAGAGTTCAAACCAACTGAGCTACAACAATTGTTTATTTTTAATGCAATCTTTAATATATTGTTTCTTTACTTTTGTTCAAATTTACTATTCTTAAAAAGTAAAACTTAAATCGTGCATTTATAATATAAAACTAAACAATTAATGCTTACTTAAATCGTGCATTTATAATAAGTAAAACTTAAATAATACACTTTATTTATATAATTTTTTATATAAATAAAGTGTATTATTTTAGTAATATATAATTATGTAAAATAACACATAATTGCACAGCAATATTAAATTAACAATTTATTATTTTAAAAGCATACAAAAAATATAATCTTAATATTCATACATATAGTTTTTCATTTTTATAAAATAGCGTGAGTGTCTTTATAATATAGTATTATATTTTATTTCATGTATTTATTAGTGTATAACAGTATCTCTTTAAGATTGTGTCATAATTTTTCTTTATGTCGCTATAAATTTGATTTTATTGTAATTTTATTATTCTTAATTAATAATACTAATTCATAATACTATTAAAATTTTAATTGATTGAGATATGTAGTAAATAATTTCAAAGTATAAAACTATTAAACTAACAATTATTAGTTTAAGTTAGATAATATAATTATAAAAATTTAAAATTATCTATATATTGGTATTAATTACAGTATTTATTATTTTTAAAAGTTAAATAAATTATATTAATTTTAAAGAATCATATTGTAGTAAATTTGGAAAGTAAATCAATCATTATCCCTTAATTATGCATTCCCCCTACTTATTTGAAAAGTAAATCAATCATTATCCCAAATCATGCATTTAGAATAATATCTAAAATTATAATACTATTAAAATTTTAATTGATTGAGATATGTAGTTAATTTAAGTAATTAGAATTATTATTTATTATTTTTAATATTTATTATTATTACTATTTTTCGCGTATCAAGATTTTGCAAAAAAAAATATAGGAAAAAACCCGCGGGCCGGCCCGGCCCGGTCCGCCCAACCCGGGCCACGGGCTTAAGAAATCTGGCCCGCCAAAACCCGGGCCTTTTCGGCCCGGCCCGCCGTTGGCCCGGCCCGACCCGCCCGTTTGTCAGGTCTACTGTGCAACCACGCGTATTACTGTACTTTAACCATCGGGTATTCCAACAGTGTTAACGGTAACAACTACGCCGTTATTTGCAAAAACTCAAACTTGTCGTTTTCTTCATCCGACCGTTTTCCGTTATGGGCCCACAAATGGCTGCGCCATCGTACGAATATTTCCCGAAAGCAAGAATATTCTACGACCAAACGAATATTCCACGACAAGAATAAATATTTTATAATCACTTGCTTATTTTATAAAATTTACATATTTCACGCATAACAAAAGCATTATATCAAATTAAAACCTTATTATTCAAAATAATAATTAGAGAAAATTTAATTTTATTTATAAAAAGTTGGGGTTTACAAATATCATCGTCATTTGATAATATTATTGTCACATAACCATCATCTTAAATTCTCGCCTAATATTATTAATCTATTAATAATATTTTATTTACTTCTTAATTTCTTAGTAATATCATAATCATTTATAAATATTATTAATCATTTAATAATATTTTAATCACCTTCTAATATTATTAATCATTTAATAATATTCAAATCATTTACTAATATTATTAATTATTTAATAATATTTAAATCAATATCTAATATTATTAATCAAGTAATAATATTTTACTTGTTTCATAAATAATAAAGGTCTCATATATTTTAAGATATAAATATTTTACATCTTGAAGCTTAAACCATTAAAATTTAATTTCAGAAATATCTTTTACCTTTACTCGCAAATTTGGGGGTTAAACAGCTAATACATATATTTTATAGTAAAACTCAACTTACTATATTATTTATTTAATTAAAATAATTTTTACATCAGTTTGTCCATTCATGAGTTAACACTGACTGTGGCCTCACATACAAATATATATGTTATCCTGCTAGCACATTCGCTTTATTTTTCGTTTTACAAATATTTGTATATATATATATATATATATATATATATATATATATATATATATATATATATATATATATATATATATACTCCGTTACATAAATCTCAGCTCAAAAACCACATTTAAAACCTCAAAATATTATTTTTATGATTAATACAATTTTTCAAAGGTTTCACGTTCTTCGTTGTACCACAAAATAATTTTATAGGCAACTATAGATTTTATTTCGCTTAAGTATGTAATTTATATTTATTACATATTTTTATTGCTTTATTTATACCCGAAAGGAAGTTTTTCGGCATAAAATATCACTTATAGTCAAATCTCGCCCCGTAAGATTTTATTAGATTTATTATGACTTATTATTTTGCCGGAAAGCGATTCAGAACATCGAACGTCAAAGTCACTCGACGCACCGACGCTTGGCGTTCGCTCATTAACAAGTTCTGGCATGTCTATTCGCTAATTTTTAATTCTCAAATCATGAGTCATATAACAGCGAAATTTCGGGCGTATTATAGACCTCATTGCATAGTATTTTAGAAAAATTTCACATCGCGAAAATGGATCACGGAAACTAATCAAAACAGTGCACAAAAAGGACGTCGACTAACAGCATATCACGGCGCCGCACGGCTAGGCAGGCGTGTGCGGGCGCTGCCTAGCTGCTGCTGCTGCCCTGTCGGGCGCTTATCAACCTAGCTACTTCGCGATTTTCTCACGCATTGCTCGTTTATCAGAAAATTCCCAACTTTGAATATGTTATACATGGTATACAAAAGTATTTTTTAAAAATATCACCCAGTAATTTCGGACCTCTTAGATAGCCTAAAATAGGTCCCAAAAATGTCCACTCGCAACAATTTTTAACTTTTTCCCAGATTTATCCTCTTTCGATAAAATTGTCATAACTTTTTCGTTTTAAAACATTTTTAGGCGATTCTTGAGTCCACACGAAGTTAACTTTCGGGACTACAACTTTTATTCTTTGACCTTTTCCAAATTCTAAACACAGAATTTCAGAAATTCCGTGTAAAGGGACTGACCCGAGTTGGTTAGATAGTTTTGACGCGATTACTTTGAACGATCATAACTCTTTGCTCCGAAGTCAGAATTAGTTCGTTCCAGAGTCTATGGAAAGAGAATTCAGTGTACTATAACATACTAAAAGCCCAGAATTTTCTGAACATCCCAGCTAATCCTGAATTTTCTGTTTAGGGGAAGCAGTCACTAGCTTTTCTATTTTTAAAAACTGTTTTACTTTTCTTTCTTTGGATCAAACTTTTAACACCTAAAATATTTAGATCTACACATAACACACCATAAAACATGTAGATCTAAATTTTTTTGAAGTTCAATAAACATAGCTTCTATATTTTGTAAAACAACCAAAATAAATCTCATGGAACAAATTAATAGTTAGAAATTTTATACCTTTTGTGCTCTTCCTTCTTCTTCTTCTTTCACCATAGATTTCAAAGCTATGTAGCATGGAAGAGATTTTGTCTCCTTCCCTCTTAGGTGTTGCCGACCACTCCCTTTCTTTTTTCTCTTTCTAGTTTTCTTTTGGAGACTTAGATCAAAAAGAGAAGTAAACTCTTTTTAGCAAATGAAATGCACGTCATTTAGTCTTGAAGAAAAAATATAGATATAACATGTATATCTATACAAATCTTCCCATATATCTTCCCATAATCATCATCTTCTCTCTCTAATATTTCCAAATCATGGGCGAAACGTGGCTAGGACATAATAGTGACACTTGGCTTGAGTGTAAGATTTAACTTTGAAAAAAAAATTCAACACGTGCTCATTTCTCCCATATGTGACCGGTACATCCCTCTTTATTTTAACCCCTTTTTAATTTAATTTAATTGCTCAATTTGGGTAATTTATCCTCTAAAAATCTAAGGTGGAGTGGGCCAAAGTTTGGGCTTGTCCAATTAATTCATTTGGGCTTTCAAAAAAATTGCTTGGGCTATGTAAATATTTTGGGTCCATCTTACTAATTTTTACATTACCCTAATTATTTAATTAGGATTTCAAATTCACTCTTTTTGGAATTTAAATATTTATTTACATAATTTAATTATGTAACCCAATTAAGTTAGACTTAAAATAATTAATAAATTGAGATAATAAAATTAATCTCTTAAGTTAGTATGCTAGTATAAAATTTAAATACTAGCACTTTACACTTGCTATAACCCTTAGGTTACTTAATTCACATTCCTAATATATAATATTAGGTTATATAACTTTCTCATTCATTCTATTTATATATTAAATAAATATATATATATTTACAATGTATATTTATTTAATCACTCACATACTTCACATAAGTCACTATATACAAAACCATATAAGTCCTTCATAATTTTTTTTAAATCCAAACACTATTTTCAGTTTAGGTCTTATTATTTAACCTTTATTTAATCATTTAAGATCTTCTAAATTTTTGGGTTGTCACAGTTATTTATTTCTTTTTTTCAACTTTTTTTTCCTTTTCTTCAATTTCTTTCTTTTTTTCTTGAAATTGCTCGAACCATAGTTTATATGCATAACTAAGAGTTAGTATAGATGTGTAATGCAAAAATACATTTGAAATCAATTTTATTCCAGATAGTATTTCAAATTATCAAGAGTTCTAAATCTTTTAATCTTAGTCATGAGTTTTGCTCCACAGACACTTATTAGAATTAATCAAACTTATAAGAAGTTAAAACAAATTTTTTCATTTTTTTACTATATTTTCCTTAAAAAATCTAATAAAACAATACAAGCAAACCCCCCATACCTAAATCATGCATCGTCCTTAATGTATGTAAATGAAGAAAAGAGAACAAAGATGTGAAAGTATTATACCTTGTATGCGGAACATTTATTCTGCAAGAAAATATGGTAAAAAAGAAAACAAATGTTACCTACGAATTTCATAAATCCTAAAAAGTATGTGACTAAAATGAAGGATACAAATGGGTAAGTGAGTGTGAATTTTTCATGATTTTCAGGAGGTCTAGGAAATTGAAAATAATCAGAATTTTCATCAGAATTATGCTTAGTCTACCTCAAGAAAACTTTCACTAACATGCACAAAAGATGAAAGAATTTGTTAAAATATATGTTCTAGTTTAGCTGACTTATCTGTAATGGATCTCAACAGCTTATTGACCTTATCTAAGTAGGGGTGAGCATTCGGTTATTATCCGAACCGAATAAATATTTCGGTTATAACCGAAAACCAAAATTACGCTGTTTTGAATATCCGAACAACTAACCGAAATGCATGATAACCGAACAACCGAATTAATTATTCGGTTATTCGGTTAATAATCGAATTTACTAGATTTATAAATCTCTACAATTCACTAGCTTGCAAGCTCAAAATCCACAAGATATATGCTGAAATCATAACAAATCTATACAATTCGCTAGCTTGCAAATGAATTAGCAGAATAAAAAATATATTATTGTTCTTTAAGAAAAAACGCAACAAATTCTGTTCCATATATTTATAATTTGTGAGTAACAATTTAGCTGTATGAAATTATACATCAGATGAACACCTTCTTTCTTTCTCCCTCTCAGTTTAGGGATTTGTCATTTTATTGAAGATCTTAGGTAAACCACGAGAGATACAGTCAGATCTATCTTTGAAACTGGAATTGGTAGAGGTTAAAATTTAAAGATAATTCAGTCAATCCAAAAAGAATGAAGCTATTGTAAATGTTTATAGGGCAAAGCAAGCAAGGACTCTAGCGAAGCAAGGAGAGAAGGGAAAAGGGGAGGAGAGGGAAATGTACCTTTTCGTCTTGACGGAGGGCGATCCAGCGTGGACCTTATCCATGGTTTCTTAGAAAACAAAGGCACCCAGCGACATAGCGAAGAACGTACCTACTTTCGCCATTCTCTCTCCTTCTCTTTCTCCTCCTCCTCCTCCTCCTCCTCCAATCGAATGGTGGCCTAGTCTACGAGAGTGCATTTTGCAGTGGACAGTGGAAAGACTAAAACGACTGCGTTTACGATAAATTAAAAAAATTTACACATTACTTCGGATTGGGCTGTACCGTTGGCTTTATTCGGTTATTCGGTTAAACCGAATAACCTAAAAGTAAAACCCGTATAAACTAACCGAAAATCATAAATAATTTCGGATATAACCGAAATGTTAAAAATAACCGAATTATCAAAAAAATTCAGCTAAATTATTTCGGTTCGGTTCGGTAATTCGGTTATACCCGTTTTTTGCTCAATCCTATATCTAAGTATTCATATTCATCCAAATTTTGGTCAAGGTGATTTAAGAAAAAATCAATTGAATATTTTTCAATCAAGGGCTTATTTTTAATTATTTCTTGTGTCATGAACAACTCTTGGATCATATTTACTTTAATGGGTTGGTCTAAAAAATCACGTTCAGGGTATGGAGCTGTAGGCTTATAGACTTTTGCAACAGATTCATCAAATGCAACATGATCAATTTTAGGCATAGACTCATAATTTTTAGACTCCTCAATTTCGCTTGACTCAAACTGTGTAGAATTGAATACAAAATTTTTATTTTTCTCATCATTTTCACAACCATCATGCAAAATTTTCAAAATTAACCTCAAAGTTACTAGAAAATTCACATACCTCTTGTTCATTTATTATGGTGGTAATTGACTCATTTGAATTTCTAAACGAGATATAGTTTGATTTATGTTTTGCATGAAAGCTTCCATAGTTTCTCTAAGATGTTGAATATTTTCTCTTCTTCATTTGAAAATTCTTGTGAATATTGAGGTTCTAGATCCGAATATGGATACGAGTATGAACTTAGATAAGGACTTTTATAAGTTGAAAAAAATTGATTTACTTGATTTGTATTAAATTTTCATAGGGTTCTTGATTCCAAGCAAAATTATTATTCCAACTATAATAAGAGTCCATCTTTTCACAAATCACAAAACAAAAAAACAACTCCACTAGCTAGGTAAGTGTAAGAACCTAATTTTACGGTTAACCTAAATAAAATCTTGACAAATATTAAATCTTACAAAATAAAATAAAATATATTAATTTAATAAACTAATATAATTAAAAGGACAAAATTACGGATAATAAAATGTATGAATTATGTGTATATCAATTAGCTATGGGCATTGTTCCAATTTAATGTTATCCAGTCGTCCAAGATAAGATCCAAGGGCTGAGAATTAAAAGGATAAAGGCCTAACCGCTACTCCCTCTATTGGCCAACACATATTTTAATAATTTTTTATGTTGGCCGCTAAAGGGGAGTAGTGGCTACTTAAATCGTTATCAAATTAACGTTAATTATAAAATTAATAAAATATGTGTTGGCCGCTAGAGGGAGTAGCGGCTGGGCCCTCACCCTCTTAATCCTCAGCTTTTGGATCTTATTTTGGACGATTGAGTAACAGTTAGTTAGAACAGTGTCCACAACTAACGCGAGCTATGAATCACTTCCCTATATATATATATATATATATATATATATATATATATATATATATATATATATATATATATACAGGTCGATTCAGGAACGGACTAGTCCGTTAACGGCTTCGTGTATATATATATATGAGTCCGCATCCATGGCAACCGGTTGCTGGGAGCAAATAAAAAAAAACTATGGCACAATAGCTTGTAGCGATTGAGACAATTAAAAAGAGACATGTCCCATTTTAATTGTCCCAACCGCTAAAAGTTGTAGCGACATGTTACTATTCATATTAATATTTTGTAATATTATTAATACTAAGATTAATATTTTATAATATTAGTATTTATAATAATATTTTGTAATATTAGTATTTATAATAATATTTTGTAATATTATTAATACTAATATTAATATTTTATAATATTAGTATTAATAATATTTATATTAATAATAGTAATAACTAATATGAATATTAATGCTAGTATTACTATTATTCTTATTAATATAAATATTAATACTATTAATATTAATATTATTAATATTAATAATACTAACTAATTAATATTCATAGTACTTTAAACTTTAAATTTTTGTCCAACTCATTTTGAAACTCGACCAATATTCATTTGAATAGATCGTGTGACGCCTCCAAAATAAGTATACATCACCTATTCTGAGTCGCCAAATACATGGTACAGAATGCAAATACAATCGTTAATATACGACAAGAGAGCTGTGAGTTTTAATACAAATATTATCTTCTGGATAATATCCACTCTCAGAATAAGTCCTCATTACATTTATTGTCACACTATTTAACAGAATAGTGAGTACTACTAATACTATCATCTGGTCCATCACTCCGTTCCCCGACTCGTCCCAGCTATATTCTCATTTCCTGAAGAGAACAGTGAAAGAAAGGGTGAACTCAACTATCCCAGTAAGAAATATTATGACTAAGATAATGCAGAATAAATTATCATTAGCCTTAAACAGTGTTAAACTGATACAATATAACAAACATCAAGTTTAACTGCAGCGGAACAAGCAATCCATTAGAAGAGTCAAGTAGAGAATAAAATCTACTATCTTCTATGATTTAAAAGGTTTTTCATGACTTTTATCGCTGAGACTCAGCTTAATAAATAATCCACATCATCCCTGCACTACGGCCAAGGATAATCATTAGTATAACAACCATAAATTATCCATGCACCACAGCCAAAGATATTCGTGTATTCATCAATGGTCATGATCATGCCAACAACTGTCCATCAATGCACTACGGGCCAATGAGGACTTTTACCACATCATTTGTAACATTACGGTCATGATTATACCGAATAATCCCTAGTTATAATTATACCAAGTCCATCTATGCACTACAGGCCACAGATGACTTTCAACATAATATAAACATGAGGATGATGACGATGATATAAGAATTCAATAAAACAAGTTCAAGAATTAATTTATCTAGGAACTAATAACGTCCAAATTGCCAACATGATACTACTTTGTAGAGTAAAATTCAACAATGCTCAGAAGAATATTTCTATGAAAAGATACAGGATGAAGCGCAAATATCAAGGATATTCCACTAATTTCATGGAGTATAGAAGTCAAAACTTTAACCAACTGAGTATAATAACAAATGGAATAACAAAAGAAATCACTATGCATGCGGTACTTCGCATAGATAGGTTATTCCAACAGAATAATAAGTAACGGAACCAGGTCAGGCGAAATTCGCACCGACAGGATGTTCCAACAGAATAATACAGATGGAACCAGGTCCGGCGTAAAACGCACAGACAGGATATTCCAACAGAATAATAATAAAGACGGAACCAGGTTCGACATAAAAAGCACAGATAGGATATTCCAACAAAATAATAATAAAGACGGAATAATAGAAGAATGTCACCAAGTATAGGGTAGCCCGCGTATACAGGTTATTCTAACAGAATAATAATTAATGGAATAACAAAAGTTCTCTTCATGAATACAAAAGAAATAATACCCGTTACCGTAAAAGAAACTGAATATAAGAGTAGGGAAGTAGCAGAATACTTTTCTATAGTTTCTCTATAATTTCTCTCTCTAGAGTTTTAGTAAATTCATAAGAAATAATGAAGAAATGAACTTCTATTTATAGGAGAATTGAAGGGGTACTGTTAATAAACGGACGCAACAATTATTTAAGGATAAACAACACAACTTCACGGTTCCTACGTATCAGTACACGTTTTCAAGGAGTTGGCCAATGAATATCTAGGTTTGAAAAAAACATCCCACAATCTGCCAACTAAAGCTAGTAATAGTCAATCCTGCAACCACTAAGAATAAAGCACAATTATAAAACCTATCTATATATAAAATCCACACATGTTATAAACCTATATATATATATATATAATAATAATAATAATAATAATTGTACTCCCCTCCTACGTAAACACTATATTTTCTCCCACCCACTTTGTCAACTTTATCCACCACCACAACCCACTCACCCACATTTAATATATATATAATGCACTCCACCTTTTCCATCATCCTCTACTAACATTACAAACACACATATATAATATATAAATACGTACCTTATGTATATATATACATATAAAACTTATATATACATATAAGTAATAAAACAGAACTGAGATAACTTTCTCCCGACGATTTTGAAAAATGAGAAAGTGGGGGGGTTCATATTATATTCAAAACTTCATAAAAATCACTTTTTTTTTATAATTTTAACAACATTTATCACCTTTATTATAATTCACAATATTAATCGACCAGGTCGTTCCCAGGAAAGAGGGGGTTTTCCAGTAAGGATTTCTCCCTATTGACGCGCAATTAGGTGACCAAACCTCTCCTTGACAGAACTTCTAGACATATTACAAATAATAATATTAATAACTTTGTCGTCTCAATTATTGCTTTAATAATATATAAAATATTGACAATAATTGAATCAAATAACGTGAGATACTATGCAACAATTACTGTAACAATAATTAAACAAAACTGAGTGACTTCTTACGTAAGCATCAATAATCAATACTGTGTGCTACTGTACAACTACGCGTATTACTGTACTTTTAACACCGGGTGTTTCAACAGTTAACGGTAAAACTTCCGTCGTTATTTTTATAAAGTATTTTTGTCATTTTCTCAGTCCGATAATAATTCCGTTGTGGGTTCCACCAACGATTGTGTCGTCGTACGAATATTTCCTGTTAAAACGAATATTCCCCGACTAATCGAATATTATATAGCAACTTGCGTACTTTGCAAAATTTATAAATATTACCCACAACTATAACATTATATCAATTTCACTCCAAAAGAATATTTATAGAAAATTCATCTTTATTCAAAAAGTTGGGGTCTTACAACCTCCCCTTCTTATGAAATTTCGCCCTCGAAATTAGGGTACGTACCTGGTATATCGAAGAGGTAAGGATACCTTAACTTCATTTCAGATTCTAACTCCCAGGTCATTTCCTCAATATCGTGGTTTTTCCACAAAACTTTGACTTGAGGTATAACCTTGGAGCGTAGAATATGTTCCTTCTTATCCAAGATTTGAACAGGAACCTCTTCATACGTTAAATCTTCCGCTATTTCGTCCGATTCTAGCTCAATAATATGTTTCGGGTCTTCCAAATATTTACGTAACATGGATATGTGAAAAATATTATGAACACGAGACATACTTGGCGGTAAAGCGAGTCTATAGGCCACAGTTCCTACTCGATTGAGGATTAAAAATGGGCCAATGAATCGAGGATTGAGCTTTCATCTCTTTCCAAATCTCGTAACTCCTTTCCACGGAGTAACTCGTAACAACACATGATCTCCTATATCAAATTCCACATCTTTTCGATGAAGATCAGCATAACTCTTTTGTCGATCTTGTGAGATTTTTATACGTTGCCGGATCATTTGAATCTTTTTCGTAGTCATACGTACCAACTCCGGTCCCAACAACGTTGCTTCACCTACCTCATCCCAGTATACTGGAGAACGACACTTTCTTCCATACAACGCCTCGAATGGAGCCATGCCAATACTTGCTTGATAACTGTTGTTGTAGAAAAACTCCACCAATGGTAAGAACTTATCCCAACTTCCTTTGAAGTCAAGGACACAGAGTTTTAATAAATCTTCAAGAGTTTGAATAGTCCTCTGTGATTATCCGTCCGTCTGGGGATGATATGCCGAACTATCGTAAATCCGTGCCCATAGCTTTTTGCAAACTAACCCAAAATCGTGAAGTGAATCTTGTGTCTCGATCAGAAACTATGGATACTGGCATACCATGCAGTCTTACAATCTCGTTTATATACATACGAGCAAGACGTTCAAGTGTATAAGTTTCTCGTATTGGTAAGAAATGAGCAGACTTGGTCAATCTATCAACAATGACCCAAATTGCATCAATGCCTTGAGAAACCTTAGGAAGACCAGTAACGAAATCCATGGTAATATGCTCCTACTTCCATTCTGGAATTTCAAGTGGTTGCAATGGACCTTTTGGTACTTGATGCTCCGCTTTGACTCGTTGATAAGTTAGACACCTTGAGATAAACAGCGCTATCTCTCTCTTCATATTGCTCCACCAAAATATATGACGAAGATCACGATACATTTTGGTACTCTCAGGATGGATTGTAAACGGTGTGTTGTGCGCCTCCATCATGATTTTATACTTTAAATCAGGGTCATTAGGAACACAAAGTCTGGAATTGACTCGAAGTATTCATTCTTCATCGATTATTGCTTCCGGCATAGTACATTCTTGCACTTTCTTCCTAATACGCATCAACTCCAGGTCTGTAGCTTGAGCAGCTTTAACTTTATCAATTAAAGTCGGTTCTACTCGTATATTCGCCATCATCACATGGGTCCCTGGAGTCTTTAACTCTATCTCCATCCTTTACAAGTCACACAAAATGGGCCTTTGCGTTGACAATATCGCACTCGTACTTGCATATGACCTTCTACTCAATGCATCAACTACCACGTTCGCATTTCCAGGATGGTATTGGATGGTATGATCATAATCTTTCAACAGTTCCAGCCAACGTCGTTGTCGCATGTTAAGTTCCTTTTGAGTAAAGAAATATTTGAGGCTTTTATGATCCGTAAAGATCTCCACTTTCTCCCTATACAAGTAATGCCTCCAAATTTTAAGTGCGAAGACAACAGCTGCCAACTCTAGATCATGAGTAGAATAATTCCTCTCATATTCTTTGAGTTGTCTTGAGGCATAGGCTATGACTTTCCGATATTGCATGAGAACACATCCCAACCCTTTGCTCGAAGCATCACTGTAGATGACAAATCCCTCCGAGCCAGATGGTATTGTCAGAACAGGTGCTGAAATGAGTCTCCTCTTGAGTTCTTGAAAACTCTTCTCACATTCTTCTCTCCAACCGAACTTTGTATCTTTTCGAGTCAGCTGAGTTAATGGAGTAGCGATTCGAGAAAATCCTTCCATGAATCTCCGATAATAACCAGCTAAACCGAGAAAGCTACGTACTTCGGTCACGAATTTAGGTTGCTCCCAGCTTTGAATTGCTTCAATATTTATCAGGTCAACAGATATTCCATGACTTGATACTACGTGCCCAAGAAATGCAACTTCCTCAAGCCAGAACTCGCATTTCTTTAACTTGGCATAAAGCTTGTATTCACGAAGCTTTTGGAGTGTCAACCTCAAGTGTTGCTCATGATCTTCACGACTTTTGAAATAAATAAGGATGTTATCAATAAAGACGACCACAAAGGGATCCAAATATTTCTTGAATACTCGGTTCATCATATCCATGAAGGCAGCAGGTGTAAGACCCCGAATTTTATGAAATAAAAGTATTCAAATTTTTTTATAATTACTATTCAGTAAATGGTTAAATTGATAAATGTTAAAGTTAAGGGTGATATATAAATTTTTTTTCAAAATACACAAGTGATTATAAAATATTCATTGTTGTCGGGGAATATTCGTACGACGGCGCAGCCATTTGTGGGCCCCATAACAGAATAACTGTCGGGTGAAGAAAACGATAAATTTGAATTTTTACAAATAACGGCGTAGTTGTTACCGTTAACACTGTTAGAATTTCCGGTGGTTAAAATACAGTAATACGCGTTATTGCACAGTAGCACACGGTATTGCATAGTATTTTTGAAATTATTGATTATTACGTAAGAAGGCACTACTCAATAATTGTCACAGTAATTACTGTTCAATATTTTATTTTATTAATTCAATAATTGCTACGTTAAAATTTTATATTATTGTTGTTCAATAATTGTCACTGCACAGTATTTCCCATTATCAGATCAATAATTCATATTATTTGAATAATATTATTAGATAACATTATTGGCAATGTCTAGAAAGTTCTGTCTAAGAAGAGGTTTGGTCATCTAATTGTGCGCCAGTAAGGAGAAATCCTTATTGAAAAGCCCCATCTTTCCTGGGAATGGCCTGGTTGTCATAAATGTGATTCTGTAACATTATTTGTGAATAATTAATTATTAATTCATATGATAAGGAAATATTTATTTTATGTGGATATAAATGAGGGATATATTTTTGTGGTTAAAAATGAAGGAGTTAATATTGAGGTGTTTTATCTGTATTTTTGTCGGAACGGAGGTATTAAAAATCAAATTAGGGTTTTTAAGATATTTTGCGAGGGTTATAATTTTTTAATCCGACCGTTGGATCGTGGTAATATTTGGATATGTTATACATATATAAGTTGAGTATATGTCCATAAATTTTGAACCGTTAAAAATGAACGTATGATTTATTATGAATTTTACGAGATGACTGGTTCAGAAATTGTTGAATTTTCGGAGTTTATCATTTTGATGCAAAATTTTAGAATTGGTGGGACCCACTCTTGGTTGGTGAAAAAATGTGCTGAGATTTTTATTCAAATGTGGTGGGTGGGAATAGTAGCAGGTAAAGCCATCAGGTTGCAGGTTAAGTCTGCTTCGGCGTGCTAACAGTTTCCTAAAAATAGAGGACTAAGTTAGAATTGAAAATCACACCAGAAATAAGTTTTCTCTCTTTCTCTCTCTAGATTATTGAGTGTATTTTGTGAGTATTTAGATACTTTCTGAGTTTCTATTCATCAGTGCACGTTTCCTTCAGCCTTATACCGATCAGAAGTACTGCTATTTTGAGGTAAGGGATAGTAAGGGATTTTAAGGGTTGTTACATTTTCCAGTTTCGTAATTTTTCTGACCTTCAAAAATTCTGAAAAAATTTGAAATGATATTTTGATGAGTTTTCTTGATTGTATCCAAAAATGGTGATTTTTGGATGTATAGATTGAGAGTTATGAATTTTATGAGAGAAGACTATTTTAAAAGTAACAGCTTATAATTCCTTGTGGTTAACTCCAAAATTGATGAAATTTTTATTGGGAGTACATGTATATGATAGAAGTATACTCTGTAAATTTCAGAATTTTTAGAGAAAAGTACAATTTTTGATAAATGTCTAAATATTCGACTATTTTGGCCATATGAAAAATAGTAAATGACTTTTAAAAATTTTGAGAAAAATATATGTTCACTATGGGACTATATTATGCTAAATCCCAGAAAAGAAATATTTTTGGAACTGATTTGATATTTTTCATGAAAATGGTCTAGTTATGAGTAAATGAATTAAATATGTTTTGTGAATAAAGAAAATTGGAAAATAGGATTTTATGGCTTGAGAATCCTATATGAGGTATATGCAGATTTTTTATGAGGGTTTTGGCTATTGGTGATAAAATCTTATGAGTTTGGCATTTTAGAATGATTAAATGCATTATTTAGTAAAGTGTAAATAATTAAAATAAATTGTTTATAAGCTTAAGAAATATTATTCTTTCAATATCATTATACCAAAATATTGGTATGTATTTTATTGTGAAATTTCTACCTTTTTGTGTCAGGATTACTATTCATGAGTTACTATTCATGAGTTACTATTCACGAGTTACTATTCACGATAAAATTGGTTTCCTTTTTCTAACCAAATTATAGTTGATTTATGAATATTACTCTTGAGATTAAATCTATATGTTGATCATATTATTTTTATTATTATATATAACATTTTTATAACCCTGATGTTGAAATTCTCTTTCACTTGAATGTAAAGATGGGTAGATTATTGGTATGATCATGACTTTGGGTTCTCTTTGGCCAGTAGTGGAAAGTTAAATTATTGACTGGTATGATCATGACCATTGAATTTATAATTGAATATCTTCAGCTTAAGTGCAAAGGTGAAAGGATCAACATGGTTATAATTATTGTTTATATAAATGATTATATATTTCTTTGAGATATTAATATATTTGGCCTATAGTGCAAATATGAACTGTTGAGGAATATCTTTGGCCTGTAGTTCAAAGATGAAATATTGATGAATATCTTTGGCCTGTAGTGCAAAGGTGAATTGTTGATGAATATCTTTGGCCCGTAGTGCAAAGATGACATGTTGTTGAATATCTTTGGCCAGTAGTACAAAGATGAACAAATGTTGAGATAAATATGACCAACTGGTGATATAAATGAATATCTTTGGCCGTAGTGCAAAGATGAAGTTATTAGTATGATTATGAACAGGAAATGTGATTTGGTGTAACCATGATCTTTGATGTTTCAGGTAAAGATAGGTGATGAAAATTATCTTCGTCCTGGATGAGAAGAGGAATTTAGAACTACAATTATGATTATGAGTTATTCATATGATTGTGGACCAGAATTGTTGATTGATGTTACAGGGATAAAACATTGTTGGTGGATTTTTAACATGGAGAAGATAATAGACTTTATAGTCTATTTGACTCTTCTAATGGATTGCTCGTTCCGCTGCAACTATGGTCGAAATTTTTATCATTTACCATATGTTCTAAATCTCTGATTTATTATTGATGAAGGCTATTGATAATTTAATTATCTTTAGTCATGATATTCTTTACTGAGCTAGTTGTGCTCACCCTTTTGCTTCACAATTCCTTTCAGGTAATAAGAGTGTAGCTGGGTCGAGCGAGGATAACGGAGAAATAGAACGGTGGTCTCTAGCTGTGGATGTTCTCCGAAAGCAGTATAGAAAAGTTCATTTAGTAGTTTTATTTGATGAATCCAATAGGGTAAGGTGTACCCAATGTTGGAAGGGTGGTTTGCCACTACATACAAGATGTCTAACGACATACAACCTCGTGTCATTATAAGACAGGGATGTGCTCATCCACTTGCTGAGTATATATACGAGCACTACCTATATAATCTTGGTGTTTGTTTGAAGTATAATTCTCAATTTGAGACAGTAGAGATAATGATATGTCAAGAGAAGACTCACCATTGGGAAGAATATGATAGTAATCTTCTCATTTTTCTTTGGGGTCTATTGCGTCAACCAAGAATAATTCTGTGGCCATATGATATCTATCATAATCTAGACGCATGGCCTCCCATGTACGAAGGTTTCCTTGAGCACTTCCCAAAGATTCTTATTTCTAAAATAATTTTTGACTATACCTTTATGTAAGGTGTCATTATGAGGTGATGTCCACGGTTGGAACTTGAGACACATTTGGTATATATTTGTATCCAAACTCACAGCATATGTGTTGTTGTATTTTGTACGACAATTGTTGTAATAAAGTTGTTGTTATTTTCTGTACCATGTATTTGGCGACTCAGAATAGGTTGGATGGAATGGACCTATTTTGGGGTTGTCACAGCAGGAGCATTAGTCAATCCAAAAGACATGACTAAGAATTCATAATGCCCGTACCGAGTTCTGAAGGCAGAGTTTGAAATATCCTCAGTTCTAACCTTCAGTTGATGATATCCAGAACGAAGATCAATTTTTGAAAAGAATTGTGCTCCTTGCAACTGGTCAAACAGGTCATCAATACGTGGCAATGGGTACCTATTTTTTATGGTGACATAATTCAACTCTCGATAATCAATACAAAGTCGCATACTCCCATCTTTCTTCTTCACGAATAGAACAGGAGCACCCCAAGGAGAAGTACTAGGACGAATAAAGACAATGTCTAACAATTCCTGCAGTTGGGTCTTTAACTCCTGATGTTCAATAGGAGTCATTCGATATGGGGATTTGGAAATGGGTTTTGTACCGGGTTCAAGGTCGATACAAAATTCAATTTCACGCTCTAGGGGTAGGCCAGGAAGTTCTTCAGGGAATACGTCAGGAAATTCATTAACAATAGAAATATCATTCAAAACTGAAGTATTTTTGTTTAGATCCGTGACATGAGCTAAGAAAGCTTGACATCCGTTTTTAAATAAACGAATAGCGTTATGGCTTGAGATGATAGTGATTGATTTTAATGGTTTGGTTGATTGAATTCGCATAATAGGTTGATTAGGAATATGAAAGCTAACAACCTTACGAAAATAATCAATTTTTACATGATGAGTAGTTAACCAATCAATCCCTAGAATTACATCAAATGCAAGTATTTTCAATGAAATAAGATCGACAGGTAATGTGAGGGTACCGATTTGAACCAAACAAGACTTATAAACAGTAGATGTAATAAAGGTTTTTTCCAACGGAGCTTTCACAGATAAGTCAAAGTCTAATTTCTCCGGAGTCAAATTTAATCGTTAAGCGCAAATAGGAGAAATAAAAGAATGGATAGAACTGGTATCAAACAAGGTATAGACTTCGCTAGAGTTTATGATAAGCTTACCCGTGATGACCTCGTTCGAGTTCCTTACTTTCTGGGAGGTCACAACAAACGCTCTCTGTGACGCCCCCAAAATAGGTATACAACACCCATTCTGAGTCGCCAAATACATGGTACAAAAAGCAAACTACAACTTCAATAATACAATTGTCGTGTAAAATACGACAACACATACTGTGAGTTTATATACAAATATTGTCTTCTAGACAATATCCACACTCAATTAAGTTATCATTACAATTATTCAAACACTATTTTACAGAAATAGTGAGGACTGCTAAAACATCTTTCTAGAACCATCACTCCATACCCCGACTAGATCCAGCTATGTTCTCACCTCCTGAGAAGAAAAATGGAACAAAAAGGAAAAGGGTGAGCTCAACTAGCTCAGTAAAGAATATTATGACTAAGATAATATACAACAAATTATCATTAGTATTCAATAGGAAAAAATCTGATAGAATATAATCGACAACAAGTTTTAGATCAACAACTGCAGCGGAAACAGCAAACCATTAGAAGAGTCAAGTAGAGAATGAATTCTACTATCTTCTAAGATTTAAAAGTCCATCATCAATATTTTATCCCTGTAACATCATTTAATAATCATTTTTAACCAAATATTCATCTTTGCACTACAGGCCAAAGATATTCATTTGTATCACCAGTCAATCATGTTCATCTCAACACATGTTCATCTTTGTACTACAGGCCAAAGATATTCATCAGGTAATCATACATCTTTGCACTACAGGCCAAAGATATTCAGTAATATCATCATCCAGGACTGAGGATGATGAAAAATATCTTAAAGAAAACGAATCCAGTGAGACAGAAGGACAAATAGTAGGGATTCGTATAACAGTTTATCCAAGATCAATAATACTTCATAATAATCAATTGTGAAGCAGAAATCAAAAATAAAGATCAAAACATGGATACAATCAAAGATAGTAACCATAATAGACATCTTGGACAAAAAAGAAATTTTTTTATTTTTCGGTGAATAGTGTCGTATTCGTGAATAGTGTCGTATACGTGAATAGTACCGTATACGTGAATAGTAATCCCGACACAAAAAGTTTCAAATTTGATAAAAAGTTTATATCAATATTTTAGCATAATGATATTGAAGAAAATAATATCATTTAAGAAGAAAATAATATCTCTTACCTCAAAATATTAGTACTTCTGGTCGGAATACCGGTATAAGGCTGAAATAAACTTGCTCTGATGAATAGAAACTCTCAAAGTATCTACATACACACAAAATACATTCAATAATCTAGAGAGAGAAAGATAGAAACTTGTTTTTGGTGTGATTTTCAATTCTAACTTAGCCCTCTATTTATAGGAAAATGTTAGCACGCCGAAGCAGACTTGACCTGCAACCTGATGGCTTTACCTGCTACTATTCCCACCCACCACATTTGAATAAAAATCTCAGCACATTTCTTCACCAACCAAGAGTGGGGCCCACCAATTCTAGAATTTTCCACCAAAATGATAAACTCCGAAAATTTAACAATTTCTGAACCAGTCATCTCGTAAAATTCATAATAAATCATACGTTAATTTTTAACGGTTCAAAATTTGTGGACATATACTCAACTTATATATGTATAACATATCCAAAAATTACCACGATCCAACGGTCGGATTAAAAATTATAACCCCCGTAAAATATCTCCAAAATCCTGATTTTTAATACCTCCACTCCGACAAAAATACTGATAAAAACCTCAACATTAACTCCTTCATTTTTAACCACAAAAATATATCCCTCATTTATATCCACATAAAATAAATATTTCCTTATCATATGAATCAATAATTAATTATTCACAAATAATATTACAGAATCACATTTATGACAACCAGACCGTTCCCAGGAAAGAGGGGGCTTTCTAATAAGAATTTTTTCTTACTGGTGCGCAATTAGATGACCAAACCTCTCCTTAGACAGAACTTTTTAGACATAGCCAATAATGTTATCTAATAATATTATTCAAATAATATGAATTATTGATCTGATAATGGAAAATACTGTGCAGTGATAATTATTGAAACAACAATAAGATAAAATATCAATGTAGTAATTATTGAATCAATAAAATAAAATATTGAACAGTAACTGCTGTAACAATTATTGAGTAGTGACTTCCTTCGTAAGAATAAATAATTGGTGCAATACCGTGTGCTACTGTATTTTAACCACCAAGTATTCCAACAGTATTAACGGTAACAACTACGCTGTTAATTATAAACAACTTATACTTGTCGTTTTCTTCATCCAATCGCTTTCTGTTATGGGGTCCACACAAGGTTGCGCCGTCGTACGAATATTCCCCGACAGTAAGAATATTCCACGACCAAACGAATATTCACCGATCAAAAATGAATATTTATAACCACTTGCTTATTTGAAATATTTACGCATTTTACCCATAACTAACCACATTAATCAAATCAACCCTTTCTATTTCAAAATAATAAATAGATGAAATTTAATTTCATTTATTAATAAGTATTAATAAGTTGGGGTCTTACAACCTCCCCTCCTTATGAAATTTCGTCCTCGAAATTGACGTACGTACCTGTTGTTTTGAAAAGGTGAGAATACCTCGCTTTCATTTCTGATTCCAACTCCCAGGTCATTTTTTCAATAGCATGGTTTCTCCACAAAACCTTAACTTGTGGTATAACCTTCGTGCGTAGAACATGCTCTTTCCTATCCAAGATCTTAATAGGTACCTCCTCGTACGTTAAATCTTCGGCTATCTCGTCTGGTTCTAACTCAATTATGTGGTTCGGGTCTTTCACACATTTACGAAGCACAGATATATGAAAAACATTATGAACACGAGACATGCTTGGAGGTAATGCGAGTCTATAGGCCACATTTCCTATTCGGTCAAGAATCTCAAATGGACCAACAAATCGTGGATTGAGCTTTTCTCTCTTCCCAAATCTTGTAACTCCTTTCCATGGTGCAACACGTAATAATACATGATCCCCAATATTGAATTCTACATCCTTTCGATGAAGATCCGCATAACTCTTTTGTCGATCATGTGCCATTTGTATACGTTGTCGAATTGTTTGGATCTTCTCTGTAGTTATGCGTACCAATTATGGTCCCAACAATGTTGCTTCACCCACCTCGTCCCAGCATACTGGAGAATGACACTTTCGTCCATATAAGGCTTCAAATGGAGCCATACCTATACTTGCCTGATAACTGTTGTTGTAGGAGAATTCCACCAGTGGCAAGTACTTATCCCAACTTCCTTTGAAATCTAAAACACAGAGTCTTAATAGATCTTCAAGGGTTTGAATAGTCCTCTCTAATTGCCCGTCCGTTTGAGGATGGTATGCTGAACTAAATCGTAAATCCGTGCCCATAGCTTTCTGCAAGCTAACCCAAAATTGTGAAGTGAATCTTGGGTCACGATCCGAAACTATGGATACTGGCATGCCATGCAATCTCACAATCTCATTCACGTACATACTAGCAAGACGTTTAAGGGAATAAGTCTCACGTATAGGCAAGAAATGGGCAGACTTGGTTAATCTATCAACAATGACCCAAATCGCATCTATGCCTTGAGAAACCTTGGGAAGACCTGTAACGAAATCCATGGTAATGTGTTTCCACTTCCATTTTGGGATCTCAAGTGGTTGCAATGGACCCTTTGACACTTGATGCTCCGCCTTTACACGTTGACAAGTTAAACACCTCGAGATAAACTCCGCGATCTCTCTTTTCATATTGCTCCACCAAAATGTATGTCGAAGATCGTGATACATTTTGGTACTCCCAGGATGGATTGCAAACGATGTGTTGTGTGCCTCCATCATTATTCTATGCTTCAAGTCAAAATCGTTAGGAACACAAAGTCTGGAGTTGACTCGAAGTATTCCTTCTTCATCGATTCTTGCTTCTGGAATAGCATCTTTTTGCATTTTCTTCTTCATACGTATCAGCTTTATGTCCGTAGCTTGAGCAGCTTTAACTTTATCAATTAAAGTCGGTTCTACTCGTATATTTGATATCATCATGTGGGTACTTGGAGCCTTCATCTCTATCTCCATCCTTTGCAAATCATACAAAATGGGGCTTTGTGTTAACACCATTGCACTCGTACCCGCGTATGATTTTCTGCTCAATGCGTCAGCTACTACGTTCGCTTTTCCAGGATGATATTGGATGGTATGATCGTAATCTTTCAACAGCTCAAGCCAACGTCGTTGCCGCATGTTGAGTTCCTTTTGGATGAAGAAATATTTGAGGCTTTTATGATCCGTATAGATCTCCACTTTCTCCCCATACAGGTAGTGTCTCCAAATCTTCAACGCGAAAACGACTGCTGCCAACTCCAAATCATGAGTAGGATAATTCCTCTCATATTCTTTGAGTTGTCGCGAGGCATAGGCAATGACTTTCTCATGTTGCATGAGAACACATCCTAACCCTTTGCCTGAAGCATCGCTGTAGATAACAAATCCATCCGAACCAGATGGTATTGTCAGAACAGGTGCCGAAATGAGTCTCCTCTTGAGTTCTTTAAAACTCTTCTCACAATCCTCGCTCTAACCGAATTTTGTATCCTTCCGATTCAGCTGAGTTAACGGAGTAGCGATTCTAGAAAATCCTTCCACGAATCTCCGATAATACCCAGCTAAGCCCAGAAAGCTACGTACTTCGGTCACCGACTTCTGTTGCTCCCAACTTTGTATGGCTTCAATCTTCGCCAGGTCGACAGATACTCCATGTTTTGACACCATGTGCCCAAGGAATGCTACTTCCTCAAGCCAGAACTCGCATTTCTTCAATTTGGCATATAGCTTATTTTCACGAAGCCTTTGCAGTACCAGCTTCAAATGGCGCTCATGATCTTCACGGCTTTTAGAATAGATGAGGATGTCATCAATAAAGACAACAACGAACTGATCTAAATATTCTTTGAATACACGGTTCATTATATCCATGAAAGCAGCAGGAGCATTAGTCAATCCAAAAGACATGACTAAGAATTCATAATGCCCATACCGAGTTCTGAAGGCAGTCTTTGGAATATCCTCAGTTTTAATCTTCAGCTGATGATATCCAGAACGAAGATCGATCTTTGAAAAGAATTATGCTCCTGGCAACTGGTCAAACAGGTCATCAATGCGAGGTAACGGATACCTATTCTTGATGGTGACATGGTTCAATTCCCTATAGTTGATACAAAGTCACATACTCCCGTCTTTCTTCTTTACAAATAAAACAGGAGCACCCCAAGGAGATGTACTAGGATGAATAAAATCGATGTCTAATAACTCCTGTAATTGGACTTTTAACTCCTGAAGTTCAATAGGAGTCATTCGATATGGGGTTTTAGAAATGGGCTTTGTACCGGGTTCAAGGTCAATAAAGAATTCAACTTCACGTTCTGGGGGTAAACCAGGAAGTTCTTCAGGAAATACATCGAGAAATTCTCTAACAATAGAAATATTATTCAAATCTGACTTGTCTTTGTTCAAATCCATAACATAGGCTAAGAAAGCTTGACATCCATTTTTCAATAAACGAATAGCTTTGTGGCTTGATATGACAGTGACTGATTTTAGTAGTTTAATAGTTTGAATTCGTATGACAGGTTGGTTAGGAATATGAAAACTAACAACCTTACAAAAATAATCAATTTTAGCATGATGAGTGGTTAACCAATCAATTCCTAAAATCACATCAAAAGTAAGTATCTTTAAAGAGATAAGATCAACAGGTAATGTGATAGTGCCAACTTGGATCATGCAAGATTTATAAACTGTAGATGTAATGAAGGTTTCACCCAACGGAGTTTCAACATATAAGTCAAAGTCCAATTTCTCCACAAGTTTAAACGTTGAGCACAAGCAGGAGAGATAAAAGAATTGGTAGAACCGGTATCTAATAAGGGATAAACTTCGCAAGAGTTTATGATTAGCGTGATCACCTCGTTCGGGTTCCTCACGTTTTGGCCAGTCACGATAAACGCTCTTCCAGGAACCGCTGATTTCGACTTATCCGGGACAGCCCTTGGAGTCACCATCCCCGTTGAACTTAGTTTTGCTACAGAACAATCCCGAGCTATGTGGCCATCCTTTCCATAGTTGTAAAATACCTTGGATTGTTGTGGACAGTTTGGGCTGATATGTCCCTCTTTCCCGCATTTGTAACATCTAACTGGCGGTCGTTCTCCTCCCCTAGAATTTGTTGTTGGTGCTGGTGCAGCTGCTGATGTCTTCCCGTCATTGTTGAATCTCCTCTTTCTGAAATTTCCACTTGACTCACCTCTCCTATTATCATGGCCACGATGACCACCCAAGTGGTTACCGCCTTTGTTCGTATTTTTCCCTCCTCGTTGGTTATCATCGCTTTGATTACTGCTGTCACCGGTATGACCCTGGTTGTGGTCCCTCGGTTGCACATACTCATTATCTCGCTCTAATAATTGAGCCCTGTCTACAACATCTGAATATAAAAAAAATTTATGAGAGATAAGATATAGCCGAATCTCAGGTTTTAGACCTCTTAGAAACATCCTTGTCATTCGTTCCTCATTTTCGACCAAATGAGGTGCAAACCTGGATAACTCTGCAAACTTCGCATCGTATTGGGACACCGTCATGTTGTTTTGTTCCAGTCTGATAAACTCCACCGCCTTCATATGACGAATACTTTCAGGAAAGTACTTGTCATTGAATAGTTTCTGAAATGTTTCCCAAGACATGTTGAGTGCGTCAGGCTGGGTACGTTTCACAGACTCCCACCAGTAGTCTGCCTCGCCGCGGAACATAAAGGTGGCAAATAGAATCTTCTGTTCCTCCGTGCATCCTAAGATATCGAATATCTTGGTAATTTGCTTGACCCACATTTCCGCCATGATCGGATCCGGCTTTTCCTTAAATTCTGGTGGTCCCAATTCTTTGAACTGCTTGGCTGTGAGAAACCGCGCGTTGTTATCATTTCCACCCATATTCTGCACACGAGTCTCCCTCGTCTGATTTTGTATGAACTACAAAAAGCTCCTAAACATTCCATCATTCATAGTTTGCTCGGTAACGTTGTTTACAGGAGGAATATTGCTTTCCTGTTTGCACGTTCCCCTGGATGGTGATCAAAGGTGTCTCCACGGTCTGATTTACTCCATTATTAACGTTCTCAGCTGCCATTCTTAAATACTACCATAAAACAAGGGTTAATAGTCATGTCATATATTATCCCTATACTCTGACCGACCAAATAAACACCAAATAAACTTAGTCAGGTCATACTAGCGAAGGAATTTCCCGTCTCTCCCCTCCTATTTCTTGTCTCACATCTCAGCCAGGGATCATATCCCTAAGCTTTGATACCAACTCTGACTCCCCCAAAATAAGTATACAACACCCATTCTGAGTCGCCAAATACATGGTACAAAAAGCAAACTACAACTTCAATAATACAATTGTCGTGCAAAATACGACAACACAAACTGTGAGTTTATATACAAATATTATCTTCTAGACAATATCCACACTCAAATAAGTCCTCATTATAATTATTCAAACACTATTTTACAGAAATAGTGAGGACTGCTAAAACATCTTTCTAGAACCATCACTCCATATCCCGACTAGATCCTATTATGTTCTCACGTCCTGAGAAGAAAAATGGAACAAAAAGGAAAAGGGTGAGCTCAACTAGCTCAGTAAAGAATATTATGACTAAGATAATATACAACAAATTATCATTAGTATTCAATAGAGAAAAATCTGATAGAATATAATCGACAACAAGTTTTAGATCAACAACTGCAGCGGAAACAGCAAACCATTAGAAGAGTCAAGTAGAGAATGAATTCTACTATCTTCTAAGATTTAAAAGTCCATCATCAATATTTTATCCCTGTAACATCATTTAATAATCATCTTTAACCAAATATTCATCTTTGCACTACAGGCCAAAGATATTCATTTGTATCACCAGTCAATCATGTTCATCTCAACACCTGTTCATCTTTGTACTACAGGCCAAAGATATTCATCAGGTAATCATACATCTTTGCACTACAGGCCAAAGATATTCAGTAATATCATCATCCAGGACTGAAGATGATGAAAAATATCTTAAAGAAAACGAATCCAGTGAGACAGAAGGACAAATAGTAGGGATTCGTATAACAGTTTATCCAAGATCAATAATACTTCATAATAATCAATTGTGAAGCAGAAATCAAAAATAAAGATCAAAACATGGATACAATCAAAGATAGTAACCATAATAGACATCTTGGACAAAAAAGAAAATTTTTTATTTTTCGGTGAATAGTGTCGTATTCGTGAATAGTGTCGTATACGTGAATAGTACCGTATACGTGAATAGTAATTCCGACACAAAAAGTTTCAAATTTGATAAAAAGTTTATATCAATATTTTAGCATAATGATATTGAAGAAAATAATATCATTTAAGAAGAAAATAATATCTCTTACCTCAAAATATCAGTACTTCTGGTCGGAATACCGGTATAAGGCTGAAATAAACTTGCTCTGATGAATAGAAACTCTCAAAGTATCTACATACTCACAAAATACATTCAATAATCTAGAGAGAGAAAGATAGAAAACTTGTTTCTGGTGTGATTTTCAATTCTAACTTAGCCCTCTATTTATAGGAAAATATTAGCACGCCGAAGCAGACTTAACCTGCAACCTGATGGCTTTACCTGCTACTATTTCCACCCATCATATTTGAATAAAAATCTCAGCACATTTTTTCACCAACCAAGAGTGGGCCCCACCAATTCTAGAATTTTCCACCAAAATGATAAACTCCGAAAATTCAACAATTTCTGAACCAGTCATCTCGTAAAATTCGTAATAAATCATACGTTTATTTTTAACGGTTCAAAATTTGTGGACATATACTCAACTTATATATGTATAACATATCCAAAAATTACCACGATCCAACGGTCGGATTAAAAATTACAACCCCCGCAAAATATTTCAAAAACCCTGATTTTTAATACCTCCACTCCGACAAAAATACTGATAAAACCCTCAACATTAACTCCTTCATTTTTAACCACAAAAATATATCCCTCATTTATATCCACATAAAATAAATATTTCCTTATCATATGAATCAATAATTAATTATTCACAAATAATATTACAGAATTACATTTATGACAACCAGGCCATTCTCAGGAAAGAGGGGGCTTTCCAATAAGAATTTCTCCTTACTGGTGCGCAATTAGATGACCAAACCTCTCCTTAGACAGAACTTTTTAGACATTGTCAATAATATTATCTAATAATATTATTCAAATAATATGAATTATTGATCTGATAATGGAAAATACTGTGCAGTGACAATTATTGAAACAACAATAATATAAAATATCAATGCAGCAATTATTGAATCAATAAAATAAAATATTGAACAGTAACTACTGTAACAATTATTGAGTAGTGACTTCCTTCGTAAGAATAAATAATTAGTGCAATACCGCGTGCTACTATATTTTAACCATCAGGTATTCCAACAGTATTAACGATAACAACTACGCCGTTAATTATAAACAACTTATACTTGTCGTTTTTTCATCCAATCGCTTTCTGTTATGGGGCCCACACAAGGCTACACCGTCGTATGAATATTCCCCGACAGTAAGAATATTCCACGACCAAACGAATATTTACCGACCAAAAATGAATATTTATAACCACTTGCTTATTTGAAATATTTGCGCAATTTACCCATAACTAACCACATTAATCAAATCAACCCTTTCTATTTCAAAATAATAAATAGAGGAAATTTAATTTCATTTATTAATAAGTTGGGGTCTTATACTCTCCCTTGTACTACCGGTTTTGACTTTTCTGGGACATCCTTTGGTGCCTCCATCCTAGCTAAACTTGTCTTCGGTGAACGATAAAATAGGGCTAGGTGACCTTCTCTTCCACAATTATAACATGTTTTGGACGGCATCGCCCAGTTTGGACTGATGTGTCCTTCCCCTCCGCATTTGAAACATATGATAGGTGGTCAGTCTCCTTCCTTAACCACGGGTGCTGGTGCTGACGTCTTTCCATCATTGTTGAATCTTCTCTTCTTGAAATGTCCATTCTTATTGTTTTGACCATGATTACCACCGAAGTAGTTACCATTTTTGGCCTGCTGATTCCCTCCACGCTTGTTATCACCGCTTCGATGACTGCTTTCACTGGTATTATCATTTTATCGGTTGCCCTCTTTTGGTTGCGTTGACTCGTTATCACGTTCCACTAACTGAGCCCTATTTACAACATCTGAATATAAACACAGTATATGAGAAATAAGATGTTGACGTATCTCCGGCTTCAAACCTCTTAAAAACATCCGCGTCATTCTCTCTTCATTATCCACCAAGTGGGACGCAAACCAGGACAGCTCGGCAAACTTAGCTTCGTACTGCGACACGGTCATATTATTCTGCTCCAACTTGATGAATTCTACCTCCTTCATGTGACGAATACTTTCGGGTAAGTACTTTTCATTGAATAGTTCCTGGAACTTCTCCCAAGACATCTTCAGTGCGACAGGTTGAGTACGCTTTACAGATTCCCACCAGTAATCTGCCTCTGCCCGCAACATGAAGGTGGCAAAGGGAACCTTTTGCTCCTAGGAGCATCCCAAGACATCAAATATCTTGTTAATTTGTTTAATCCACGTCTCCACCTTAAGTGGTTTTGGCTCTCCAAAAAACTCCGGTGGTCCCAGTTCTTTAAACTGCTTGGCGGTGACCGTCCGAGAGTTGCCAGTATTTCCACTTGCGTTTTGGACAGGAGCCGCTCTCGCCTGTTGTTGCATAAATTGCATAAAGCCTCTGAACATTCCATCATTTATCATTTGGTCAGTGTTATTGTTTGCATGAGGATTGTCGCCTTCCTGATGCACATTATCCTGATTATTGATATGTGGTGAATCAACGGTCGCCTGTGCTCCATTGCTATTCTCAACATTCTCGGATGTCATTTTCAAATACTGTCACAAAACAATGGTTAAATAACATATCACATATTATCTCTATACTCTGATCGACCAATTAAATACCAAATAAACTTAGGTAGGTCATACTGGCGAAGGAATTCTCCGTCTCTCCCCTCCTAGTTCTAGTCTCACATCTTTGCTAGGGATTATATCCCTAAGCTTTGATACCAACTGTTACGCCCCCAAAATAAGTATACATCGCCTATTTTGAGTCACCAAATACATGGTACAGAATACAAATACAATCGTTAATATACGACAAGAGAGTTGTGAGTTTTATTACAAATACTGTCTTCTGGACAATATCCACTCTCAGAATAAGTCCTCATTACATTTATTGTCACACTATTTAACAGAATAGTGAGGACTACTAATACTATCATCTGGTCCATCACTCTGTTCCCCGACTCGTCCCCGCTATATTCTCATTTCCTGAAGAGAACAGTGAAAGAAAGGGTGAGCTCAACTAGCCTAGTAAGAAATATTATGACTAAGATAATGCAGAATAAATTATCATTAGCCTTAAACAGTGTTAAACTAATACAATATAACAAACATCAAGTTTAACTGCAGCGAAACAAGTAATCCATTAAAAGAGTCAAGTAGAGAATAAAATATACTATCTTCTATGATTTAAAATGTTTTTCACGATTTTTGTCGCTGAGACTCAGCTTAATAAATAATCCACATCATCCCTGCACTACGACCAAGGATATTCATTAGTATTATAACCACAAATTATCCATGCACCACAGCCAAGGATATTCTTGTATTCATCAATGGTCATGATCATGCCAACAACTGTCTATCAATGCACTACGGGTCAATGAGGACTTTTACAACATCATTTGTAACATTACGATCATGATTATACCGAATAATCCCTGGTCTTAATCATACCTAGTCCATCTATGCACTACAGGCCACAGATGACTTTTAACATAATATAAACATGAGGATGATGACAATGATATAAGAATTCAATAAAACAAGTTCAAGAATTAATTTATCTAGGAACTAATAACGTCCAAATTGTCAACATGATACTGCTTTGTAGAGTAAAATTCAAGAATGCTCAGAAGAATATATTCATGAAAAGATACTGGATGAAGCGCAAATATCAAGGATATTCCACTAATTTCATGGAGTATAGAAGTCAAAACTTTAACCAACTGAGTATAATAACGAATGGTATAACAAAAGAAATCACCATGCATGCGGTACTTCGCATAGACAGGTTATTCCAACAGAATAATAAGTAACGAAACCAGGTCAGGCGAAATTCACACCAACAGGATGTTCCAACAGAATAATACTCGGATTACCGTATACCAGGTGATTTCTGTTATTATTCTATTCTTTATTATTATGCTGGAACATCCTGTCTGTGCGATTGCGCATAACCTGGTTCCATTATTTATTATTCTGTTGGAATAACCTGTCTATGCGAAGTACTGCATACATAGTGAAATTCTTTTATTATTTCACTCTTTATTATTATGTTGGAATAACCTATCTATGCGAAGTACTGCATACATGGTGAAATTCTTTTATTATTCCATTCTTTATTATACTGTTGGTTATTGGTTTTACAGTTGTATGTCTTTGGCCTGTAGTGCAAAAATAATAAGTTGTTGAATATCTTTGGCCTGTAGTGCAAAGATGATCTGTTGTTTGATAGCTTTGACCCGTAGTGCGAAGATGGACAGGTGTATGACATGATCATGACCATTAGTGATACTAATGAATATCCTTGGCCGTAGTGTATGAATAATTCAATGATGTGATTGGCAGGATCATGACCATTAGTTAACAGTTGAATGTCTTTGGCTGTGGTGCACTGACAGGCAATTGATTGGTATGATCATGACCACTAGTTTTATAGTTGAATATCTTTGGCCCGTAGTGCAAAGATAGACAACTAATTGGTATGATCATTGTTATTACATTTGAATATCTTCAGCCTTTGGGATAAGGATATTGAGTAAACGTTCTATTAAGCCTTTATGGCAAGAAGGAACTGTTAATTCACATTATTATAAATATGAATTGTGAATTTAACTAACATCTTTGGTGGTTCAGGTGAAGATAAGTGTTAAAAGTTCTATTTGTCTTAAGTATAACAAAGAACTGTTGATGAGTATTACATGAATAAAATATCAACGATGGACTTTTAATCTAGAAGAGATAGTAGACATTATGTTCTACTTGTCTCTTCTAATGGATTGTTGATTCCGCTGTAATTATGGTTGAAAACTTTTATTATCTACCATATGTTCTAAATCTCTGATTTATTCTGATAAAGGTTGTTGATAAATTAATTATCTTAGCCATGATATTTTTTATTGGGCTATTTGTGCTCACCCTTTTTGCTTCACAACTCCTTTCAGGTAATAAGAGTGTAGCTGGGTCGAGCGGGGATAACAGGAAAATAGTGTGATGGTCCGAGACTGTCAAAATTTCTCAATACATTATTAAACGGCATGACATGCAATAGATAATTGTATTGAGGACCTAAGATGTGTGTGTCGTATTTTATACGTCACTTAATAATTGATTTTGGCAAACAACAATAAATGAGAACCCGACTTTGAAAGCGTCAAAAGTGTACCTCATTAGAATGAACAAGATAGTAATCTTCTCGTTCTTTTTTGGGGTCTATTTGGTCAACCAAGGATAATTCTGTGGACATATGATAACTATCATAACCTAGACGCATGGCCTCCCATGTACGAAGGTTTCCTTGAGCACTTCCCAAAGATTTTAATTTCTAAAATAATTATTGACTGCACCTTTATGTAAGGTATCATTGTAAGGTTGTGGTCGAGGTACCATGAGAGTTACATACATTTGTATTAAAACTCATAGTTAACTGTGGTCGTATTCTATACGACAGCTCAACAGTTGTATAAATAAAGTTGTATTTAAATTTTGTATCATGTATCTGGCGACTCAGAATGGGTCGTGTGGACCTATTTTGGGGGTGTGTTGATCGATTTCGCAATCAATGAATACGTGCAAGTATACACGGTCAACAAGTAATAAAGTGATAAGAAAAGTATCGTTCCCACGAGAAATTATTTAATAAAATTTACCCAATACCGACTTCATATCGCTATAATCTTATTCGAACAATTAATTAAAACAAAACATAGATAGATAAAGAACTAAGAACATAATATCCACACACAAGCATTTTGTCAAACACTTGGCGTGCATCATTTTGTTCAAATCTCTTAACTCTCTTTTTGATCATGGCAACCACTATGAATTGGAAACACATAAATTATGCATATACATAATCACATAAACAACCCATTCGTATGACACCAATCAAAAGGAAAGCAAATAGAAGTTTAATTCATAAAAAATAAATCAAACTATTCCAAATATTTGGTAATCATCCAATGGATAAAACAAGTATCAAAGAAAAGCATATGAAAGAAATAAACCAATTATTGCTCGGATTAGCTTATACAACCATATTACCTTATGAAAGAAATAAACTTCAAAAACTACATGCTTAACACATCACTCATCGCAATTGTAGACAAATCACACATTCCAAAAATTTTAGATCAAAGGACTCTTAGGTGAGTGCATTTTATGCTCCATCTTACCCTAAGTCCGTTTTTATGGGCGAGTGCGTTTTACGCTCCATCACACCCTAAGTTCGCTTTTATGGGCGAGTGCGTTTTACGCTCCATCTCAACCCACCGCAAGATTTTTGATATATATACTTTTTTTTTATATAGGTGAGTGCGTTTTACGCTCTATCTCCCCTCAGCATGTGTTTATGAGTGAGTGTGTTTTACGCTCTATTTTAACCCACCACATGATCAATAAATCAAACTTAAGTATATTGCTTCGAGTGATGTTCAAACGAGTTCTAGAGTTTCTTGATATCTCCCACAAGCATTCAGTCATATAAGCCTTCTCTAAGTATACAACTAGTTCATTACAAATGGATGAGTGCTCAAAAGTAGGAGTCATAAGCAAAGCAATAACCAACAACAAGTCGATCACCCCAAACTAAGCGCAACATTTATCCATTTTTCATGAGTTATAACCTTAACAATCATTTGCCTGATAATAAATAATAGCTTAATTCAAATTAAATCAATGCTCAAGAGACACAGCCTATACTAGAAATGCAAATGCAGTTAAACCCCAAAAATAAAAATAAAATAAAACATATCAAAACAAAACGTAGAAGACCCGCAAACTTGAAACTGATAATGTCCTTACTAAACGCAATAAAAGAATTCAACGCAAAGGACTTCCATGAGCATTTATCAGTTGTCGCCTTCTGCAGCTGACGTCTACTATTTGCTAAGATATAACATAAAATTGAAATTTTTTAAAAATTTTAACTAATATGCACTACTAAACATAAAGACATCAAAATAACTGACATAATAATATAATACCAACTCAAGTACTAAGAATATCACAAGTACCCCCAAAAACTTGTTGGTCGATTTAGCTATTGCCAAATCGCGCGCAAGTATACGCGGTCAACAAGTAATATAATGATAATAGAGTTGTCGAACCCACGAGGAATTATCACTAATATCTACCCAGTACTGACTTTACATCGCCTCAATCTTATTTAAACAATTAATTAAAACGATAAATTATGATTACAATTAATTAAAATAACAGAAAAACAAAACATAGATAGATAAAAAACTAAGAACACAATATCCACACACAAGCATTTTGTCAAACACTTGGCGTGCATCATTTTGTTCAAATCTCTTAACTCTCTTTTTGATCATGGCAACCACTATGAATTGGAAACACATAAATTATGCATATACATAATCACATAAACAACCCATTCGTATGACACCAATCAAAAGGAAAGCAAATAGAAGTTTAATTCATAACAAATAAATCAAACTATTCCAAATATTTGGTAATCATCCAATGGATAAAACAAGTATCAAAGAAAAGCTATAAGTTTAATTCAATTCCTTGCCTCCATAGGTGTTACAAGTGTTTGCACTAGATCCCCAAGAATGAGTTCTAGCCACTAGAGAAAAAAAATAAAGAAAGAAATGATGGCTTCCCTTAGTTGTTGGTTGAAGCTCCTCCATTGATGTTGTTGAAGCTCCCACCATTGATGCTCCTTGAAGCTCTTGAGGAACCATGGCCAAGAGCCATGGCCTCCCTCTTCTACAAGCCGCTACCTCTCTCTTTTTCTCCTCTAGGTTGCAAGTAGAAATGAAGGATTATGTTTTTGGGTCATTAGGTTGAGCATTTAATAGCTGAAAACTGTCCAAAATTCGTGTCTGGCGCTGCAGCGCCATGATTTGACTTGAACGGGGCGCTGCAGCGCGGAAAGGGGGCTGGGCTACTGCTAAGTGGCGCTGCGGCGCCGAAAATACACTAGCAAGTCGCGCTGCAGCGCCGGCTAATTTTCTGCTTGGACATCTGTTGGGAAAATGGCCATAACTTCTTCATATGAACTCCGATTGATGCGATTTAAGATGATCCGGAAAGAGGAGAAGCAGATCTACAACTTTCATTCTTGGAGTTCTTCGAAATAATGGCTAGATCAATGTTCAAATTGTCCTTGAAGTGACTGCTATGCAAATAGCAGTTGGTAGTTTCCAGATTTGACACCCGTTGGGAAAATGGCCATAACTCTCGTATCCGAACTCCAATTGAGGCGATTCAAGATGATCCGGAAAGAGGAGACGTTTATCTACAACTTTCATTCTTGGAGTTTGGACAGATAATGGCCGGAACATGGCACAAATTGGGCTTTACGGGACTGCTATGTCAATGGGAAACCGAAAATGCAAATTTGGCGATTCCAACCATCGACCCAAATGACGTTCCATCCGATTCCTACAAAACAAAGTAAAAACACATCAAACTAATACAAAAATACATAAAAGCAATATAAAACTATATTACACAATAATACAATAAAAACACATAAAAACCAAACAAACTAGCTTAGGATTAACACATTATCAAACTCAAAAGTACCTAATTTGTGTATATAAAACACACTCATCAAATGCCCCCAAACTTGAATCTTTACTTGTCCTCAAGCAAAACACTAAGAACAAAAACTATAAAAATAAATTCTAACAATCAACCACTTGAGCAATGAATCAATAAGTTTGAACAATGGCCTTAAAGATGTCAAAACATGATAACTCTAGAAAACTTTCAAAATGTCAGAACGTCTAGGATTTCAACTTGCTTGTCAGTCATACCTTGCTTTAGATTCTTTCTCTGTGTGTGTGTGTGTGTATCCATCTGCACTAAACCAATTATTGCTCGGATTAGCTTATACAACCATATTACCTTATGAAAGAAATAAACTTCAAAAACTACATGCTTAACACATCACTCATCGCAATTGTAGACAAATCACACATTCCAAAAATTTTAGATCAAAGGACTCTTAGGTGAGTGCATTTTATGCTCCATCTTACCCTAAGTCCGTTTTTATGGGCGAGTGCGTTTTACGCTCCATCACACCCTAAGTTCGCTTTTATGGGCGAGTGCGTTTTACGCTCCATCTCAACCCACCGCAAGATTTTTGATATATATACTTTTTTTTATATAGGTGAGTGCGTTTTACGCTCTATCTCCCCTCAGCATGTGTTTATGAGTGAGTGCGTTTTACGCTCCATCTCAACCCACCACATGATCAATAAATCAAACTTAAGTATATTGCTTCGAGTGATGTTTAAACGAGTTCTAGAGCTTCTTGATATCTCCCACAAGCATTCAGTCATATAAGCCTTCTCTAAGTATACAACTAGTTCATTACAAATGGATGAGTGCTCAAAAGTAGGAGTCATAAGCAAAGCAATAACCAACAACAAGTCGATCACCCCAAACTAAGCGCAACATTTATCCATTTTTCATGAGTTATAACCTTAACAATCATTTGCCTGATAATAAATAATAGCTTAATTCAAATTAAATCAATGCTCAAGAGACACAGCCTATACTAGAAATGCAAATGCAGTTAAACCCCAAAAATAAAAATAAAATAAAACATATCAAAACAAAACGTAGAAGACCCGCAAACTTGAAACTGATAATGTCCTTACTAAACGCAATAAAAGAATTCAACGCAAAGGACTTCCGTGAGCATTTATCAGTTGTCGCCTTCTGCAGCTGACGTCTACTATTTGCTAAGATATAACATAAAATTGAAATTTTTTAAAAATTTTAACTAATATGCACTACTAAACATAAAGACATCAAAATAACTGACATAATAATATAATACCAACTCAAGTACTAAGAATATCACAAGTACCCCCAAAAACTTGTTGGTCGATTTAGCTATTGCCAAATCGCGCGCAAGTATACGCGGTCAACAAGTAATATAATGATAATAGAGTTGTCGAACCCACGAGGAATTATCACTAATATCTACCCAGTACTGACTTTACATCGCCTCAATCTTATTTAAACAATTAATTAAAACGATAAATTATGATTACAATTAATTAAAATAACAGAAAAACAAAACATAGATAGATAAAGAACTAAGAACACAATATCCACACACAAGCATTTTGTCAAACAATTGGCGTGCATCATTTTGTTCAAATCTCTTAACTCTCTTTTTGATCATGGCAACCACTATGAATTGGAAACACATAAATTATGCATATACATAATCACATAAACAACCCATTCGTATGACACCAATCAAAAGGAAAGCAAATAGAAGTTTAATTCATAAAAAATAAATCAAACTATTCCAAATATTTGGTAATCATCCAATGGATAAAACAAGTATCAAAGAAAAGCATATGAAAGAAATAAACCAATTATTGCTCGGATTAGCTTATACAACCATATTACCTTATGAAAGAAATAAACTTCAAAAACTACATGCTTAACACATCACTCATCGCAATTGTAGACAAATCACACATTCCAAAAATTTTAGATCAAAGGACTCTTAGGTGAGTGCATTTTATGCTCCATCTTACCCTAAGTCCGTTTTTATGGGCGAGTGCGTTTTACGCTCCATCACACCCTAAGTTCGCTTTTATGGGCGAGTGCGTTTTACGCTCCATCTCAACCCACCGCAAGATTTTTGATATATATACTTTTTTTTTATATAGGTGAGTGCGTTTTACGCTCTATCTCCCCTCAGCATGTGTTTATGAGTGAGTGTGTTTTACGCTCCATTTTAACCCACCACATGATCAATAAATCAAACTTAAGTATATTGCTTCGAGTGATGTTCAAACGAGTTCTAGAGTTTCTTGATATCTCCCACAAGCATTCAGTCATATAAGCCTTCTCTAAGTATACAACTAGTTCATTACAAATGGATGAGTGCTCAAAAGTAGGAGTCATAAGCAAAGCAATAACCAACAACAAGTCGATCACCCCAAACTAAGCGCAACATTTATCCATTTTTCATGAGTTATAACCTTAACAATCATTTGCCTGATAATAAATAATAGCTTAATTCAAATTAAATCAATGCTCAAGAGACACAGCCTATACTAGAAATGCAAATGCAGTTAAACCCCAAAAATAAAAATAAAATAAAACATATCAAAACAAAACGTAGAAGACCCGCAAACTTGAAACTGATAATGTCCTTACTAAACGCAATAAAAGAATTCAACGCAAAGGACTTCCATGAGCATTTATCAGTTGTCGCCTTCTGCAGCTGACGTCTACTATTTGCTAAGATATAACATAAAATTGAAATTTTTTAAAAATTTTAACTAATATGCACTACTAAACATAAAGACATCAAAATAACTGACATAATAATATAATACCAACTCAAGTACTAAGAATATCACAAGTACCCCCAAAAACTTGTTGGTCGATTTAGCTATTGCCAAATCGCGCGCAAGTATACGCGGTCAACAAGTAATATAATGATAATAGAGTTGTCGAACCCACGAGGAATTATCACTAATATCTACCCAGTACTGACTTTACATCGCCTCAATCTTATTTAAACAATTAATTAAAACGATAAATTATGATTACAATTAATTAAAATAACAGAAAAACAAAACATAGATAGATAAAAAACTAAGAACACAATATCCACACACAAGCATTTTGTCAAACACTTGGCGTGCATCATTTTGTTCAAATCTCTTAACTCTCTTTTTGATCATGGCAACCACTATGAATTGGAAACACATAAATTATGCATATACATAATCACATAAATAACCCATTCGTATGACACCAATCAAAAGGAAAGCAAATAGAAGTTTAATTCATAACAAATAAATCAAACTATTCCAAATATTTGGTAATCATCCAATGGATAAAACAAGTATCAAAGAAAAGCTATAAGTTTAATTCAATTCCTTGCCTCCATAGGTGTTACAAGTGTTTGCACTAGATCCCCAAGAATGAGTTCTAGCCACTAGAGAAAAAAAATAAAGAAAGAAATGATGGCTTCCCTTAGTTGTTGGTTGAAGCTCCTCCATTGATGTTGTTGAAGCTCCCACCATTGATGCTCCTTGAAGCTCTTGAGGAACCATGGCCAAGAGCCATGGCCTCCCTCTTCTACAAGCCGCTACCTCTCTCTTTTTCTCCTCTAGGTTGCAAGTAGAAATGAAGGATTATGTTTTTGGGTCATTAGGTTGAGCATTTAATAGCTGAAAACTGTCCAAAATTCGTGTCTGGCGCTGCAGCGCCATGATTTGACTTGAACGGGGCGCTGCAGCGCGGAAAGGGGGCTGGGCTACTGCTAAGTGGCGCTGCGGCGCCGAAAATACACTAGCAAGTCGCGCTGCAGCGCCGGCTAATTTTCTGCTTGGACATCTGTTGGGAAAATGGCCATAACTTCTTCATATGAACTCCGATTGATGCGATTTAAGATGATCCGGAAAGAGGAGAAGCAGATCTACAACTTTCATTCTTGGAGTTCTTCGAAATAATGGCTAGATCAATGTTCAAATTGTCCTTGAAGTGACTGCTATGCAAATAGCAGTTGGTAGTTTCCAGATTTGACACCCGTTGGGAAAATGGCCATAACTCTCGTATCCGAACTCCAATTGAGGCGATTCAAGATGATCCGGAAAGAGGAGACGTTTATCTACAACTTTCATTCTTGGAGTTTGGACAGATAATGGCCGGAACATGGCACAAATTGGGCTTTACGGGACTGCTATGTCAATGGGAAACCGAAAATGCAAATTTGGCGATTCCAACCATCGACCCAAATGACGTTCCATCCGATTCCTACAAAACAAAGTAAAAACACATCAAACTAATACAAAAATACATAAAAGCAATATAAAACTATATTACACAATAATACAATAAAAACACATAAAAACCAAACAAACTAGCTTAGGATTAACACATTATCAAACTCAAAAGTACCTAATTTGTGTATATAAAACACACTCATCAAATGCCCCCAAACTTGAATCTTTGCTTGTCCTCAAGCAAAACACTAAGAACAAAAACTATAAAAATAAATTCTAACAATCAACCACTTGAGCAATGAATCAATAAGTTTGAACAATGGCCTTAAAGATGTCAAAACATGATAACTCTAGAAAACTTTCAAAATGTCAGAACGTCTAGGATTTCAACTTGCTTGTCAGTCATACCTTGCTTTAGATTCTTTCTCTGTGTGTTTGTGTGTGTATCCATCTGCACTAAACCAATTATTGCTCGGATTAGCTTATACAACCATATTACCTTATGAAAGAAATAAACTTCAAAAACTACATGCTTAACACATCACTCATCGCAATTGTAGACAAATCACACATTCCAAAAATTTTAGATCAAAGGACTCTTAGGTGAGTGCATTTTATGCTCCATCTTACCCTAAGTCCGTTTTTATGGGCGAGTGCGTTTTACGCTCCATCACACCCTAAGTTCGCTTTTATGGGCGAGTGCGTTTTACGCTCCATCTCAACCCACCGCAAGATTTTTGATATATATACTTTTTTTTATATAGGTGAGTGCGTTTTACGCTCTATCTCCCCTCAGCATGTGTTTATGAGTGAGTGCGTTTTACGCTCCATCTCAACCCACCACATGATCAATAAATCAAACTTAAGTATATTGCTTCGAGTGATGTTTAAACGAGTTCTAGAGCTTCTTGATATCTCCCACAAGCATTCAGTCATATAAGCCTTCTCTAAGTATACAACTAGTTCATTACAAATGGATGAGTGCTCAAAAGTAGGAGTCATAAGCAAAGCAATAACCAACAACAAGTCGATCACCCCAAACTAAGCGCAACATTTATCCATTTTTCATGAGTTATAACCTTAACAATCATTTGCCTGATAATAAATAATAGCTTAATTCAAATTAAATCAATGCTCAAGAGACACAGCCTATACTAGAAATGCAAATGCAGTTAAACCCCAAAAATAAAAATAAAATAAAACATATCAAAACAAAACGTAGAAGACCCGCAAACTTGAAACTGATAATGTCCTTACTAAACGCAATAAAAGAATTCAACGCAAAGGACTTCCGTGAGCATTTATCAGTTGTCGCCTTCTGCAGCTGACGTCTACTATTTGCTAAGATATAACATAAAATTGAAATTTTTTAAAAATTTTAACTAATATGCACTACTAAACATAAAGACATCAAAATAACTGACATAATAATATAATACCAACTCAAGTACTAAGAATATCACAAGTACCCCCAAAAACTTGTTGGTCGATTTAGCTATTGCCAAATCGCGCGCAAGTATACACGGTCAACAAGTAATATAATGATAATAGAGTTGTCGAACCCACGAGGAATTATCACTAATATCTACCCAGTACTGACTTTACATCGCCTCAATCTTATTTAAACAATTAATTAAAACGATAAATTATGATTACAATTAATTAAAATAACAGAAAAACAAAACATAGATAGATAAAGAACTAAGAACACAATATCCACACACAAGCATTTTGTCAAACAATTGGCGTGCATCATTTTGTTCAAATCTCTTAACTCTCTTTTTGATCATGGCAACCACTATGAATTGGAAACACATAAATTATGCATATACATAATCACATAAACAACCCATTCGTATGACACCAATCAAAAGGAAAGCAAATAGAAGTTTAATTCATAAAAAATAAATCAAACTATTCCAAATATTTGGTAATCATCCAATGGATAAAACAAGTATCAAAGAAAAGCATATGAAAGAAATAAACCAATTATTGCTCGGATTAGCTTATACAACCATATTACCTTATGAAAGAAATAAACTTCAAAAACTACATGCTTAACACATCACTCATCGCAATTGTAGACAAATCACACATTCCAAAAATTTTAGATCAAAGGACTCTTAGGTGAGTGCATTTTATGCTCCATCTTACCCTAAGTCCGTTTTTATGGGCGAGTGCGTTTTACGCTCCATCACACCCTAAGTTCGCTTTTATGGGCGAGTGCGTTTTACGCTCCATCTCAACCCACCGCAAGATTTTTGATATATATACTTTTTTTTTATATAGGTGAGTGCGTTTTACGCTCTATCTCCCCTCAGCATGTGTTTATGAGTGAGTGTGTTTTACGCTCCATTTTAACCCACCACATGATCAATAAATCAAACTTAAGTATATTGCTTCGAGTGATGTTCAAACGAGTTCTAGAGTTTCTTGATATCTCCCACAAGCATTCAGTCATATAAGCCTTCTCTAAGTATACAACTAGTTCATTACAAATGGATGAGTGCTCAAAAGTAGGAGTCATAAGCAAAGCAATAACCAACAACAAGTCGATCACCCCAAACTAAGCGCAACATTTATCCATTTTTCATGAGTTATAACCTTAACAATCATTTGCCTGATAATAAATAATAGCTTAATTCAAATTAAATCAATGCTCAAGAGACACAGCCTATACTAGAAATGCAAATGCAGTTAAACCCCAAAAATAAAAATAAAATAAAACATATCAAAACAAAACGTAGAAGACCCGCAAACTTGAAACTGATAATGTCCTTACTAAACGCAATAAAAGAATTCAACGCAAAGGACTTCCATGAGCATTTATCAGTTGTCGCCTTCTGCAGCTGACGTCTACTATTTGCTAAGATATAACATAAAATTGAAATTTTTTAAAAATTTTAACTAATATGCACTACTAAACATAAAGACATCAAAATAACTGACATAATAATATAATACCAACTCAAGTACTAAGAATATCACAAGTACCCCCAAAAACTTGTTGGTCGATTTAGCTATTGCCAAATCGCGCGCAAGTATACGCGGTCAACAAGTAATATAATGATAATAGAGTTGTCGAACCCACGAGGAATTATCACTAATATCTACCCAGTACTGACTTTACATCGCCTCAATCTTATTTAAACAATTAATTAAAACGATAAATTATGATTACAATTAATTAAAATAACAGAAAAACAAAACATAGATAGATAAAAAACTAAGAACACAATATCCACACACAAGCATTTTGTCAAACACTTGGCGTGCATCATTTTGTTCAAATCTCTTAACTCTCTTTTTGATCATGGCAACCACTATGAATTGGAAACACATAAATTATGCATATACATAATCACATAAACAACCCATTCGTATGACACCAATCAAAAGGAAAGCAAATAGAAGTTTAATTCATAACAAATAAATCAAACTATTCCAAATATTTGGTAATCATCCAATGGATAAAACAAGTATCAAAGAAAAGCTATAAGTTTAATTCAATTCCTTGCCTCCATAGGTGTTACAAGTGTTTGCACTAGATCCCCAAGAATGAGTTCTAGCCACTAGAGAAAAAAAATAAAGAAAGAAATGATGGCTTCCCTTAGTTGTTGGTTGAAGCTCCTCCATTGATGTTGTTGAAGCTCCCACCATTGATGCTCCTTGAAGCTCTTGAGGAACCATGGCCAAGAGCCATGGCCTCCCTCTTTTACAAGCCGCTACCTCTCTCTTTTTCTCCTCTAGGTTGCAAGTAGAAATGAAGGATTATGTTTTTGGGTCATTAGGTTGAGCATTTAATAGCTGAAAACTGTCCAAAATTCGTGTCTGGCGCTGCAGCGCCATGATTTGACTTGAACGGGGCGCTGCAGCGCGGAAAGGGGGCTGGGCTACTGCTAAGTGGCGCTGCGGCGCCGAAAATACACTAGCAAGTCGCGCTGCAGCGCCGGCTAATTTTCTGCTTGGACATCTGTTGGGAAAATGGCCATAACTTCTTCATATGAACTCCGATTGATGCGATTTAAGATGATCCGGAAAGAGGAGAAGCAGATCTACAACTTTCATTCTTGGAGTTCTTCGAAATAATGGCAAGATCAATGTTCAAATTGTCCTTGAAGTGACTGCTATGCAAATAGCAGTTGGTAATTTCCAGATTTGACACCAGTTGGGAAAATGGCCATAACTCTCGTATCCGACCTCCGATTGAGGCGATTCAAGATGATCCGGAAAGAGAAGACGTTTATCTACAACTTTCATTCTTGGAGTTTGGACAGATAATGGCCGGAACATGGCACAAATTGGGCTTTACGGGACTGCTATGTCAATGGGAAACCGAAAATGCAAATTTGGCGATTCCAACCATCGACCCAAATGACGTTCCATCCGATTCCTACAAAACAAAGTAAAAACACATCAAACTAATACAAAAATACATAAAAGCAATATAAAACTATATTACACAATAATACAATGAAAACACATAAAAACCAAACAAACTAGCTTAGGATTAACACATTATCAAACTCAAAAGTACCTAATTTGTGTATATAAAACACACTCATCAAATGCCCCCAAACTTGAATCTTTGCTTGTCCTCAAGCAAAACACTAAGAACAAAAACTATAAAAATAAATTCTAACAATCAACCACTTGAGCAATGAATCAATAAGTTTGAACAATGGCCTTAAAGATGTCAAAACATGATAACTCTAGAAAACTTTCAAAATGTCAGAACGTCTAGGATTTCAACTTGCTTGTCAGTCATACCTTGCTTTAGATTCTTTCTCTGTGTGTGTGTGTGTGTATCCATCTGCACTAAACCAATTATTGCTCGGATTAGCTTATACAACCATATTACCTTATGAAAGAAATAAACTTCAAAAACTACATGCTTAACACATCACTCATCCAATTGTAGACAAATCACACATTCCAAAAATTTTAGATCAAAGGACTCTTAGGTGAGTGCATTTTATGCTCCATCTTACCCTAAGTCCGTTTTTATGGGCGAGTGCGTTTTACGCTCCATCACACCCTAAGTTCGCTTTTATGGGCGAGTGCGTTTTACGCTCCATCTCAACCCACCGCAAGATTTTTGATATATATACTTTTTTTTTATATAGGTGAGTGCGTTTTACGCTCTATCTCCCCTCAGCATGTGTTTATGAGTGAGTGCGTTTTACGCTCCATCTCAACCCACCACATGATCAATAAATCAAACTTAAGTATATTGCTTCGAGTGATGTTTAAACGAGTTCTAGAGCTTCTTGATATCTCCCACAAGCATTCAGTCATATAAGCCTTCTCTAAGTATACAACTAGTTCATTACAAATGGATGAGTGCTCAAAAGTAGGAGTCATAAGCAAAGCAATAACCAACAACAAGTCGATCACCCCAAACTAAGCGCAACATTTATCCATTTTTCATGAGTTATAACCTTAACAATCATTTGCCTGATAATAAATAATAGCTTAATTCAAATTAAATCAATGCTCAAGAGACACAGCCTATACTAGAAATGCAAATGCAGTTAAACCCCAAAAATAAAAATAAAATAAAACATATCAAAACAAAACGTAGAAGACCCGCAAACTTGAAACTGATAATGTCCTTACTAAACGCAATAAAAGAATTCAACGCAAAGGACTTCCGTGAGCATTTATCAGTTGTCGCCTTCTGCAGCTGACGTCTACTATTTGCTAAGATATAACATAAAATTGAAATTTTTTAAAAATTTTAACTAATATGCACTACTAAACATAAAGACATCAAAATAACTGACATAATAATATAATACCAACTCAAGTACTAAGAATATCACAAGTACCCCCAAAAACTTGTTGGTCGATTTAGCTATTGCCAAATCGCGCGCAAGTATACGCGGTCAACAAGTAATATAATGATAATAGAGTTGTCGAACCCACGAGGAATTATCACTAATATCTACCCAGTACTGACTTTACATCGCCTCAATCTTATTTAAACAATTAATTAAAACGATAAATTATGATTACAATTAATTAAAATAACAGAAAAACAAAACATAGATAGATAAAGAACTAAGAACACAATATCCACACACAAGCATTTTGTCAAACAATTGGCGTGCATCATTTTGTTCAAATCTCTTAACTCTCTTTTTGATCATGGCAACCACTATGAATTGGAAACACATAAATTATGCATATACATAATCACATAAACAACCCATTCGTATGACACCAATCAAAAGGAAAGCAAATAGAAGTTTAATTCATAAAAAATAAATCAAACTATTCCAAATATTTGGTAATCATCCAATGGATAAAACAAGTATCAAAGAAAAGCATATGAAAGAAATAAACCAATTATTGCTCGGATTAGCTTATACAACCATATTACCTTATGAAAGAAATAAACTTCAAAAACTACATGCTTAACACATCACTCATCGCAATTGTAGACAAATCACACATTCCAAAAATTTTAGATCAAAGGACTCTTAGGTGAGTGCATTTTATGCTCCATCTTACCCTAAGTCCGTTTTTATGGGCGAGTGCGTTTTACGCTCCATCACACCCTAAGTTCGCTTTTATGGGCGAGTGCGTTTTACGCTCCATCTCAACCCACCGCAAGATTTTTGATATATATACTTTTTTTTTATATAGGTGAGTGCGTTTTACGCTCTATCTCCCCTCAGCATGTGTTTATGAGTGAGTGTGTTTTACGCTCCATTTTAACCCACCACATGATCAATAAATCAAACTTAAGTATATTGCTTCGAGTGATGTTCAAACGAGTTCTAGAGTTTCTTGATATCTCCCACAAGCATTCAGTCATATAAGCCTTCTCTAAGTATACAACTAGTTCATTACAAATGGATGAGTGCTCAAAAGTAGGAGTCATAAGCAAAGCAATAACCAACAACAAGTCGATCACCCCAAACTAAGCGCAACATTTATCCATTTTTCATGAGTTATAACCTTAACAATCATTTGCCTGATAATAAATAATAGCTTAATTCAAATTAAATCAATGCTCAAGAGACACAGCCTATACTAGAAATGCAAATGCAGTTAAACCCCAAAAATAAAAATAAAATAAAACATATCAAAACAAAACGTAGAAGACCCGCAAACTTGAAACTGATAATGTCCTTACTAAACGCAATAAAAGAATTCAACGCAAAGGACTTCCATGAGCATTTATCAGTTGTCGCCTTCTGCAGCTGACGTCTACTATTTGCTAAGATATAACATAAAATTGAAATTTTTTAAAAATTTTAACTAATATGCACTACTAAACATAAAGACATCAAAATAACTGACATAATAATATAATACCAACTCAAGTACTAAGAATATCACAAGTACCCCCAAAAACTTGTTGGTCGATTTAGCTATTGTCAAATCGCGCGCAAGTATACGCGGTCAACAAGTAATATAATGATAATAGAGTTGTCGAACCCACGAGGAATTATCACTAATATCTACCCAGTACTGACTTTACATCGCCTCAATCTTATTTAAACAATTAATTAAAACGATAAATTATGATTACAATTAATTAAAATAACAGAAAAACAAAACATAGATAGATAAAAAACTAAGAACACAATATCCACACACAAGCATTTTGTCAAACACTTGGCGTGCATCATTTTGTTCAAATCTCTTAACTCTCTTTTTGATCATGGCAACCAATATGAATTGGAAACACATAAATTATGCATATACATAATCACATAAATAACCCATTCGTATGACACCAATCAAAAGGAAAGCAAATAGAAGTTTAATTCATAACAAATAAATCAAACTATTCCAAATATTTGGTAATCATCCAATGGATAAAACAAGTATCAAAGAAAAGCTATAAGTTTAATTCAATTCCTTGCCTCCATAGGTGTTACAAGTGTTTGCACTAGATCCCCAAGAATGAGTTCTAGCCACTAGAGAAAAAAAATAAAGAAAGAAATGATGGCTTCCCTTAGTTGTTGGTTGAAGCTCCTCCATTGATGTTGTTGAAGCTCCCACCATTGATGCTCCTTGAAGCTCTTGAGGAACCATGGCCAAGAGCCATGGCCTCCCTCTTCTACAAGCCGCTACCTCTCTCTTTTTCTCCTCTAGGTTGCAAGTAGAAATGAAGGATTATGTTTTTGGGTCATTAGGTTGAGCATTTAATAGCTGAAAACTGTCCAAAATTCGTGTCTGGCGCTGCAGCGCCATGATTTGACTTGAACGGGGCGCTGCAGCGCGGAAAGGGGGCTGGGCTACTGCTAAGTGGCGCTGCGGCGCCGAAAATACACTAGCAAGTCGCGCTGCAGCGCCGGCTAATTTTCTGCTTGGACATCTGTTGGGAAAATGGCCATAACTTCTTCATATGAACTCCGATTGATGCGATTTAAGATGATCCGGAAAGAGGAGAAGCAGATCTACAACTTTCATTCTTGGAGTTCTTCGAAATAATGGCTAGATCAATGTTCAAATTGTCCTTGAAGTGACTGCTATGCAAATAGCAGTTGGTAGTTTCCAGATTTGACACCCGTTGGGAAAATGGCCATAACTCTCGTATCCGAACTCCAATTGAGGCGATTCAAGATGATCCGGAAAGAGGAGACGTTTATCTACAACTTTCATTCTTGGAGTTTGGACAGATAATGGCCGGAACATGGCACAAATTGGGCTTTACGGGACTGCTATGTCAATGGGAAACCGAAAATGCAAATTTGGCGATTCCAACCATCGACCCAAATGACGTTCCATCCGATTCCTACAAAACAAAGTAAAAACACATCAAACTAATACAAAAATACATAAAAGCAATATAAAACTATATTACACAATAATACAATAAAAACACATAAAAACCAAACAAACTAGCTTAGGATTAACACATTATCAAACTCAAAAGTACCTAATTTGTGTATATAAAACACACTCATCAAATGCCCCCAAACTTGAATCTTTGCTTGTCCTCAAGCAAAACACTAAGAACAAAAACTATAAAAATAAATTCTAACAATCAACCACTTGAGCAATGAATCAATAAGTTTGAACAATGGCCTTAAAGATGTCAAAACATGATAACTCTAGAAAACTTTCAAAATGTCAGAACGTCTAGGATTTCAACTTGCTTGTCAGTCATACCTTGCTTTAGATTCTTTCTCTGTGTGTTTGTGTGTGTATCCATCTGCACTAAATCAATTATTGCTCGGATTAGCTTATACAACCATATTACCTTATGAAAGAAATAAACTTCAAAAACTACATGCTTAACACATCACTCATCGCAATTGTAGACAAATCACACATTCCAAAAATTTTAGATCAAAGGACTCTTAGGTGAGTGCATTTTATGCTCCATCTTACCCTAAGTCCGTTTTTATGGGCGAGTGCGTTTTACGCTCCATCACACCCTAAGTTCGCTTTTATGGGCGAGTGCGTTTTACGCTCCATCTCAACCCACCGCAAGATTTTTGATATATATACTTTTTTTTATATAGGTGAGTGCGTTTTACGCTCTATCTCCCCTCAGCATGTGTTTATGAGTGAGTGTGTTTTACGCTCCATTTTAACCCACCACATGATCAATAAATCAAACTTAAGTATATTGCTTCGAGTGATGTTCAAACGAGTTCTAGAGTTTCTTGATATCTCCCACAAGCATTCAGTCATATAAGCCTTATCTAAGTATACAACTAGTTCATTACAAATGGATGAGTGCTCAAAAGTAGGAGTCATAAGCAAAGCAATAACCAACAACAAGTCGATCACCCCAAACTAAGCGCAACATTTATCCATTTTTCATGAGTTATAACCTTAACAATCATTTGCCTGATAATAAATAATAGCTTAATTCAAATTAAATCAATGCTCAAGAGACACAGCCTATACTAGAAATGCAAATGCAGTTAAACCCCAAAAATAAAAATAAAATAAAACATATCAAAACAAAACGTAGAAGACCCGCAAACTTGAAACTGATAATGTCCTTACTAAACGCAATAAAAGAATTCAACGCAAAGGACTTCCATGAGCATTTATCAGTTGTCGCCTTCTGCAGCTGACGTCTACTATTTGCTAAGATATAACATAAAATTGAAATTTTTTAAAAATTTTAACTAATATGCACTACTAAACATAAAGACATCAAAATAACTGACATAATAATATAATACCAACTCAAGTACTAAGAATATCACAAGTACCCCCAAAAACTTGTTGGTCGATTTAGCTATTGCCAAATCGCGCGCAAGTATACGCGGTCAACAAGTAATATAATGATAATAGAGTTGTCGAACCCACGAGGAATTATCACTAATATCTACCCAGTACTGACTTTACATCGCCTCAATCTTATTTAAACAATTAATTAAAACGATAAATTATGATTACAATTAATTAAAATAACAGAAAAACAAAACATAGATAGATAAAAAACTAAGAACACAATATCCACACACAAGCATTTTGTCAAACACTTGGCGTGCATCATTTTGTTCAAATCTCTTAACTCTCTTTTTGATCATGGCAACCACTATGAATTGGAAACACATAAATTATGCATATACATAATCACATAAACAACCCATTCGTATGACACCAATCAAAAGGAAAGCAAATAGAAGTTTAATTCATAACAAATAAATCAAACTATTCCAAATATTTGGTAATCATCCAATGGATAAAACAAGTATCAAAGAAAAGCTATAAGTTTAATTCAATTCCTTGCCTCCATAGGTGTTACAAGTGTTTGCACTAGATCCCCAAGAATGAGTTCTAGCCACTAGAGAAAAAAAATAAAGAAAGAAATGATGGCTTCCCTTAGTTGTTGGTTGAAGCTCCTCCATTGATGTTGTTGAAGCTCCCACCATTGATGCTCCTTGAAGCTCTTGAGGAACAATGGCCAAGAGCCATGGCCTCCCTCTTCTACAAGCCGCTACCTCTCTCTTTTTCTCCTCTAGGTTGCAAGTAGAAATGAAGGATTATGTTTTTGGGTCATTAGGTTGAGCATTTAATAGCTGAAAACTGTCCAAAATTCGTGTCTGGCGCTGCAGCGCCATGATTTGACTTGAACGGGGCGCTGCAGCGCGGAAAGGGGGCTGGGCTACTGCTAAGTGGCGCTGCGGCGCCGAAAATACACTAGCAAGTCGCGCTGCAGCGCCGGCTAATTTTCTGCTTGGACATCTGTTGGGAAAATGGCCATAACTTCTTCATATGAACTCCGATTGATGCGATTTAAGATGATCCGGAAAGAGGAGAAGCAGATCTACAACTTTCATTCTTGGAGTTCTTCGAAATAATGGCTAGATCAATGTTCAAATTGTCCTTGAAGTGACTGCTATGCAAATAGCAGTTGGTAGTTTCCAGATTTGACACCCGTTGGGAAAATGGCCATAACTCTCGTATCCGAACTCCAATTGAGGCGATTCAAGATGATCCGGAAAGAGGAGACGTTTATCTACAACTTTCATTCTTGGAGTTTGGACAGATAATGGCCGGAACATGGCACAAATTGGGCTTTACGGGACTGCTATGTCAATGGGAAACCGAAAATGCAAATTTGGCGATTCCAACCATCGACCCAAATGACGTTCCATCCGATTCCTACAAAACAAAGTAAAAACACATCAAACTAATACAAAAATACATAAAAGCAATATAAAACTATATTACACAATAATACAATAAAAACACATAAAAACCAAACAAACTAGCTTAGGATTAACACATTATCAAACTCAAAAGTACCTAATTTGTGTATATAAAACACACTCATCAAATGCCCCCAAACTTGAATCTTTGCTTGTCCTCAAGCAAAACACTAAGAACAAAAACTATAAAAATAAATTCTAACAATCAACCACTTGAGCAATGAATCAATAAGTTTGAACAATGGCCTTAAAGATGTCAAAACATGATAACTCTAGAAAACTTTCAAAATGTCAGAACGTCTAGGATTTCAACTTGCTTGTCAGTCATACCTTGCTTTAGATTCTTTCTCTGTGTGTGTGTGTGTGTATCCATCTGCACTAAACCAATTATTGCTCGGATTAGCTTATACAACCATATTACCTTATGAAAGAAATAAACTTCAAAAACTACATGCTTAACACATCACTCATCCAATTGTAGACAAATCACACATTCCAAAAATTTTAGATCAAAGGACTCTTAGGTGAGTGCATTTTATGCTCCATCTTACCCTAAGTCCGTTTTTATGGGCGAGTGCGTTTTACGCTCCATCACACCCTAAGTTCGCTTTTATGGGCGAGTGCGTTTTACGCTCCATCTCAACCCACCGCAAGATTTTTGATATATATACTTTTTTTTTATATAGGTGAGTGCGTTTTACGCTCTATCTCCCCTCAGCATGTGTTTATGAGTGAGTGCGTTTTACGCTCCATCTCAACCCACCACATGATCAATAAATCAAACTTAAGTATATTGCTTCGAGTGATGTTTAAACGAGTTCTAGAGCTTCTTGATATCTCCCACAAGCATTCAGTCATATAAGCCTTCTCTAAGTATACAACTAGTTCATTACAAATGGATGAGTGCTCAAAAGTAGGAGTCATAAGCAAAGCAATAACCAACAACAAGTCGATCACCCCAAACTAAGCGCAACATTTATCCATTTTTCATGAGTTATAACCTTAACAATCATTTGCCTGATAATAAATAATAGCTTAATTCAAATTAAATCAATGCTCAAGAGACACAGCCTATACTAGAAATGCAAATGCAGTTAAACTCCAAAAATAAAAATAAAATAAAACATATCAAAACAAAACGTAGAAGACCCGCAAACTTGAAACTGATAATGTCCTTACTAAACGCAATAAAAGAATTCAACGCAAAGGACTTCCGTGAGCATTTATCAGTTGTCGCCTTCTGCAGCTGACGTCTACTATTTGCTAAGATATAACATAAAATTGAAATTTTTTAAAAATTTTAACTAATATGCACTACTAAACATAAAGACATCAAAATAACTGACATAATAATATAATACCAACTCAAGTACTAAGAATATCACAAGTACCCCCAAAAACTTGTTGGTCGATTTAGCTATTGCCAAATCGCGCGCAAGTATACGCGGTCAACAAGTAATATAATGATAATAGAGTTGTCGAACCCACGAGGAATTATCACTAATATCTACCCAGTACTGACTTTACATCGCCTCAATCTTATTTAAACAATTAATTAAAACGATAAATTATGATTACAATTAATTAAAATAACAGAAAAACAAAACATAGATAGATAAAGAACTAAGAACACAATATCCACACACAAGCATTTTGTCAAACACTTGGCGTGCATCATTTTGTTCAAATCTCTTAACTCTCTTTTTGATCATGGCAACCACTATGAATTGGAAACACATAAATTATGCATATACATAATCACATAAACAACCCATTCGTATGACACCAATCAAAAGGAAAGCAAATAGAAGTTTAATTCATAACAAATAAATCAAACTATTCCAAATATTTGGTAATCATCCAATGGATAAAACAAGTATCAAAGAAAAGCTATAAGTTTAATTCAATTCCTTGCCTCCATAGGTGTTACAAGTGTTTGCACTAGATCCCCAAGAATGAGTTCTAGCCACTAGAGAAAAAAAATAAAGAAAGAAATGATGGCTTCCCTTAGTTGTTGGTTGAAGCTCCTCCATTGATGTTGTTGAAGCTCCCACCATTGATGCTCCTTGAAGCTCTTGAGGAACCATGGCCAAGAGCCATGGCCTCCCTCTTCTACAAGACGCCACCTCTCTCTTTTTCTCCTCTAGGTTGCAAGTAGAAATGAAGGATTATGTTTTTGGGTCATTAGGTTGAGCATTTAATAGCTGAAAACTGTCCAAAATTCGTGTCTGGCACTGCAGCGCCATGATTTGACTTGAACGGGGCGCTGCAGCGCGGAAAGGGGGCTGGGCTACTGCTAAGTGGCGCTGCGGCGCCGAAAATACACTAGCAAGTCGCGCTGCAGCGCCGGCTAATTTTCTGCTTGGACATCTGTTGAGAAAATGGCCATAACTTCTTCATATGAACTCCGATTGATGCGATTTAAGATGATCCGGAAAGAGGAGAAGCAGATCTACAACTTTCATTCTTGGAGTTCTTCGAAATAATGGCTAGATCAATGTTCAAATTGTCCTTGAAGTGACTGCTATGCAAATAGCAGTTGGTAGTTTCCAGATTTGACACCCGTTGGGAAAATGGCCATAACTCTCGTATCTGAACTCCAATTGAGGCGATTCAAGATGATCCGGAAAGAGGAGATGTAAGACCCCGAATTTTATGAAATAAAAGTATTCAATTTTTCTTATAATTACTATTCAGTAAATGGTTAAATTGATAAATGTTAAAGTTAAGGGTGATATATGATTTTTTTTCAAAATACACAAGTGGTTATAAAATAATCATTGTTGTCGGGGAATATTCGTTTGGTCGTGGAATATTCTTTCTGTCGGGGAATATTCGTACGACGGCGCAGCTATTTGTGGGCCCCATAACGAATAACTGTCGGGTGAAGAAAACGACAAATTTGAGTTTTTACAAATAACGGCGTAGTTGTTACCGTTAACACTGTTGGAATACCCGGTGGTTAAAATACAGTAATACGCGTTATTGCACAGTAGCACACGGTATTGCATAGTATTTTTGAAATTATTGATTCTTACGTAAGAAGGCACTACTCAATAATTGTTACAGTAATTACTGTTCAATATTTTATTTTATTGATTCAATAATTGCTACGTTGAAATTTTGTATTATTGTTGTTCAATAATTGTTGCTGCACAGTATTTCCCATTATCAGATCAATAATTCATATTATTTGAATAATATTATTAGATAACATTATTGGCAATGTCTAGAAAGTTCTGTCTAAGGAGAGGTTTGGTCATCTAATTGCGCGCCAGTAAGGAGAAATTCTTATTGGAAAGCCCCCTCTTTCCTGGGAACGACCTGGTTGTCATAAATGTGATTCTGTAATATTATTTGTGAATAATTAATTATTGATTCATATGATAAGGAAATATTTATTTTATGTGGATATAAACGAGGGATATATTTTTGTGGTTAAAAATGAAGGAGTTAATGTTGAGGTTTTTATCAGTATTTTTATCGGAATGGTGGTATTAAAAATCAGGATTTTTGAGATATATTGCGGGGGTTATAATTTTTAATCCGACCGTTGGATCGTTGTGATTTTTGGATATGTTATACATATATAAGTTGAGTATATGCCCACAAATTTTGAACCGTTAAAAATGAACGTATGATTTATTATGAATTTTACGAGATGACTAGTTCAGAAATTGTTAAATTTTCAGAGTTTATCATTTTGGTGGAAAATTCTAGAATTGGTAGGCCCCACTTGTGGTTGGTGAAGAAATGTGCTGAATTATATTTCAAATGTGGTGGGTGGGAATAGTAGCAGGTAAAGCCATCAGGTTGCAGGTCAAACCTACCAAAATTTTCCTATAAATAGAGGGCTAAGTTAGAATTGAAAATCACACCAGAAACATAAGCTTTCTCTCTTTCTCTCTCTAGATTATTGAGTGTATTTTGTGAGTATTTAGATACTCTGTGAGTTTCTATTCATCAGTGCAAGTTTCCTTCAGCCTTATACCGATCAGAAGTACTGCTCTTTTGAGGTAAGGGATAGTAAGGGATAGTAAGGGATATTAAGGGATTTTAAGGGTTGTTATGATTTTCAGTTTCGTAATTTTTCTGATCTTCAAAAATTATGGAAAAATTTGAAATGATATTTTGATGAGTTTTATTGATTGTGTCCAAAAATGGTGATTTTTGGATGTATAGATTAAGAGTTATGAATTTTACGGGAAAAGACTATTTTAAAAGTAACCGCTTATAATTCCTTGTGGTTAACTCCAAAACTGATGAAATTTTTATTGGGAGTACATGTATATGATAGAAGTATACTCTGTAAATTTCAAAATTTTTAGACAAAAGTACAATTTTTGATAAATGTCTAAATATTCGGCTATTTTGGCCATATGAAAAATAGTAAATGACTTTTAAAAATTCTGAGAAAAATATATGTTCACTATGGGACTATATTATGCTAATTCCCAGAAAAGAAATATTTTTAGAACTGATTTGGTATTTTTCATAAAAATGGTCTAGTTATGAGTAAATGAATTAAATATGTTTTGTGAAGAAAGAAAATTGGAAAATAGGATTTTATGGCTTGAGAATCCTATATGAGGTATATGCAGATTTTTGATGAGGGTTTTGGTTATTGATGATGAAATTGTAAGAGTTGGCATTTTATGATGATTAAATGCATTAATTAGTAAAGTGTAAACAATTAAAATAAATTGTTTATAAATTTAAGTAATGTTATTCTTTCAATATCATTATACCGAAATATTGGTATGAATTTTATTGTAGAATTTCTATCTTTTGTGTCGGGGTTACTATTCATGAGTTACGAATATTACTCTTGAGATTAAAACTATATGTTGATCATATTATTTTTATCATCATATATAACATTTTTATAACCTTGATGTTGAAATTCTCTTTCGCTTGAGTGTAAAGATGGGTAAATTATTGGTATGATCATGACTATGGGTTCTCTTTGGCCAGTAGTGCAAAGTTGAATTGTTGACTGGTATGATCATGACCATTGAATTTATAAGTGAATATCTTTAGCTTAAGTGCAAAGGTGAATTGATTAACATGGTTATAATTATTGTTTATATAAATTCTGAAATGATTATATATTTCTTTGAGATATTAATATCTTTGGCCTGTAGTGCAAAGATGAAATATTGATGAATATCTTTGGCATGTAGTGCAAAGATGAATTGTTGATGAATATCTTTGGCCCGTAGTGTAAAGATGATATGTTGTTGAATATCTTTGGCCAGTAGTACAAAGATGAACAGATGTTGAGATAAACATGACCAACTGGTGATACAAATGAATATCTTTGGCCGTAGTGCAAAGATGAAGTTATTAGTATGATTATGAACAGGAAATGTGATTTGGTGTAACCATGATCTTTGATGTTTCAGGTAAAGATAGGTGATGAAAATTATCTTCGTCCTGGATGAGAAGAGGAATTTAGAACTACAGTTATGATTATGAGTTATTCATATGATTGTGGACCAGAATTGTTGATTGATGTTACAGGGATAAAACATTGTTGGTGGATTTTTAACATGGAGAAAATAATAGACTTTATAGTCTATTTGACTCTTCTAATGGATTGCTCGTTCCGCTGCAACTATGGTTGAAATTTTTATCATTTATCATATGTTCTAAATCTCTGATTTATTATTGATGAAGGCTATTGATAATTTAATTATCTTTAGTCATGATATTCTTTACTGAGCTAGTTGTGCTCACCCTTTTGCTTCACAATTCCTTTCAGGTAATAAGAGTGTAGCTGGGTCGAGCGAGGGTAACGGGGAAATAGAACAGTGGTCTCTAGCTGTGGATGTTCTCCCGAAGCAGTATAGAAAAGTTCATTTAGTAGTTTTATTTGGTAAATCCAATAGGGTAAGGCGAACCCAACGTTGGAAGGGTGTTTTGTCACTATCATACAAGATGTCTAACGACATACAACCTCGTGTCATCATAAGACAGGGATGTGCTCATCCACTTGCTGAGTATATATACGGGCACTACCTATATAATCTTGGTGTTTGTTTGAAATATAATTCTCAATTAGAGACAGTGGAGATAATGATAAGTCAAGAGAAGACTCACAATTGGGAAGAATACGATAGTAATCTTCTCGTTTTTCTTTGGGGTCTATTGTGTCAACCAAGGATAATTCTGTGGCCATATGATATCTATCATAACCTAGACGCATGGCCTCCCATGTACGAAGGTTTCCTTGAGCACTTTCCCAAAGATTCTAATTTCTAAAACAGTTTTTGACTATACCTTTATGTAAGGTGTTACTGTGAGGTGCTGTCCACGGTAGGGACATGTGTCACATTTGGTATATATTTGTATTCAAACTCACAGCATATGTGTTGTTGTATTTTGTACGACAATTATTGTAATAGAGTTGTAGTTGTTTTCTGTACCATGTATTTGGCGACTCAGAATATGTTGGATGGAATAGACCTATTTTGGGGTTGTCACAGGTGGTATCAGAGCTTAGGGATATGATCTCTGACGGAGATCGGGGAATACAACTAGGAAGGGAGAGATGAGTAAATCCTTCGCTAGTGTGTCCTACCTAAGCTTATTTGTTGGTCAGTCATAATATTGGGATATTATGTGATATGTTAATTTGTTTAAATTAACCCTTGTTTTGAAGCTGTATTCTAGAATGATATTTGAAATACAGGAGATGAGCAATGGAGAAATTATGATGGCAGGGAAGATGGAATCTAAAATGAAAGGAAGGTATTCTCAATTCTTTGAAATACCAGGTACGTAAATTTCGAGGACGAAATTTCATAAGGAGGGAAGATTGTAAGACCCCGAATTTTATGAAATAAAAGTATTCAATTTTTCTTATAATTACTATTCAGTAAATGGTTAAATTGATAAATGTTAAAGTTAAGGGTGATATATGATTTTTTTTCAAAATACACAAGTGGTTATAAAATAATCATTGTTGTCGGGGAATATTCGTTTGGTCGTGGAATATTCTTTCTGTCGGGGAATATTCGTACGACGGCGCAGCTATTTGTGGGCCCCATAACGAATAACTGTCGGGTGAAGAAAACGACAAATTTGAGTTTTTACAAATAACGGCGTAGTTGTTACCGTTAACACTGTTGGAATACCCGGTGGTTAAAATACAGTAATACGCGTTATTGCACAGTAGCACACGGTATTGCATAGTATTTTTGAAATTATTGATTCTTACGTAAGAAGGCACTACTCAATAATTGTTACAGTAATTACTGTTCAATATTTTATTTTATTGATTCAATAATTGCTACGTTGAAATTTTGTATTATTGTTGTTCAATAATTGTTGCTGCACAGTATTTCCCATTATCAGATCAATAATTCATATTATTTGAATAATATTATTAGATAACATTATTGGCAATGTCTAGAAAGTTCTGTCTAAGGAGAGGTTTGGTCATCTAATTGCGCGCCAGTAAGGAGAAATTCTTATTGGAAAGCCCCCTCTTTCCTGGGAACGACCTGGTTGTCATAAATGTGATTCTGTAATATTATTTGTGAATAATTAATTATTGATTCATATGATAAGGAAATATTTATTTTATGTGGATATAAACGAGGGATATATTTTTGTGGTTAAAAATGAAGGAGTTAATGTTGAGGTTTTTATCAGTATTTTTATCGGAATGGTGGTATTAAAAATCAGGATTTTTGAGATATATTGCGGGGGTTATAATTTTTAATCCGACCGTTGGATCGTTGTGATTTTTGGATATGTTATACATATATAAGTTGAGTATATGCCCACAAATTTTGAACCGTTAAAAATGAACGTATGATTTATTATGAATTTTACGAGATGACTAGTTCAGAAATTGTTAAATTTTCAGAGTTTATCATTTTGGTGGAAAATTCTAGAATTGGTAGGCCCCACTTGTGGTTGGTGAAGAAATGTGCTGAATTATATTTCAAATGTGGTGGGTGGGAATAGTAGCAGGTAAAGCCATCAGGTTGCAGGTCAAACCTACCAAAATTTTCCTATAAATAGAGGGCTAAGTTAGAATTGAAAATCACACCAGAAACATAAGCTTTCTCTCTTTCTCTCTCTAGATTATTGAGTGTATTTTGTGAGTATTTAGATACTCTGTGAGTTTCTATTCATCAGTGCAAGTTTCCTTCAGCCTTATACCGATCAGAAGTACTGCTCTTTTGAGGTAAGGGATAGTAAGGGATAGTAAGGGATATTAAGGGATTTTAAGGGTTGTTATGATTTTCAGTTTCGTAATTTTTCTGATCTTCAAAAATTATGGAAAAATTTGAAATGATATTTTGATGAGTTTTATTGATTGTGTCCAAAAATGGTGATTTTTAGATGTATAGATTAAGAGTTATGAATTTTACGGGAAAAGACTATTTTAAAAGTAACCGCTTATAATTCCTTGTGGTTAACTCCAAAACTGATGAAATTTTTATTGGGAGTACATGTATATGATAGAAGTATACTCTGTAAATTTCAAAATTTTTAGACAAAAGTACAATTTTTGATAAATGTCTAAATATTCGGCTATTTTGGCCATATGAAAAATAGTAAATGACTTTTAAAAATTCTGAGAAAAATATATGTTCACTATGGGACTATATTATGCTAATTCCCAGAAAAGAAATATTTTTAGAACTGATTTGGTATTTTTCATAAAAATGGTCTAGTTATGAGTAAATGAATTAAATATGTTTTGTGAAGAAAGAAAATTGGAAAATAGGATTTTATGGCTTGAGAATCCTATATGAGGTATATGCAGATTTTTGATGAGGGTTTTGGTTATTGATGATGAAATTGTAAGAGTTGGCATTTTATGATGATTAAATGCATTAATTAGTAAAGTGTAAACAATTAAAATAAATTGTTTATAAATTTAAGTAATGTTATTCTTTCAATATCATTATACCGAAATATTGGTATGAATTTTATTGTAGAATTTCTATCTTTTGTGTCGGGGTTACTATTCATGAGTTACGAATATTACTCTTGAGATTAAAACTATATGTTGATCATATTATTTTTATCATCATATATAACATTTTTATAACCTTGATGTTGAAATTCTCTTTCGCTTGAGTGTAAAGATGGGTAAATTATTGGTATGATCATGACTATGGGTTCTCTTTGGCCAGTAGTGCAAAGTTGAATTGTTGACTGGTATGATCATGACCATTGAATTTATAAGTGAATATCTTTAGCTTAAGTGCAAAGGTGAATTGATTAACATGGTTATAATTATTGTTTATATAAATTCTGAAATGATTATATATTTCTTTGAGATATTAATATCTTTGGCCTGTAGTGCAAAGATGAAATATTGATGAATATCTTTGGCATGTAGTGCAAAGATGAATTGTTGATGAATATCTTTGGCCCGTAGTGTAAAGATGATATGTTGTTGAATATCTTTGGCCAGTAGTACAAAGATGAACAGATGTTGAGATAAACATGACCAACTGGTGATACAAATGAATATCTTTGGCCGTAGTGCAAAGATGAAGTTATTAGTATGATTATGAACAGGAAATGTGATTTGGTGTAACCATGATCTTTGATGTTTCAGGTAAAGATAGGTGATGAAAATTATCTTCGTCCTGGATGAGAAGAGGAATTTAGAACTACAGTTATGATTATGAGTTATTCATATGATTGTGGACCAGAATTGTTGATTGATGTTACAGGGATAAAACATTGTTGGTGGATTTTTAACATGGAGAAAATAATAGACTTTATAGTCTATTTGACTCTTCTAATGGATTGCTCGTTCCGCTGCAACTATGGTTGAAATTTTTATCATTTATCATATGTTCTAAATCTCTGATTTATTATTGATGAAGGCTATTGATAATTTAATTATCTTTAGTCATGATATTCTTTACTGAGCTAGTTGTGCTCACCCTTTTGCTTCACAATTCCTTTCAGGTAATAAGAGTGTAGCTGCGTCGAGCGAGGGTAACGGGGAAATAGAACAGTGGTCTCTAGCTGTGGATGTTCTCCCGAAGCAGTATAGAAAAGTTCATTTAGTAGTTTTATTTGGTAAATCCAATAGGGTAAGGCGAACCCAACATTGGAAGGGTGTTTTGTCACTATCATACAAGATGTCTAACGACATACAACCTCGTGTCATCATAAGACAGGGATGTGCTCATCCACTTGCTGAGTATATATACGGGCACTACCTATATAATCTTGGTGTTTGTTTGAAATATAATTCTCAATTAGAGACAGTGGAGATAATGATAAGTCAAGAGAAGACTCACAATTGGGAAGAATACGATAGTAATCTTCTCGTTTTTCTTTGGGGTCTATTGTGTCAACCAAGGATAATTCTGTGGCCATATGATATCTATCATAACCTAGACGCATGGCCTCCCATGTACGAAGGTTTCCTTGAGCACTTCCCAAAGATTCTAATTTCTAAAACAGTTTTTGACTATACCTTTATGTAAGGTGTTACTGTGAGGTGCTGTCCACGGTAGGGACATGTGTCACAATTGGTATATATTTGTATTCAAACTCACAGCATATGTGTTGTTGTATTTTGTACGACAATTATTGTAATAGAGTTGTAGTTGTTTTCTGTACCATGTATTTGGCGACTCAGAATAGGTTGGATGGAATAGACCTATTTTGGGGTTGTCACAGGAGACGTTTATCTACAACTTTCATTCTTGGAGTTTGGACAGATAATGGCCGGAACATGGCACAAATTGGGCTTTACGGGACTGCTATGTCAACGGGAAACCGAAAATGCAAATTTGGCGATTCCAACCATCGACCCAAATGACGTTCCATCCGATTCCTACAAAACAAAGTAAAAACACATCAAACTAATACAAAAAATACATAAAAGCAATATAAAACTATATTACACAATAATACAATAAAAACACATAAAAACCAAACAAAGTAGCTTAGGATTAACACATTATCAAACTCAAAAGTACCTAATTTGTGTATATAAAACACACTCATCAAATGCCCCTAAACTTGAATCTTTGCTTGTCCTCAAGCAAAACACTAAGAACAAAAACTATAAAAATAAATTCTAACAATCAACCACTTGAGCAATGAATCAATAAGTTTGAACAATGGCCTTAAAGATGTCAAAACATGATAACTCTAGAAAACTTTCAAAATGTCAGAACGTCTAGGATTTCAACTTGCTTGTCAGTCATACCTTGCTTTAGATTCTTTCTCTGTGTGTGTGTGTGTGTATCCATCTGCACTAAACCAATTATTGCTCGGATTAGCTTATACAACCATATTATCTTATGAAAGAAATAAACTTCAAAAACTACATGCTTAACACATCACTCATCGCAATTGTAGACAAATCACACATTCCAAAAATTTTAGATCAAAGGACTCTTAGGTGAGTGCATTTTATGCTCCATCTTACCCTAAGTCCGTTTTTATGGGCGAGTGCGTTTTACGCTCCATCACACCCTAAGTTCGCTTTTATGGGCGAGTGCGTTTTACGCTCCATCTCAACCCACCGCAAGATTTTTGATATATATACTTTTTTTTATATAGGTGAGTGCGTTTTACGCTCTATCTCCCCTCAACATGTGTTTATGAGTGAGTGCGTTTTACGCTCCATCTCAACCCACCACATGATCAATAAATCAAACTTAAGTATATTGCTTCGAGTGATGTTTAAACGAGTTCTAGAGCTTCTTGATATCTCCCACAAGCATTCAGTCATATAAGCCTTCTCTAAGTATACAACTAGTTCATTACAAATGGATGAGTGCTCAAAAGTAGGAGTCATAAGCAAAGCAATAACCAACAACAAGTCGATCACCCCAAACTAAGCGCAACATTTATCCATTTTTCATGAGTTATAACCTTAACAATCATTTGCCTGATAATAAATAATAGCTTAATTCAAATTAAATCAATGCTCAAGAGACACAGCCTATACTAGAAATGCAAATGCAGTTAAACCCCAAAAATAAAAATAAAATAAAACATATCAAAACAAAACGTAGAAGACCCGCAAACTTGAAACTGATAATGTCCTTACTAAACGCAATAAAAGAATTCAACGCAAAGGACTTCCGTGAGCATTTATCAGTTGTTGCCTTCTGCAGCTGACGTCTACTATTTGCTAAGATATAACATAAAATTGAAATTTTTTAAAAATTTTAACTAATATGCACTACTAAACATAAAGACATCAAAATAACTGCCATAATAATATAATACCAACTCAAGTACTAAGAATATCACAAGTACCCCCAAAAACTTGTTGGTCGATTTAGCTATTGTCAAATCGCGCGCAAGTATACGCGGTCAACAAGTAATATAATGATAATAGAGTTGTCGAACCCACGAGGAATTATCACTAATATCTACCCAGTACTGACTTTACATCGCCTCAATCTTATTTAAACAATTAATTAAAACGATAAATTATGATTACAATTAATTAAAATAACAGAAAAACAAAACATAGATAGATAAAGAACTAAGAACACAATATCCACACACAAGCATTTTGTCAAACAATTGGCGTGCATCATTTTGTTCAACTCTCTTAACTCTCTTTTTGATCATGGCAACCACTATGAATTGGAAACACATAAATTATGCATATACATAATCACATAAACAACTCATTCGTATGACACCAATCAAAAGGAAAGCAAATAGAAGTTTAATTCATAACAAATAAATCAAACTATTCCAATTATTTGGTAATCATCCAATGGATAAAACAAGTATCAAAGAAAAGCTATAAGTTTAATTCAATTCCTTGCCTCCATAGGTGTTACAAGTGTTTGCACTAGATCCCCAAAAATGAGTTCTAGCCACTAGAGAAAAAAAATAAAGAAAGAAATGATGGCTTCCCTTAGTTGTTGGTTGAAGCTCCTCCATTGATGTTGTTGAAGCTCCCACCATTGATGCTCCTTGAAGCTCTTGAGGAACCATGGCCAAGAGCCATGGCCTCCCTCTTCTACAAGCCGCCACCTCTCTCTTTTTCTCCTCTAGGTTGCAAGTAGAAATGAAGGATTATGTTTTTGGGTCATTAGGTTGAGCATTTAATAGTTGAAAACAGTCCAAAATTCGTGTCTGGCGCTGCAGCGCCATGATTTGACTTGAACGGGGCGCTGCAGCGCGGAAAGGGGGCTGGGCTACTGCTAAGTGGCGCTGCGGCGCCGAAAATACACTAGCAAGTCGCGCTGCAGCGCCGGCTAATTTTCTGCTTGGACATCTGTTGGGAAAATGGCCATAACTTCTTCATATGAACTCCGATTGATGCGATTTAAGATGATCCGGAAAGAGGAGAAGCAGATCTACAACTTTCATTCTTGGAGTTCTTCGAAATAATGGCAAGATCAATGTTCAAATTGTCCTTGAAGTGACTGCTATGCAAATAGCAGTTGGTAATTTCCAGATTTGACACCAGTTGGGAAAATGGCCATAACTCTCGTATCCGACCTCCGATTGAGGCGATTCAAGATGATCCGGAAAGAGAAGACGTTTATCTACAACTTTCATTCTTGGAGTTTGGACAGATAATGGCCGGAACATGGCACAAATTGGGCTTTACGGGACTGCTATGTCAATGGGAAACCGAAAATGCAAATTTGGCGATTCCAACCATCGACCCAAATGACGTTCCATCCGATTCCTACAAAACAAAGTAAAAACACATCAAACTAATACAAAAATACATAAAAGCAATATAAAACTATATTACACAATAATACAATGAAAACACATAAAAACCAAACAAACTAGCTTAGGATTAACACATTATCAAACTCAAAAGTACCTAATTTGTGTATATAAAACACACTCATCAAATGCCCCCAAACTTGAATCTTTGCTTATCCTCAAGCAAAACACTAAGAACAAAATCTATAAAAATAAATTCTAACAATCAACCACTTGAGCAATGAATCAATAAGTTTGAACAATGGCCTTAAAGATGTCAAAACATGATAACTCTAGAAAACTTTCAAAATGTCAGAACGTCTAGGATTTCAACTTGCTTGTCAGTCATACCTTGCTTTAGATTCTTTCTCTCTGTGTGTGTGTGTGTGTGTATCCATCTGCACTAAACCAATTATTGCTCGGATTAGCTTATACAACCATATTACCTTATGAAAGAAATAAACTTCAAAAACTACATGCTTAACACATCACTCATCGCAATTGTAGACAAATCACACATTCCAAAAATTTTAGATCAAAGGACTCTTAGGTGAGTGCATTTTATGCTCCATCTTACCCTAAGTCCGTTTTTATGGGCGAGTGCGTTTTACGCTCCATCACACCCTAAGTTCGCTTTTATGGGCGAGTGCGTTTTACGCTCCATCTCAACCCACCGCAAGATTTTTGATACATATACTTTTTTTTTATATAGGTGAGTGCGTTTTACGCTCTATCTCCCCTCAGCATGTGTTTATGAGTGAGTGCGTTTTACGCTCCATCTCAACCCACCACATGATCAATAAATCAAACTTAAGTATATTGCTTCGAGTGATGTTTAAACGAGTTCTAGAGCTTCTTGATATCTCCCACAAGCATTCAGTCATATAAGCCTTCTCTAAGTATACAACTAGTTCATTACAAATGGATGAGTGCTCAAAAGTAGGAGTCATAAGCAAAGCAATAACCAACAACAAGTCGATCACCCCAAACTAAGCGCAACATTTATCCATTTTTCATGAGTTATAACCTTAACAATCATTTGCCTGATAATAAATAATAGCTTAATTCAAATTAAATCAATGCTCAAGAGACACAGCCTATACTAGAAATGCAAATGCAGTTAAACCCTAAAAATAAAAATAAAATAAAACATATCAAAACAAAACGTAGAAGACCCCCAAACTTGAAACTGATAATGTCCTTACTAAACGCAATAAAAGAATTCAACGCAAAGGACTTCCGTGAGCATTTATCAGTTGTCGCCTTCTGCAACTGACGTCTACTATTTGCTAAGATATAACATAAAATTGAAATTTTTTAAAAATTTTAACTAATATGCACTACTAAACATAAAGACATCAAAATAACTGACATAATAATATAATACCAACTCATGTACTAAGAATATCACAAGTACCCCCAAAAACTTGTTGGTCGATTTAGCTATTGCCAAATCGCGCGCAAGTATACGCGGTCAACAAGTAATATAATGATAATAGAGTTGTCGAACCCACGAGGAATTATCACTAATATCTACCCAGTACTGACTTTACATCGCCTTAATCTTATTTAAACAATTAATTAAAACGATAAATTATGATTACAATTAATTAAAATAACAGAAAAACAAAACATAGATAGATAAAGAACTAAGAACACAATATCCACACACAAGCATTTTGTCAAACACTTGGCGTGCATCATTTTGTTCAAATCTCTTAACTCTCTTTTTGATCATGGCAACCACTATGAATTGGAAACACATAAATTATGCATATACATAATCACATAAACAACCCATTCGTATGACACCAATCAAAAGGAAAGCAAATAGAAGTTTAATTCATAACAAATAAATCAAACTATTCCAAATATTTGGTAATCATCCAATGGATAAAACAAGTATCAAAGAAAAGCTATAAGTTTAATTCAATTCCTTGCCTCCATAGGTGTTACAAGTGTTTGCACTAGATCCCCAAGAATGAGTTCTAGCCACTAGAGAAAAAAAATAAAGAAAGAAATGATGGCTTCCCTTAGTTGTTGGTTGAAGCTCCTCCATTGATGTTGTTGAAGCTCCCACCATTGATGCTCCTTGATGCTCTTGAAGAACCATGGCCAAGAGCCATGGCCTCCCTCTTCTACAAGACGCCACCTCTCTCTTTTTCTCCTCTAGGTTGCAAGTAGAAATGAAGGATTATGTTTTTGGGTCATTAGGTTGAGCATTTAATAGCTGAAAACTGTCCAAAATTCGTGTCTGGCGCTGCAGCGCCATGATTTGACTTGAACGGGCCGTTGGGAAAATGGCCATAACTCTCGTATCCGAACTCCAATTGAGGCGATTCAAAATGATCCGGAAAGAGAAGACGTTTATCTACAACTTTCATTCTTGGAGTTTGGACAGATAATGGCCGGAACATGGCACAAATTGGGCTTTACGGGACTGCTATGTCAATGGGAAACCGAAAATGCAAATTTGGCGATTCCAACCATCGACCCAAATGACGTTCCATCCGATTGCTACAAAACAAAGTAAAAACACATCAAACTAATACAAAAATACATAAAAGCAATATAAAACTATATTACACAATAATACAATGAAAACACATAAAAACCAAACAAACTAGCTTAGGATTAACACATTATCAAACTCAAAAGTACCTAATTTGTGTATATAAAACACACTCATCAGGGTGTCACAATATTAATATTTATAGTAATATTAAATTTCATATTAATATTAGTTAATCACATAAAATATTCGTCCCAGTCGAATATGAAATATTAAACTCCTTTTATAAATTGAAAGAAGTAAAATAATTACTTCGTTATGAAAATTTACCATCATTATTTATTTTTTATATTCATCTTGATATATTTTTAAACTCAGAATTTAGGAAAGAAAATTATTTCGTAATGTGCAATTGATCCGATTAGTATTTTTTTTATAATTATACAAAAAATGTGTGTCAATTTGACTATTAAAATTTAGTAATAATCTTATAATTATTAACTAAAAAAGTATTAAAAATGTATGAATTTTTGATATTCTATAAAACAAATTTCTTTGTTTTTCTTTAATCACCAAATATTATGAACAAATAGAAAAACATAAAAAAAAAATTAGTCATTTTTCATTGCACCTAAAATTCGTCCAAAAGTTAACCAATTTCACATGGTTAGCAATTTAGCGATGTTACGTAGCGGCTAGGACTACAACCTCAAGCGGCTGGTACTTTTTTTATTTTAATTTCAGTCTTCCATGTTATTCATCAACGACTCCAATGTTTGTTGTTAGAATAGTGACCATGATAATCGGTTGTCATCGATTGAATCTCATATATATATATATATATATATATATATATATATATATATATATATATATATATAGGGGTGAGCATGGTGAGGTTTGAAGTCGAAACCGCACCCGAAACCGCTTAGGTACTATTTGAAAAATTCAAAACTGCACACGAAATCGCTTGTGATTGGTGTGATGCGATTTTAAAGTGTGCGGTGTGGTTTTATTTGGTGCGGTTTCGGTTCCAAAACTAATTGAAACAACAAAAAAGTCTAAGCCTTCAATAAACTTTAACATAAAACTTACATCGAACAATTAACTTAGTGACAGAGTCGACAATGAGAATTATATCAAGCATGCTTTAAAACTAAAACATACGCTATATAAAACAACGGAGACCATATATTCGATAATAAGCAAGAATGTTTATCTAGTTCCCTAAAAATTAAAAATATGTACTAGAGATAGAATAAAATTCTATCTCATATATTGCAGGGAGGACTTATAGAATATAATCATAACTATACCTAATTTGAAAAATAATCTATTAGACTATTACTATTATAGCATTGACATTAACCAATGCATCAAGTGTTCGAGCCCCTCAGCTATAAGCCCCTCCAATAACGCATCAAATAAATTCGAAATTTCAAAACCCAATTGCTTAATTTTTTACTCTATAACCTCTAACATCTTATTTCAATTGGTGAAAAAATGACAATGCAAGATTGGGGTTTTCTCTGAGTGTGTTCAAGTGAAAAGTAACTTTAGAATTTACTAGAGATAATACATACATACACACACATGGTGCAGTTTCGGTTTTATACGTGCGGTTTTGGCTAGTAACCAAACCGAAACCGTAAATTTGGTTATTCAACCCACCTAAAACCGTCACATACGTCGGAACCGTTTGTGTAATTTTAATTGGTGCGGTTCGTGCAATTTTTGGTACGATTTCAATTTTAATTTGCTTATTTGTTCAACCCTATATATATATATATATATATATATATATATATATATATATATATATATATATATATGCGTGTGTGGATAGAAATATTGGTGGAAGGGTCATCAAAAGATTAGGCTGACGTGATAGTAACGGCCAGACTTATATAAAATGATTGATTATAAGGAGAACAGGAGGGATCAAAAGGGCAATCATAGAGCTAACCTAACTTTGCAATAAATACACTTTAAAAAGGGAATGCAAAACAAACTTTGCCACCCCTACCTCCGTCTACTAGACTCTTGTCTTTGTCTCACTCCTGCCATTTTCCTATTCCCATTGCTTTTAGTTTGTTTTTTATTTATTTATTTTCATCAGTACGATTTTGAATAATGTATTATTTGTGACGTGAAACTGCGATATTAGAATGAGAAAAACACAAACATACTTGAAAAAAAAAGTTATTGAGATAACAAATACAATTTTAGGTTCTCTTTAACAAATTAAAGGAAGCGAACTAAGAGCAAACTGGCTATAGTGACAGAAAAAAATTGATTTTCTATATTATAGCGACGAAAAAAACCGTCGCTATAATCGGTTCGTTCTTAGTTCGCTCCTTCTAATTCGCTGGAAAAACGGACTATATATATATATCAAACATTCCTTTAATACATATAGTGATTAAGCTCATTTCTTGAATATTAGAAGGTCTTAGAGTCTATCCCTGCTAAAATCCTACTCAAATAATTACATAGTATTTCAAAAAAGACAAAAATAGTTATACAGTATTCAAAACAAATTAATTAGAGCAAGTAGTATCGATGGTGGAGCAATAAATTGATGACCATAATATTCCAATTGGTACAAATGAAGTACCCCACGTAATTAACAACCCAACCCAAGCGTGGACTAGAGGATTGCGACCAATCAATCCAACTTCATTCCTTTCATCCACCTTAGGCCCCTTACCCTACCCTTACCTATGATGTTTAGGTCACACCCAAATTATATACTAATCATACAGTTTTTTTTAATTTAGAAAACATAAATGTCATAATAACTTAATAAATTATTATTTATATTATAGGTAGATTAAAATTTGTCATATTATCATTTTTATATTTTTAATAAATATTAGTAATATATACCAAAAAATACAATAAAATTATCTTTAATAGTATACCAAAAAATAAATTTATCTTGTTGGTTTTAAAAAATATATTAAATTTTGTTCAAGCTATGGGTCTAGAAAGAATTTGGAGGAGGAGTATATCTATCTATTATATAATGGGAGAGGGAGAAAAATAAACGCTTCTTTTTAAAATTGTGTCACAATTTTAATAATATTTATATAATATTTTTTGTCATGCATAAATTAATTTCTTAGTAATTATTTTATAATTTTTTACATGCATACACTGTGTACCAAGTTTTTTTTTTTGTTTCCCAAGATATCTCTAGGCTCACACTTTAAGTTTGTCCATAATTAATTCTTGCATCCGCAAAGACTTACAACCGAGGCATCTTACTTCCACTCAGGCCAATCTTCATTGGTACTGCGTACTAAGTGAATGTTTGTTTAGAGCTAAATGGAGTTGAATTTGAATGGCTGAATCGGTCAGTGCGTTTATTTTGGTCTGAATGGCTGAATCGGTTAGATGGATGAGTTGAATGATTAAGTCAGATTTTTTTAACTGGATTGCTGAATGAAGTAAAAAAAATTAAAAAAATATATTAACTATTATATTAAGTAATATTACAACATTTTCGAATTTTTTGAGAGGGGTAAAATAATAAAATTTTGCCATTCAGATGTTTCAAATATGTCAATTATCAAATAATTTTTTACATTCAGATTCAGCTCATTCAGATTCAGATTCATTCAGTTTTTATCAAATATTCCCTAAGTTGATCTAGTATTAATAATATAAGATCACTTTAAATCACTTTACATTCACGGGCAGAATTAGGAGGGCTAGAGGAGTCATATGACCCTAAACCCTGGAATCTGAAGTATGTTAATATTAATTAAATTTAATTTTTGTTATGAGATAATATTAATTCATTTGCTTTCTCATATCCTTCCACCTATAATAAATTAACAATATTACTATAAGATAAAATAATATTAAATAAATTTGATAATTAATTAATATTGCACTCATTTATCTTATTGATTTAATCATACCTTGGTATCAATTTTTTATAAATGAGAATAACTTAATTCATTTTCTTGTTTTGAGTAACTACTCTCAGTTGTAGGAAGATGAACAGAATCACAATATAAGGTTTTGAATATATAATATTATAATTTGTAATTTATCCATAAAAGTAGATAGTCAGTTGACTAAAAATTTTAAAATCTAATTAATAGTCTCATAATTCGGATGAAAATAATATATATATATATATATATATATATATATATATATATATATATATATATATATAGTCCGGATCTTAAGCTCACCCCTTATCCAACTCACCCGAGCTCACCCCCCTTTAGCGATGGATCTGGCGATGATTCGGTCATATAACCGGCGTCTATACTTTTAGCGACGGACAACATATAGCGTTGCTAAAAGTATAGACGACGGTTGTATAACCGAACCGTCACTGGATCCGTCGCTAAAGGGGGGTGAGCTCGGGTGAATTGAATAAGGGACGAGCTTAAGATCCGGGCCGTATATATATGTATATGTATATATATATATATATATATATATATATATATATCAAAATCATTAGACTCACAACTCAAATGTTGACAAACGTTGGAATAAGATGTTGTGAAATACTATAATTGAGCAAAATAAATTTAAAAGAAGCACTCCAAACGTCAATAAATAATATATTTTTTTTGATGTATTTTGACCCCCCTTAAACATATTCTGGTTCCGCCACTGTTTACATTGGAAAGATTTTAGAATGAAAATTCAATTAAAGAGACTAGGATTATCTTTGCATTACACCTTTCATCCATTTTTAATTTTATATTTTACGTCATAACTATTTGTAATAATTTTTAATGTGTATAATATTGTATCACTAAATATATGTATGAAAAATATTTAAAAAATGTAATGCATGAATGCAAAGAGCATTCACAACAGATTCTCCAATAGACTTTATATCCACACATTTGAAAAATATATCAATAAATCAATATCCAACAGTTTTCTTATCCTTATATAATTCTCTATTTTAATCCTTATATATGATTTGACTCCTCATGGTGAGGGAATCAAAAAAACGTTTCCTATTTATGTAAAATGACATTTCGCACCCTATTTATTGTGATTTTATGTTTGTTAAAGGATCTTATCTCACTTAATTGCTGATTTGGGTATGCATATGTTTTAAAAAATATATCAAATTTTGTTCAAGCTATGGGTCTAGAAAGAATTTGGAGGAGGAGTATATCTATCTATTATATAATGGGAGAGGGAGAAAAATAAACGCTTCTTTTTGAAATTGTGTCACAACTTTAATAATATTTATCTCATATTTTTTGTCATGCATAATTAATTTCTTAGTAATTATTTTATAATTTTTTACATGCACACACTGTGTACTAAGTTTTTTTTTTGTTTCCCAAGATATCTCTAGGCTCACACTTTAAGTTTGCCCATAATTAATTCTTGCATCCGCAAAGACTTACAACCGAGGCATCTTACTTCCACTCAGGCCAATCTTCATTGGTACTGCGTACTAAGTGAATGTTTGTTTAAAGCTAAATGTAGTTGAATCTGAATGGCTGAATCGGTCAGTGCGTTTGTTTTGGTCTGAATGGCTGAATCGGTTAGATGGATGAGTTGAATGATTAAGTCAGATTTTTTTAACTGGATGGCTGAATGAAGTAAAAAAAATTAAAAAAATATATTAACTTTTATATTAAGTAATATTACAACAATTTTAAATTTTTTGAGAGGGGTAAAATAATAAAATTTTGCCATTCAGATGTTTCAAACATGTCAATTATCAAACAATTTTTTCCATTCAGATTCAGTTCATTCAGATTCAGATTCATTCAGTTTTTATCAAATATTCCCTAAGTTGATCTAGTATTAATAATATAAGATCACTTTAAATCACTTTACATTCACGGGCAGAATTAGGAGGGCTAGAGGAGTCATATGACCCCAAACCCTAGAATCTGAAGTATGTTAATATTAATTAAATTTAATTTTTGTTATGAGATAATATTAATTCATTTGCTTTCTCATATCCTTCCACCTATAATAAATTAACAATATTACTATAAGATAAAATAATATTAAATAAATTTGATAATTAATTAATATTGCACTCATTTATCTTATTGATTTAATCATACCTTGGTATCAATTTTTTGTAAATGAGAATAACTTAATTCATTTTCTTGTTTTGAGTAACTACTCTCAGTTGTAGGAAGATGAGCAGAATCACAATATAAAGTTTTGAATATATAATATTATAATTTGTAATTTATCCATAAAAGTAGCTAATCAGTTGACTAAAAATTTCAAAATTTAATTAATAGTCTCATAGTTCCGATGAAAATAATATATATATATATAGAGAGAGAGAGAGTCCGGATCTTAAGCTCACCCCTTATCTAACTCACCCGAGCTCACCCCCCTTTAGCGATGGATCTGGCGATGATTCGGTCATATAACCGGCGTCTATACTTTTAGCGACGGACAACATATAGCGTTGCTAAAAGTATAGACGACGGTTGAATAACCGAACCGTCGCCGGGTCCGTCGCTAAAGGGGGGTGAGCTCGGGTGAATTGAATAAGGGGTGAGCTTAAGATCCGGACCGTATATATATATATATATATATATATATATATATATATATATCGAAATCATTAGACTCACAACTCAAATGTTGACAAAGATTGGAATAAGATGTTGTGAAATACTATAATTGAGCAAAATAAATTTAAAAGAAGCACTCCAAACTGTTTACATTGGAAAGATTTTAGAATGAAAATTCAATTAAAGAGACTAGGATTATCTTTGCATTACACCTTTCATCCATTTTTAATTTTATATTTTACGTCATAACTATTTGTAATAATTTTTAATGTGTATAATATTGTATCACTAAATATATGTATGAAAAATATTTAAAAAATGTAATGCATGAACGCAAAGAGCATTCACAACAGATTCTCCAATAGACTTTATATCCCCACATTTGAAGAATATATCAATAAATCAATATCCAACAGTTTTCTTATCCTTATATAATTCTCTATTTTAATCCTTATATATGATTTGACTCCTCAGGGTGAGGGAATCAAAAAAACGTTCCCTATTTATGTAAAATGACATTTCACACCCTATTTATTGCGATTTTATGTTGGTTAAAGGATCTTATTTCACTTAATTGCTGATTTGGGTATGTATATGTTTTAAAAAATATATCAAATTTTGTTCAAGCTATGGGTCTAGAAAGAATTTGGAGGAGGAGTATATCTATCTATTATATAATGGGAGAGAGAGAAAAATAAACGCTTCTTTTTGAAATTGTGTCACAACTTTAATAATATTTATCTCATATTTTTTGTCATGCATAAATTAATTTCTTAGTAATTATTTTATAATTTTTTACATGCACACACTGTGTACCAAGTTTTTTTTTTGTTTCCCAAGATATCTCTAGGCTCACACTTTAAGTTTGCCCATAATTAATTCTTGCATCCACAAAGACTTACAGCTGAGGCATCTTACTTCCACTCAAGCCAATCTTCATTGGTACTGCGTACTAAGTGAATGTTTGTTTAGAGCTAAATAGAGTTGAATCTGAATGGCTGAATCGGTCAGTGCGTTTGTTTTGGTCTGAATGGCTGAATCGGTTAGATGGATGAGTTGAATGATTAAGTCAGATTTTTTTAACTGGATGGCTGAATGAAGTAAAAAAAAATTAAAAAAATATATTAACTTTTATATTAAGTAATATTACAACAATTTTAAATTTTTTGAGAGGGGTAAAATAATAAAATTTTGCCATTCAGATGTTTCAAACATGTCAATTATCAAACAATTTTTTCCATTCAGATTCAGCTCATTCAGATTCAGATTCATTCAGTTTTTATCAAATATTCCCTAAGTTGATCTAGTATTAATAATATAAGATCACTTTAAATCACTTTACATTCACGGGCAGAATTAGGAGGGCTAGAGGAGTCATATGACCCCAAACCCTAGAATCTGAAGTATGTTAATATTAATTAAATTTAATTTTTATTATGAGATAATATTAATTCATTTGCTTTCTCATATCCTTTCACCTATAATAAATTAACAATATTACTATAAGATAAAATAATATTAAATAAATTTGATAATTAATTAATATTGCACTCATTTATCTTATTGATTTAATCATACATTGGTATCAATTTTTTGTAAATGAGAATAACTTAATTCATTTTCTTGTTTTGAGTAACTACTCTCAGTTGTAGGAAGATGAGCAGAATCACAATATAAGGTTTTGAATATATAATATTATAATTTATAATTTATCCATAAAAGTAGCTAATCAGTTGACTAAAAATTTCAAAATCTAATTAATAGTCTCATAATTCGGATGATAATAATAATATATATATATATAGAGAGAGAGAGAGAGAGTCCGGATCTTAAGTTTACCCCTTATCCAACTCACCCGAGCTCACCCCCCTTTAGCGATGGATCTGGCGATGATTCGGTCATATAACCGGCGTCTATACTTTTAGCGCGGACAACATATAGCGTTGCTAAAAGTATAGACGACGGTTGTATAACCGAACCGTCGCCGGGTCCGTCGCTAAAGGAGGGTGAGCTCGGGTGAATTGAATAAGGGGTGAGCTTAAGATCCGGGCCGTATATATACATATATATATATATATATATATATATATATATATATATATTTAAAATCATTAGACTCACAACTCAAATGTTGACAAAGGTTGAAATAAGATGTTGTGAAATACTATAATTGAGCAAAATAAATTTAAAAGAAGCACTCCAAACGTCAATAAATAATATATTTTTTCTGATGTATTTTGACCCGCTTAAACATATTCTGGTTCTGCCACTGTTTACATTGGAAAGATTTTAGAATGAAAATTCAATTAAAGAGACTAGGATTATCATTGCATTACACCTTTCATCCATTTTTAATTTTATATTTTAGGTCATAACTATTTGTAATAATTTTTAATGTGTATAATATTGTATCACTAAATATATGTATGAAAAATATTTAAAAAATGTAATGCATGAATGCAAAGAGCATTCATAACAGATTCTCCAATAGACTTTATATCTCCACATTTGAAGAATATATCAATAAATCAATATCCAATAGTTTTCTTATCTTTATATAATTCTCTATTTTAATCCTTATATATGATTTGACTCCTCAGGGTGAGGGAATCAAAAAAGCGTTCCCTATTTATGTAAAATGACATTTCACACCCTATTTATTGCGATTTTATGTTGGTTAAAGGATCTTATCTCACTTAATTGCTAATTTGAGTATGCATATCAAATTCACTCATTTTTATTTTTTAAAACAGAGGATTTAGAGAAAAAAGAGAACTATAAAAAAATTAAAAATCAGTCAAATTTCGATTTTGATCATTTTTGTAAAAAATATTACTACTAATTATAAATTTTATGATTAAAATAATGTTATTTTAGTTCTCATAAACACATAATGATCATTGCACATTTTGATTTCTAGCAATATATATTTTTAAATTAAAATAATTATAATTTTTAAATTCAAACAACAATTACTTTTAAATAAAAAATAGTTACAACGTTCAAAACATGATTTGACTGTTGAAACTTTCAAATTTTAACTTTTAAATTTTAAAATTTAATATTTAAGGAATCAATATAAGGAACCTGTTGGGTACATAGTAAAAAAATTGAATCTTTATCCTACAGAAATGATCTAATAACACTGCAGAGTAGAGATAAAGATAAAAAAATTGTTGTGAATGCAATCCTAATCTCTTAAAGAGAGAATCAATCAAGTGAATTATTTATGGAGGTAGGCAAGTTGGGAATATATAAATATAATTAATTGGGACCCACCTATATTTATATTGAAATTTGAGGATGGTTTTTGAATACTCCAAGAAAAAAAAGTGTATATTATTTTGTTACCAAGTCTTTTGTTATGTCTCCACAACTAACATGTTATAAAATTGTACAAATTTATTATAAATAAATTCACGTAATTTAAATATTATTTAGTGGTCAATTTTGAGTCATTAATTACCATTTGACGTGAACAAGTACCATTTGATTAAGAGTTAATTAGTCAAGTGCATGATTGGATTTGGATGGTTATCTTCTCCAATTAATAATTAAACTTTAACTGTGGATATAATCCCTAGTAGAAAAATTAAAATCGAACACTACCAAATTAATTTGTTGCTCATATTATATTAAACAATGAAAATTAAAATTATTTATTTTAATAAAAATATTAAAATTAAAAGATTCTTAAAGAAAATTAGTAACAGCTAATCAATTATTGATCAAAAGATTAAAGAAAATGATCATCTAGTCTCATTTTGTTGATTGGCATGTATAGCTAACTAAAACTCTAGAGCCGACTATTCCCATCGACTGGAGTCTCTTTTCTTTCTTGTTATATAGAGAGATTTCAAACCTTATTAATGCTATAATTTAGTGTCTTAATCAGAATTCCAGTACATAATTAATTAGGTTTAGGTTTAATAATTGACATGCTTGATGTTAATGTTCACAGCTTGCATAGAAAGAGTTCTGTCATATATCTCTCTAAGAAATGGACTTTTTCATGGTTGATTATTTAAACAAGTATTTCCCTCATTTTCTACCTTTTTTTGTCCCTAAGCTGTACTTTTCACACAACAGTAAACTACTCCCTCCGTTCCTTAATATAAGTTATTTTAGAGTTGTGCACAAGTATTAAATAAATTATTATAAAACATTGAATATACTATCAATTGTCTATATTACCCATGTATTAGAAAAAGAGAATGTTATTTATTGAGCAAAAAATAGTGAGAGAACCAAAGTTATATTTATTACTTGGGATAATATTAGAAAATAAACAATTAATGCTTATTTAAAATTCTCAAACGATTTATATTTAAGAACAAAAATATTTCTCTAAAACGACTTATATTAAAGAACAAAAAGAGTACCACTTTACAAAAGATTCAAACAGTCAAGTAAGATAAAAATATGCACAATTTTCCTTCACCCATAGAGCTTAGAAATTACAATAATGGAGGGAAAATGGAGCATTTTAGGGCACAAGGCACTAAAAATAAACTCCAGTCAAAATCATGGTGCTCCAAAATCCAAAATGGTAATATTAGAGGTACAATTTTATTTTTTTTTGTATATTAATCACATTGAATAAAATAGATAATACTCATTCTGCCCAACTTTACTTGTCTAAATTTGAAAGTACACGTCTATTAAGAAAAAATTTTAATCTCCAAATTACTCATCTTAATTATTTTATTATCATCTTTTGTAAAGATGTTTTATTTAATCTCCCAACTCGTTCTTGTATCAATAAAATAGAGGAGAGAAAAACAAGGTGTGATTGTGATTCTAATGTCAAAATTAATAATATTATTTTTTTCAATGTATGTCATGTTGTTTTCAATAAATTTTTTTAAAAAGTTAAATGAGGGTATTATTGGAAAACTAATGTCAAAAATAGTACTCCCTCCGTCCCGTATTAAACGTCCTAATTAGTTTCGGCACACTATTTAATAATATTTTTTTACCTAAATTGTTCTTCTAAATTATTACTTTTTAATTGAAGTATTCATTCACTTTTCTATAACCCTAACATTAATTATTCCTTGATAGTTCTCACATGAATCAATTCTCTAGTTCATTTTTATTGTTATTCTCACATTCCAATAAGTATATTTCTCTCTCCAAACTCATCCACTAATTACATGCATATCTCCCATGCATGCAAATACCTTTGTTAGTATTGATTCCTAACTACTTTATCATTTTTGATGTTATTCTCGTATTAAATAGAAGAGATGTTATCCTCAATATAGGTCGTTTTAGAAAATTATTTTTGTTCCTTAACATAAGTCGTTTGAGAATTTCAAGTAAACATTAATTACTTAGTTAATTTCCAATATTACCCCAAGTGGAGTAATAAATATAACTTTGATTCTCTAACTATTTTTTGTCTAATAAATAATACTCTCTTTTTTCAATGCAAAGATAATATAGACAATTAATATTATATTTAAAACTATATAATCATTTCTTTAATATTTATTTACAACTCTAAAATTAGTTGTATTAAAAAACGAAGAGAGTAGTAGTGTTCAATGATTTTTACAAGTCACTCTTGAACATGCTCAGATCTTTTATAAGATTTACTTCAATTTAAATTCTTTTCAAGTTCAAATCAGTGTCGCGAATAAAATTTCACACAAGTTCTTCTTTTCAAGTTATATATTCAATCTTTTTTATTTTATTTTGGGCTATGATAAAGATTCACCAAAAATATCTAGTCTCCAACAAAAAATCTTACATTAATTATTTAATCTTCAACATGTCCTAAACAAATCAAACATCAATAAGTCTAGGGGATATTTTTTAGTGACATTTCTAGTGATATTTTTTATTTATTTATTTTTTTTAGTTTTTTTTTTATAGTATCTTCTAAAAAATATATAATATTTATTCCAACTGAAATTTTTATAAAAAATAGTATTTTAGGTATAATTTGGATACATACAAGAAACAGTACATGTACAGTCTGTACAATCTTATTTCTTGTATGTATCTAAATTACACCTAAAACACTATTTTTTATAAAAATTTTAATTAAAATAAATACTATATATTTTTTGAGAGATACTACAAAAAAAAAATTAAAAAAAAAAAATGTCGCTGCATCGCCGCTTCAATGTCGCTGTAGAAGGACTCATCAAACATTAGGACTTGGCAAAAGCTCCGCACTCTGAAACAAACACATGGCTGCAGATTGGACCCGATATAATTAATATTTGCTTACCACCACTGTCGACCTTATCCCCGCTTTCCATTTTTCTTCCTCTGTTGAATATGCTGACGTAATTTCGAGAACTCATTTTTGTTAAGAAAATTGATATTTTAACATAAAATGTGTCGTTATAGATGTATTAAATCGTTGCTATAAGATCTATAGCGACGGTTTTTATATGAAAATATTAATTTTCTTTTATTAAATACATGTGAGAAATAATACTTTTGTCAAATCTTTTAATTGATCAACTTTTTAATTATATCCATTCCTATATATTGATGATAATTCCACAGAAATATTTTGAAATACATAACAGAAGTGTTGCCTAAAAATTATATGTTAACTCTATTTAACGAGTAAATATATTTTTCTCAAGGTGTGATTTTTATAAGACTTGAGTTTATATAATAAATACTCCATTAACTTCCATACCAACTCCAATAAAAAAGATTAAAAACATATATATATATATATATATATATATATATATATATATATATATATATATATATATATATATATCTAAAGAACTAAGTTCTAATGATTGCCAAACAAAAGGCTTAGAATACCTTTTGAGCAGAGACTCTCGGTTAATGATTAAATTTTCAGAATAAGGGTAGTAATTTTAAACACGCGTATATATAGACATATTTTATGGCAAAAAATATTTTTTGCCCACTGTGGTTATAGTGATTTAACGAATTAGCCACTGTGTTTTTAAAATATTCAATTAACCCACTAAACTTTTTAAAAATGTTCAATCAGGTCATTCCGTCCTTTTTTGCAGACGGACGTTAACAAATGTGCTCTTGTTTTCTACGTGGCTTTTTTTAAAAAAATAAACAATTACGTGGTATATATTGTGTGGCAACAAAATAATTTTTTAATAAATTTTCTTTATAATTTTTTCTTCTCAAACAAAAAAATAAAATAATAAAGTAAAAAAACTAATTAAAATAATAAAATATTTTTATATTTTATTTTTTTTCTTTTTTTTTAAATAAATATTTATAATATATATAATATTAATAAAATTTAACCATCTTTATTTATATTTATAATATGTATAATCTTTATTAATATTTATAAATGTTCCATCGTCTCCATCGATGTTTAGGTAAAGATTATACATGTTCCGCCCCATCGTCTCCATCAATGTTCCATCTTGTTCGTCTCCATTTTGTTCGGTAACAGAGTCTCATCGGCCGGAGCAAAGACCGTAACAATCGTATGACTTTGGTAACGATCGTGAATCCTCTCCTGTTCGTATGGTCTTTAATCTCAACAGATCCAATCGTATGGCCTTTAATCTCAACAGATCCGTTCGGTAACGATCGTGAATCCTCTCCTGTTCAAAAATTCTGGGTTGTTCTGGCTGGGTTCTGAATAAATGGAGGAGAGAGAAAAATGAAGAAAAACATGTGGCAAATTGGTAGTCGGGCAAGAGCTAAGTATCGATGTGAAACTTGTGGCAAAGTTTTTAGATCTTATCAAGCGTTAGGTGGGCATAGAGCAAGTCACAAGAAGGTTAAATTTATGAATACTCGAGAACAAATATCCATGGCGGAAACAGAGAAAAATGCAGGAGGTTCAGCAATGGTGGTGGAGGAGAAAAGACATGAATGCCCTGTTTGTTTTAGAGTTTTTCCTTATATCTTTAATTTCCTTTCTTTTAATAATTATTTTAATTTTAAAAATTAATACTAATATATATTTTAATGATATAAAAAAATAAGTTCATAATTAACATAAAATAAAAAATTTGATACAATTAGCAAAAAATTTCTAATATTAAAAAGGTTATTTAAAATAAAACATACATATTATAAATATTATAATATTAATTTTTATTAATATTATACATATTTAAAAATTTTATAAGTATTTTAAAATATAAAAGTATTTTTATTTTTATTTTTAAAATAAGACATACATATTATATATATTATATTATTAAATTTTATTAATATTTTACATATTATAAATATTTAGGTAAAGAAAAAGAAAGAAAATAAAATATAAAAATATTTTTATTTTATAAGTATTTTTATTTTTATTTTTAAAATAAGACATACATATTATATATATTATATTATTAAATTTTATTAATATTATACATATTATACATATTTAGGTAAAGAAAAAGAAAAGAAATAAAATATAAAAATATTTTTATTTTATAAGTATTTTAAAACATAAAAGTATTTTTATTTTTATTTTTAAAATAAGACATACATATTATATATATTATATTATTAAATTTTATTAATATTATACATATTATAAATATTTAGGTAAAGAAAAAGAAAGAAAATAAAATATAAAAATATTTTTATTTTATAAGTATTTTAAAACATAAAAGTATTTTTATTTTTATAAATATTTAGGTAAAGAAAAAGAAAGAAAATTTCATTATTTCTTTATGTTTATAAATATTAATTTATTTATGTTTATAATTTGCATTATTTCTTTTTTGTCTAAAAATTTTAAAAAAAATTTGGTCTTATACAGTTAAATATAAAGTCAACATGTATTGTACATGCCACATAATCAATTGTGTTATTTTATTTTATTTTTTTATACTGCCACATCAGAAAATAAATATTTTTTGTTTTTTTTTAATGCCACGTGTGCAATTTGTTAACGTCCGTCCAAGAAATTGGACGGAATGGGCTTATTGAATATTTTTAAAAAGTTCAGTGGGCTAATTGAATATTTTAAAAACACAATGGCTAATTCTTTAAATCACTATAACCACAGTGGCCAAAACGTGCTTTTTGCCCATATTTTATTGTATATATTACAATCAAATTTATGAGTTGGGCCATGATTAAGATTTATAAGCCTCGGGCGTATATAAACCTGTCTAGTTAAACTATGTCATGTCCCATTATCAAATCAAATTGGCAGGATCAAAATCAACTTGATTAATTGTAGCATAATAACCATATATAAATACTACCAACAAGTAGCAATTGACCTGGATGCCACCAGTTCATCTTGTTAGCCTACTTGCAATGCGCGCGCACTCTCTCTCTCTCACACACACACATATATATATATATATATGGAGAATGAATCCATAACATCTATATGCTATGGAATAAAAAGTGGTATATAGCATCCATACCATCCGTTTCACATATCAGTGGCTGAGATTAGATATGGGTATACGCCGTCCGTTAGTAATACTAGCGGACGTGGTAAGTATGATTTCTGGACGTTTATGCCCCTGTGATTGGAAAAGTAACAATGGTCCGCTAGTAATACTAGCGGACAAATAAAAGGATAAAAAGATTAAATGTTTGTTTACTTGTATGAAAAAAGATTGCTAATCCCTGTCCTTGCTATCACGTGAAACAGTGTCAATTACTGGAATATCAAATAGTTTGTGAATGCCACATGAACCTTTATAAAGGGGTACCCGAAAAAACCCATCTTCCAGCTCGAAGCAAGTCTCAGCCAAAAAGGCACAAGGTCACAAAGACGATCTGGTTGATAACAAAATAATAATGTAAACACTACACCGGTTACGAGTACTCTATATTACTGAATTTAACACAATCATAGCACTAGGAGACGATTTTCGGCAAGTCGACAACTTTCTAGAGAATTCCAGTAATTGACACTGTTTCATCAAACGACTTGAGCCATGTTTCATCATTCCAGTAGTTGTCCTCGTGAATTCTAGATATTCCAACCCTTAGATCGTCAGTCTAAGAATAACAAAGAATATTAAAATAGTCAGATAAAATGTAAGGAAACAACATGCATCTTAGGTTATATTGAACCTACGGGAGGAATAACCCATGTGTCCTCTTCAATATGTATGTATTGTCAGCATCTCAAGGTTAGGAGAATTTCTCAGCAAACTAGCAGGGAGGTGCCACTTTGTAACCATTGTCTTCAGAGCCAAACAGTTCCGAGTGGAGGATGGGCAATGAATGTTTTTTAACTCCCACAAAGTCAGCACCTAGCCAAATCACAACAACCAGAAAATGAACTAATTAAGTGGTGGAAAATGAACTAACTAATTCATCAAGCTTTCCCTAACTATTCTCTTTTTGACACAAAACCAAGTATAAAACTATAAGATTATATTGGTTTATAGTGAACATTTCAGGATGTAATTTTCTCCAACTACTTCAGGCTTAGACAAAACCTCATAATTAGTGGAAGCGTTGAGTAAAACATAGAGGGAACACATTCCCAATTTTGTTATGTGATAACAGGCGCTATCTTATGGTGGTAACTTATTCCATCCTAGACGTACAAATCACATCGTTTAGGGATATAATATCACTAGGTTCGAACCAACAACATTTGCTGGGTTGAATAAAGAGTTGAATACTTGTCTACCTGCAAAGACTGGCACTCCTTGTCCTTTCACGATATTAATATTATGGAAACTAAAAACACGTGATAGCAAGGACAGGGACTAGCAATCTTTTTTCATACAAGTAAGCAGACATTTAATCTTTTTATCCATCCGCTAGTATTACTAGCGGACCATTGTTACTTTTCCAATTTGTCTTGGCTATACAGGGGTATAAACGTCCAGAAATCATACTTACAACGTCCGCTAGTATTACTAGCGGACGGCGTATACCCAGATCTAATCTTAGCCACTGATATGTGAAACAAACGGTATGGATGCTATATGCCACTTTTTATTCCATAGCATATAGATGCTATGGATCATTCCTCTATATATATATATATATATATATATATATATATATATATATATATATATATATATATATATGTTAACGCCCGATTTTGTACGCCTGACGAAATCACCAAAACAGCAGGCCAAAATAGCGCCAACGGTTGATGGAGTAATTGTTGTGAAATCAAACTCACGAAACACACTTACATAAACGTAAATAAAGAGAAATATAAAGTATGAACACAAGAATTACGTGGAAACCCAATTAGGGAAAAACCACGGAGAGAGAGTAATCCACTATAATAATATTGAGAGTACAAGTTGTGTATTTGTGTTGTATCTCTTGTGTCCTTCCTCAAACCCTAACTTGTAGCCATATATATAGAAGTAACCTCCACCTGCATCCAACTAGGAAAAGGATTCCTTATCCCTCCAAATAAGGGAATATAATCTTATTTTAATAAGGACTCTCTCACTATCCAAATAATCACACTCCAACATTGTCCCCCAGTCTCTTATTTACAAGGAACTTAAAATAAGAGAGTATACAAAAAGTCTCCTCGGAATTTTTAACCTCGGGATTTATATCCGCTAGATTTATATCCGCTGAATTTTTATCCGCTGAATTTTTATCCGCGAGATTTTTATCATCCGAATTTTCTTCAGTCTTCTGTGGTTGATGATGAAACCAAAGCTGCCTTTAAAGCACTTCAATGATATAAAAGCTTAAACTTTTATCTTTGCGCTGGCTGAATTCGTTATTGGTGCGGTGACTCAGCACCAATTTATCATCACCTGGACCAAAGTGTTAATGTTTAGATTTTACATACATCATGTGAATACTATCACTACATGCATAATATAAGTTAGAGAATATGTAAAATTGTATCAATAATCAATTACGATCATGCTTCAATTGCTATTGAAATAATACATATATACACACGTACACGTATATATTTAATTTAATAAAAAAGAATCACTTATCTCCTTCGGTGAATCGGTGATTTTAAATCGACACTAGAACAAGTGTCTTGTTCCCACAGACGGCGCCAATGTTAACGCCCGATTTTGTACGCCTGACGAAATCACCAAAACAGCAGGCCAAAATAGCGCCAACGGTTGATGGAGTAATTGTTGTGAAATCAAACTCACGAAACACACTCACATAAACGTAAATAAAGAGAAATATAAAGTATGAACACAAGAATTACGTGGAAACCCAATTAGGGAAAAACCACGGAGAGAGAGTAATCCACTATAATAATATTGAGAGTACAAGTTGTGTATTTGTGTTGTATCTCTTGTGTCCTTCCTCAAACCCTAGCTTGTAGCCATATATATAGAAGTAACCTCCACCTGCATCCAACTAGGAAAAGGATTCCTTATCCCTCCAAATAAGGGAATATAATCTTATTTTAATAAGGACTCTCTCACTATCCAAATAATCACACTCCAACAATATATATATATATATATATATATATATATATATATATATATATATATATATATATATATATATATATATGATCCATAGCATGTATTTGCTAGGGATAATAATGGGCAAATAGCATCCAGAGTCGGTCCTGATTTTTGTAAAGTCCAGGGCAAAAAATTTCAAGTGTGCCCTTTATACAAATTAAACAAAATAAATAAATAAATTATCAACTAATTAATTTTATTAAAATTATAGGAATTTACAAAAGATAAGTAAGAACACCTTGGGGCCTCGTTAAAAAACTTGTTTGGGGAAAATCTAATGGGACAAAACCCCAAACGAAGGAAAAAGAGAACCCCGAATTGTCAACATTGCATTAAAAACGAAGAACAAGAATTTTAGCCATGTTTTCTGTTGAATCAAATAATAAATAAGAAAAAGTTAACAAAAATATATATTACAATTTACAAAATTTATATATCTAGATTCTATATGTATCTTTAAAAAAAATTACCTTCAAAGAAAGACACTGGTCTAGTTAGTGGATAATTCATTTTTCAACTTGTTGAAGAAGAGGAGAATCATCAGGAAAAAAATTGATTACGTTGCGTTATGAACTGAGAGGGTCGAAGGATTTTTCCTTCTTTTTGTGGCCAAGAGTCTATTTTGATTCTCCATATTTATTGATTTGTGTTATATTATATTTTATAATTAATTTTTTATTTTTTTTACACATACATACATAATTTTTTTTAAAAATTGGGCCCTCCTCAGCTTTGGGCCCTGGGCGGTAGCCCTGGTTGACCTGGCCCAGGGTCGGCTCAGATAGCATCCCCATCAAACATTTTAAGAACGGAGATTTAAATATCTAATTCGTCTTCCGCTAGTTGAACTAGCAGGCACAACAAAAAAAGAATTCAATCCAAATTGCCCCCAAATCAAGCCATTTACGCCTTTGGGAAAACCTCGTCTGTAAGACCCCAAATTATTAATAAATGAAATTTAAATTTTCTCTATTTATTATTTTGAAATAGTAAGTGTTAAATTGATTAATGAGGTTAGTTATGGGTAAAATGCGCAAATATTTCAAATAAGCAGGTGGTTATAAAATATTCATTGTTGTCGGGAAATATTCGTTTGGTCGTGGAATATTCTTCCTGTCGGGGAATATTCGTACGACGGCGCAGTCTTTTGTGGGCCCCATAACGGAAAACGATTGGATGAAGAAAACGACAAGTATATGTTTTTTATTAATAACGGCGTAGTTGTTACCGTTAATACTGTTGGAATACCCGGTGGTTAAAACACAGTAATACGCGTTGTTACACAGTAGCACACTGTATTGCACCAATTATTGATTCTTACGTAAGAAGGCACTACTCAATAATGGTTACAGTAATTACTGTTCAGTATTTTATTTTATTGATTCAATAATTACTGCGTTGATATTTTATATTACTGTTGTTTCAATAATTGTCACTATACAGTATTTCTCATTATCAGATCAATAATTCATATTATTTGAATAATATTATTAGATAACATTATTGGTAATGTCTAGAAAGTTCTGTCTAAGGAGAGGTTTGGTCATCTAATTGCGCGCCAGTAAGGAGAAATCCTTATTGGAAAGCCCTCTCTTTCTTGGGAACGACCTGGTTGTCATAAATGTGATTCTGTAATATTATTTGTGAATAATTAATTATTGATTCATATGATAAGAAAATATTTATTTTATGTGGATATAAATGAGGGATATATTTTTGTGGTTAAAAATGAAGGAGTTAATGTTGAGGTTTTTATCAGTATTTTTGTTGGAATGGAAGTATTAAAAATCATGATTTTTAAGATATTTTACGGGGGTTATAATTTTTAATCCGACCGTTAGATCGTGGTAATTTTTGGATATGTTATACATATATAAGTTGAGTATATGTCCACAAATTTTGAACCGTTAAAAATGAACGTACGATTTATTATGAATTTTACGAGATGACTGGTTCAGAAATTGTTGAATTTTCAGAGTTAATTATTTTGGTGGAAAATTTTAGAATTGGTGGGCCCCACTCTTGGTTGGTAAAGAAATGTACTGAGATTTTTATTCAAATGTAGTGGGTGGGAATAGTACCAGGTAAAGCCATCAGGTTGCAGGTTAAGTCTGCTTCGGCGTGCTAACATTTTCCTATAAATAGAGGGCTAAGTTAGAATTGAAAATCACACCAGAAACAAGTTTTCTCTCTTTTTCTCTCTAGATTATTGAGTGTATTTTGTGAGTATTTAGATACTTTGAGAGTTTCTATTCATCAGAGCAAGTGTCTTTCAGCCTTATACTAGTATTCCGACCAGAAGTACTGTCTTTACGAGGTAAGGGGTGTTATTTTATTCAAAAATGATATTATTTCTTCAATATCATTATGCCGAAATATTGGTTGGAAATTTTTATCAAATTTGGAACTTTTCACGTCGGAGTTACTATTCATGAGTTACTATTCACGAGTTACTATTCACGAGTTACTATTCACCGAAAAATAAAATTTTCTTCTTTTCGTCCAAAATATCTATTCTGGGTACTAGCTTTGATTGTATCCATGTTTTGATCATTCTTGAATTCTACTTCGCTATGAATAATTATAAGGTATTTTTGGACATGGATAAATCGAAATACGAATCCTTAATATTTGTTATTTTGTTTCACTGGATTCGTTTTCTTTAAGATATTTTTCATCATCCTCGGTCCTAAATGATGATATTACTGAATATCTTTGGCCCGTAGTGCAAAGATGAATGATTAACTGATGAATATCTTTGGCCCGTAGTGCAAAGATGAACAGGTGTTGAGATGAACATGACCGACTGGTGATACAAATGAATATCTTTGGCCTGTAGTGCAAAGATGAATATTTGATTAAAGATGGTTATTGATTGTTGTTACAGAGATAAAATATTGATGATGGACTTTTAAATCTTAGAAGATAGTAGAACTCATTCTCTACTTGACTCTTCTAATGGTTTGCTGTTTCCGCTGCAGTTATTGATTTAAAACTTGTTGTCTATTGTATTCTATTAGATTTTTCCCTGTTGAAGACTAACGATAATTTGTTCTGTATTATCTTAGTCATAATGTTCTTTACTGGGCTAGTTGAGCTCACCCTTTTCCTTTTTGTTCCATTTTTCTCAGGAGGCGAGAATGTAGCGAGTACTAGTCGGGGAATGGAATGATGGTTCTAGAAGTTACTTTAGTAGTCCTCACCATTTTTGTGAAATAATGTATCAATAATTGTAATGAGGACTTATTTGAGTGTGGATATTGTCTAAATGACAATATTTGTATTTAAACTCACAGTTCTTGTGTTGTAATAATAAAGATGTAGTTATTTCTGTACCATGTATTTTGGCGACTCAGAATGGGTGTTGTATACCTATTTTGGGGGCGTCACAGTTGGTATCAGAGCTTAGGGATATGATCTCTGGCGGAGATCGGGGAATAGAACTAGGAGGGGAGAGACGAATCCTTCGCTAGTGTGTCCTACCTAAGCTTATTTATTGGTCATTCATAATATAGGGGTATTATGTGATTTGTTAATTTATTTAATTAACCCTTGTTTTATGGCAGTATTTGAGAATGTCGACTGAAAATGTTAACAGTGGAGTAAATGAGACCGTGGAGACACTGGTGCTTACCAACGAGGAGAACGTGCAACAGGCTGGCAATGTTCCTCCTGTGAACAACACCAATGAGCAAATGATGAATGATGGAATGTTTAGAAGTTTTTTGCAATTCATGCAAAACCAGACAAGGGTGACTCGTGTTCAAAATACAGGAGGAAATGATAGCAATTCACGGTTTGTCACAGCCAAACAGTTCAAAGAATTGGGACCACCAGAATTTAAGGGAAAGCCGGATCCAATCATGGCGGAAACGTGGGTCAAGAAAATTACCAAGATATTCGATGTCTTGGGATGCACGGAGGAACAGAAGGTTCCATTCGCCACCTTTATGTTCCGTGGCGAGGCAGATTACTGGTGGGAGTCTGTGAAGCGTACCCATCCAACCGCACTCAGCATGTTTTGGGAGACATTTCAAAAATTGTTCATTGACAAGTACTTTCCTGAAAGTATTCGTCATATGAAGGAGGTAGAGTTTATTATACTAGAGTAGAATAATATGACGGTATCTCAGTACGAGGCAAAGTTTGCAGAGTTGTCCAGGTTTGCACCTCATTTGGTGGAGAATGAGGAACGTATGACGAGGATGTTTCTGAGATGTTTGAAACCCAGCATACATCAATATCTCATTTCTCATAAATTTTCTCTCTATTCAGATGTTGTCAACAGGGCTCAATTATTAGAGCGAGATAACGAGTACGGTCAACTGAGGGATCACAACCAGGATCATATCGGTGACAGCAGTCATCAGAACAATGATAACCAGCGGAGAAAGAAAAATACAGACAAGAACGACAACCACTCTGGTGGTAATCGTGGCTATGAAAATAGAAGAAGCGAGTCGGGAGGAGATTTTAAAAAGAGAAGATTCAACAACGACAATACGAAGACGTCAACACCAACTGGTTCCAAGGGAGGAGAACGACCACCGATTATATGCTATAAGTGCGGAAAAGAAGGACATATCAGCCCAAACTGCCCACAACAGTTTAAGGTATGTTATAATTGTGGAAAGGAAAGACATATCGCTCGAGATTGCACTATAGCAAAACCAAGTCCAGCGGGGATGGTGACTCAAAAAGCTGTCCCAGAAAAGATAAAAGTCAACGGTTCCTGGAAGAGCGTTTGTCGTGACTGGTCAACATGCGAGGAACCCAAACGAGGTGATCACGGGTAAGCTAATCATAAATTCATGCGAAGTTTATACCTTATTAGATACCGGTTCTACCCATTCTTTTATCTCTCCTGCTTGTGCTCAACGTTTAAACTTGACTCCGGAGAAGTTAGACTTTGATTTATCTGTGGAGACTCCGTTAGGAGAAACTTTCATCACATCCACTGTTTATAAATCTTGTGTGATCCAAGTTGGCACCATCACCTTACCTGTTGACCTTATCTCTTTAAAGATACTTGCTTTTGATGTGATTTTAGGGATTGATTGGCTAACTACTCATCATGCCAAAATTGATTGTTTTCGTAAGGTTGTTAGTTTTCATATTCCTAACCAACCTGTTGTACGAATTCAAACAACTAAGCCATTAAAATCAATCACTGTTATATCAAGCCATAAAGTCATTCGTTTATTAAAAAATGGATGTCAAGCTTTCTTAGCCCATGTTATGGATTTGAATAAAGACACGTCAAATTTGAATAATATTCCTGTTGTTATTGACTTTCCTGACGTATTTCCTGAAGAACTTCCCGGTCTACCCCCGGAACGAGAAATTGAATTCTTTATTGATCTTGAACCTGGTACAAAGCCCATTTCTAAAACCCCATATCGAATGGCTCCTATTGAACTTCAGGAGTTAAAGGTCCAACTACAAGAGTTGTTGGATATCGGTTTCATTCGTCCTAGTACATCTCCTTGGGGTGCTCCTGTTTTATTTGTAAAGAAGAAAGACGGGAGTATGCGACTTTGTATTGATTACCGGGAATTAAACCATGTCACTATTAAGAATAGGTATCCGCTACCTCGTATTGATGACCTGTTTGACCAGTTACAAGGAGCACAATTCTTTTCAAAGATCGATCTTCGTTCTGGATATCATCAGCTGAAGGTTAAAACTGAGGATATTCCAAAGACTGCCTTCAGAACTCGGTACGGGCATTATGAGTTCCTAGTCATGTCTTTTGGATTGACTAATGCTCCTGCGGCTTTCATGGATATGATGAACCGAGTATTCAAGGATTATTTGGATCAGTTCGTTGTTGTCTTTATTGATGACATCCTCATATATTCCAAAAGCCGTGAAGATCATGAGCATCATTTGAAGCTGGTACTCCAAAGGCTGCGTGAAAATAAGTTATATGCTAAGTTGAAGAAATGCGAGTTCTGGCTTGAGGAAGTAGCTTTCCTAGGGCACGTGGTCTCAAAACATGGAGTATCTGTTGACCCGACGAAGATTGAAGCAATACAAAGTTGGGAGCAACCAAAGACGGTGACCGAAGTACGTAGCTTTCTAGGCTTAGCTGGTTATTATCGAAGATTCGTGGAAGGGTTTTCTTGAATCGCTACCCCGTTAACTCAGCTGACTCGGAAAGATATCAAATTCGTATGGAGCGATGAATGCGAGAAGAGTTTTCAAGAGCTTAAGAGGAGACTCATTTCGGCACCTGTTCTGATAATACCATCTGGTTCGGATGGATTTGTTATCTACAGTGATGCTTCAGGCAAAGGGTTAGGATGTGTTCTCATGCAACATGGGAAAGTCATAGCCTATGCCTCGCGACAACTCAAAGAATATGAGAGGAATTATCCTACTCATGATTTGGAGTTGGCAGCAGTAGTTTTCGCGTTGAAGATCTGGAGACACTACCTGTATGGGGAGAAAGTGGAGATCTATACAGATCATAAAAGCCTCAAATATTTCTTCACCCAAAAGGAACTCAACATGCGGCAGCGACGTTGGCTCGAGCTGTTGAAAGATTACGATCATACCATCCAATATCATCCTGGAAAAGCAAACGTAGTAGCTGACGCATTGAGTAGAAGATCATATGCGGGTACGAGTGCAATGTTGTTAACACAAAGGCCCATTTTGTATGACTTGCAAAGGATGGAGATAGAGATGAAGGCTCCAAGTACCCACATGATGATATCAAATATACGAGTAGAACCGACTTTAATCGATAAAGTTAAAGCTGCTCAAGCTACGGACATAGAGCTGATGCGTATGAAGAAGAAAGTGCAAGAAGGTTCTATTCCAGAAGCAAGAATCGATGAAGAAGGAATACTTCGAGTCCACTCTAGACTCTGTGTTCCTAACAATTCTGATTTGAAGTACAAGATCATGATGGAAGCACACAATACACCATTTGCAATCCATCCTGGAAGTACCAAAATGTATCGTGATCTACGCCATACATTTTGGTGGAATAATATGAAGAGAGAGATTGCAAAGTTTATCTTGAGGTGTTTAACTTGTCAACGTGTAAAGGCGGAACATCAAGTACCAAAGGGTCCATTGCAACCACTTGAGATTCCGAAATGGAAGTGGGAACACATTACCATGGATTTCGTTACGGGTCTTCCCACGGTATCTCAAGGCATAAATGCTATTTGGGTTATTGTTGATAGATTAACCAAGTCTGCTCATTTCTTGCCGATACGGGAGACTTATTCCCTTGAACGTCTTGCTCGTATATACGTAGATGAGATTGTGAGACTGCATGGCATGCCAGTATCCATAGTTTCGGATCGTGACCCAAGATTCACTTCAAGATTTTGGGTTAGCTTGCAAAAAGCTATGAGCACAGATTTACGATTTAGTTCGGCATACCATCCTCAAACGGACGGACAATCAGAGAGGACTATTCAAACTCTTGAAGATCTATTAAGACTTTGTGTCCTAGATTTCAAAGGGAGTTGGGATAAGTACCTCCCATTGATGGAATTCTCTTACAATAACAGTTATCAGGCAAGTATAGGTGTGGCCCCATTTGAAGCATTATATGGACAAAAGTGTCGCTCTCCAGTATGCTGGGACGAGGTGGGTGAAGCAATATTGTTGGGACCAGAGTTGGTACGCATGACTACAGAGAAGATCCAAACGATTCGACAACGTATACAAACGGCACAGGATCGACAAAAGAGTTATGCGGATCTTCATCGAAAGGACGTGAAATTTGATATTGGGGATCATGTATTGTTGCGTGTGGCTCCATGGAAAGGAGTTACAAGATTTGAGAAGAGAGGAAAGCTCAATCCACGATTTATTGGTCCATTTCAGATTCTTGACCGAGTAGGAAATGTGGCCTATAGACTCGCGTTACCTCGAAGTATGTCTCGTGTTCATAATATTTTTCATATATCTGTGTTACGTAAATATGTGAAAGACCCAGACCACGTTATTGAGTTAGAACCGGACGAGATAGCTGAAGACTTAACGTACGAAGAGGTACCTGTCAAGATCTTGGATAGAAAGGAACATGTCCTACGCATGAAGGTCATACCACAAGTTAAAGTTTTGTGGAGAAACCATGCTATTGAGGAAATGACCTGGGAGTTGGAAACGGAAATGAAAGTGAGGTATCCTCATCTTTTCGAAACACCAGGTACGTACGTCAATTTCGAGGACGAAATTTCATAAGGAGGGGAGGTTGTAAGACCCCAAATTATTAATAAATGAAATTTAAATTTCCTCTATTTATTATTTTGAAATAGTAAGTGTTAAATTGATTAATGAGGTTAGTTATGGGTAAAATGCGCAAATATTTCAAATAAGCAGGTGATTATAAAATATTCATTGTTGTCGGGAAATATTCGTTTGGTCGTGGAATATTCTTCCTGTCGGGGAATATTCGTACGACGGCGCAGTCTTTTGTGGGCCCCATAACGGAAAGCGATTGGATGAAGAAAACGACAAGTATATGTTTTTTATTAATAACGGCGTAGTTGTTACCGTTAATACTGTTGGAATACCCGGTGGTTAAAACACAGTAATACGCGTTGTTACACAGTAGCACACTGTATTGCACCAATTATTGATTCTTACGTAAGAAGACACTACTCAATAATGGTTACAGTAATTACTGTTCAGTATTTTATTTTATTGATTCAATAATTACTGCGTTGATATTTTATATTACTGTTGTTTCAATAATTGTCACTACATAGTATTTCCCATTATCAGATCAATAATTCATATTATTTGAATAATATTATTAGATAACATTATTGGCAATGTCTAGAAAGTTCTGTTTAAGGAGAGGTTTGGTCATCTAATTGCGCGCCAGTAAGGAGAAATCCTTATTGGAAAGCCCCCTCTTTCTTGGGAACGACTTGGTTGTCATAAATGTGATTCTGTAATATTATTTGTGAATAATTAATTATTGATTCATATGATAAGGAAATATTTATTTTTGTGGATATAAATGAGGGATATATTTTTGTGGTTAAAAATGAAGGAGTTAATGTTGAGGTTTTTATCAGTATTTTTGTCGTAATGGAGGTATTAAAAATCAGGGTTTTTGAGATATTTTGCTGGGGTTATAATTTTTAATCCGACCGTTGGATCGTGGTAATTTTTGGATATGTTATACATATATAAGTTAAGTATATGTCCACAAATTTTGAACCGTTAAAAATGAACGTATGATTTATTATGAATTTTACGAGATGACTGGTTCAGAAATTGTTGAATTTTCGGAGTTAATCATTTTGGTAGAAAATTCTAGAATTGGTGGGCCCCACTCTTGGTTGGTGAAGAAATGTGCTGAGATTTTTATTCAAATGTGGTGGGTGGGAATAGTAGCAGGTAAAGCCATCAGGTTGCAGGTTAAGTCTGCTTCGGCGTGCTAACATTTTCCTATAAATAGAGGGCTAAGTTAGAATTGAAAATCACACCAGAAACAAGTTTTCTCTCTTTTTCTCTCTAGATTATTGAGTGTATTTTGTGACTATTTAGATACTTTGAGAGTTTCTATTCATCAGAGCAAGTGTCTTTCAGCCTTATACTAGTATTCCGACCAGAAGTACTGTCTTTACGAGGTAAGGGATGTTATTTTATTCAAAAATGATATTATTTCTTCAATATCATTATGCCGAAATATTGGTTGGAAATTTTTATCAAATTTGAAACTTTTTACGTCGGAGTTACTATTCATGAGTTACTATTCACGAGTTACTATTCACGAGTTACTATTCACCGAAAAATAAAATTTTCTTCTTTTCGTCCAAAATATCTATTCTGGGTACTAGCTTTGATTGTATCCATGTTTTGATCATTCTTGAATTCTACTTCGCTATGAATAATTATAAGGTATTTTTGGACATGGATAAATCGAAATACGAATCCTTAATATTTGTTATTTTGTTTCACTGGATTCGTTTTCTTTAAGATATTTTTCATCATCCTCGGTCCTAAATGATGATATTACTGAATATCTTTGGCCCGTAGTGCAAAGATGAATGATTAACTGATGAATATCTTTGGCCCGTAGTGCAAAGATGAACAGGTGTTGAGATGAACATGACCGACTGGTGATACAAATGAATATCTTTGGCCTGTAGTGCAAAGATGAATATTTGATTAAAGATGGTTATTGATTGTTGTTACAGAGATAAAATATTGATGATGGACTTTTAAATCTTAGAAGATAGTAGAACTCATTCTCTACTTGACTCTTCTAATGGTTTGCTGTTTCCGCTGCAGTTATTGATTTAAAACTTGTTGTCTATTGTATTCTATTAGATTTTTCCCTGTTGAAGACTAACGATAATTTGTTCTGTATTATCTTAGTCATAATGTTCTTTACTGGGCTAGTTGAGCTCACCCTTTTCCTTTTTGTTCCATTTTTCTCAGGAGGCGAGAATGTAGCGAGTACTAGTCGGGGAATGGAATGATGGTTCTAGAAGTTACTTTAGTAGTCCTCACCATTTTTGTGAAATAATGTATCAATAATTGTAATGAGGACTTATTTGAGTGTGGATATTGTCTAAATGACAATATTTGTATTTAAACTCACAGTTCTTGTGTTGTAATAATAAAGATGTAGTTGTTTCTGTACCATGTATTTTGGCGACTCAGAATGGGTGTTGTATACCTATTTTGGGGGCGTCACATCGTCCGATAGTTCAATTAACGTACGTAGAATTTAACACTGTTGCGATTCCTCTGTCAAACCCTCCTCCTGCGATTTCGAGCGATTTCTTTGTGCGATTCTCTTGTCAAATCGTCAAAACTTGCAGCAATTTCAATTTGGGTTTCATAATTAGTGAAATTGTCCTCCTCTCTGCGATTGCAAGTGATTCTTTTGTGCGATTTCGAGCTATTCATCTGTCAAATCGTCAAAACTTGTTGCGATTTCAATTTGATTTCGCAATTAGTGAAATTGTCCTCTGTCAAATTGCCCGAAATCTTTCAAACCCTGTTGTGATTTTAAATTTACCACTGTTAAAACCTTTTTGCGATTCCTCTGTCAAATCGTCAAAACCCTGCTGTTATTTCACAGGTAATTTATTTTTTTGGATTTTTGTTGTTGAATCTTGCTTTTGATTTTTGTTTTTGTAGTCTTATATGTACATTAATAGTTAAATTGTCAGTTTTTTAGTTGACATATTAATCATAGGTAAAATGTGGATCTTTATCGCTGAATGTTAGTTTAAGTATTGATGAAAGTGTGGGTAAAATGTACAAAAAGAATATTAACCGTAGTGTTGTAAAATTGGAATTATGATGATGAATAATATGATATTAATTTTTTTATCATTTAAATTTCTTTTAGTATTTTTTTTCCCCAGAGGATATGCAAAAGGAATTATGATGAATAAATATGATAATAATATAATGTTTGGATTTGGGATTATTTAACTGATTTGGATTTGGGATTTGGGATTCATTGTTTGAGTTAGATTCCTTTACATGATTTGGTTCCTTATGTTATTTGGATAGTATGGCAGGGATTCCTTTGGGATTACTTAACTGATGTGTATTTGGGATTCATTGTTTGATTTGGATTTTACTTAACAGATGTGTATTTGGAATTCATTATTTGATTTGGATTCTACATGATTTGGTTACTTTTGTGTGATTTGGATAGAATGCCAAGTATTCTTTGATTTGGACTGAATTATTTTCTATTCTCTACACTTATAAATGATTTGATATGTTCTATTCTACGTGATAAGCATGGCAGAAACTTTTATTAGATATTTGGGATAGCATGGTAGGTATTTGGGATCCATTATTAGACTTCCGCTAGTTGAACTAGCGGATACCCTGAACGAGGTTTTCCTAAAGGCTAGATATGGGTAGATATGGGGGCATACTTGTCCGAAAATTGTTTTTATTGTGTCCGCTACTTCAACTAGCGGAAGACGAATTAGTTATTTAAATTTCAGCTTAAGTTTTGTAATTTTTGGTGGAGATGCTATTTGTCCATTTTTCATCCATAGCAAATACATGATACAGATCATTTATATATATATATATATATATATATATATATATATATATATATATATATTAATCCGTGACAAACGTTTGCTATGGGCACTGTTCAGCAACCAAGTTGATTACTGTTGATCTGGACAATGAAAGGCTGGGATTGGTCAATTATTCCCCTTGCCGCTACAGCTTGTTGCGGCAGTCCCTTTGTGAGACCCCAAATTTTATGAAATGAAAGTATTCAATTTTCTTATAATTGATAAAAGTTAAGGGTGATATTTGAAAAAAAAATTCAAAGTAAGCAAGTTGTCATAAAATATCCGGTAGTAAAAGTACAGTAATACGCGTGGTCGCATAGTAGCACACGGTATTGATTATTGATGCATACGTAAGAAGTCACTCAGTTATACTCAGTTATTGCTACAGTAATTGTTGCATCATATCTCTCATATTATTAATTCAATTATTATCACAGTATCATCTGCATAATATGTTATATTATTAAATCAATAATTGAGACGACAAAGTTATTCATATTATTATTTACAATATTGACAATGTCTAGAAAGTTCTGTCAAGGAGAGGTTTGGTCACCTAATTGCGCGCCAATAAGGAGAAATCCTTATCGGAAGACCCCCTCTTTCCTGAGAATGACCTGGTTGTTAAATATTATGAGTTATAATATTAATGATGAATTAGTTCGTGTTGATTAAAGATAAAATTGATATTTCTATTGTGTTGGGATTATTAGTGTTAGTGGAAATCGACATCTATTCTGATAATAATTGATGTCTGGAGGTTATATTGACCAATCGGGTAATTAATCGGATAAATGAGCAATTAATTGTTATTAATTCATATGCTTATAACTATGTGTTCACATGTGTGTACTATTGATTCACATGATTTACTATTAGGGGAGTTGGTGCAAGATTGATAATACTTGCATGACTAAATTAAAAATGGAGGTATAGATGAAGATACTATACTGTAATTAATTTTTTCACATGTTTAGAACTATTGAGTCACATGGTTTACTATTGATTCACATGATTTACTATTAGGGGAAGTGGTGCAAGTTTGATAATACTTGCAGGACTAAATTAAAAATGAAAAAAAAAGAGGAAGGTATTATACTGTAATATTTCGAACCCCAAAACGTGCAATTATTGAAACTATATTTTCCTATAAATAGAAGCTCATTCTTTCTTCATTTCTCACCAATTCACTAAGTCTCATAAGAGTAATTATTATAGAGAAATTATAGAGAGAAAGAAGAAGAGAAGTCTGTTATCTCACTATTTCAGTATCCAGTTTCTTCTAAGGTAAGGGGTATTATTTCTTTCGTATTCATGAAGAGAGCTATTGTTATTCCATTCCTTATTATTATGATGGAATAACCTGTCTATGCGAAGTACCGCATCCATGTTGAAATTCTTCTGTTATTCCATTATTTATTATTTTGTGGTAATATCCTGTCTGTGCGGATTACGCATGACCTGGTTCCGTTCTTTATTATTCTGTGGGAATATTCTGTCTGTGCGGATTACTCATGACCTGGTTTCGTTCTTTATTATTCTGTTGGAATATTCTGTCTGTGCGGATTACGCATGACCTGGTTCCATTCTTTATTATTCTGTTGAAATAACCTGTTTGTGCGGTCTATCGCATGCCTGATGAATTCTTCTGTTATTCTATTCTTTATTATTCTGTTGGAATAACCTGTCTATGTGGATTACCGCATGTATGGTGAATGACCTTTCGTATTCATTCTTTATTAAATTGTGGAAATGATCTGTTTACGTGGATTACCGCATGGCGGATGAAAATCTATTTGCAGTCTCGTATATTCTATTATACTCGTATGAGATATCATTTCTTTTGTACTGTTATGAAATATCATTTTATTTGATATTTTTCTGTTACGAATTACTATTCACGGGTTACTATTCACCCGGTTACTATTCACTCTAGTATTATTCACTCGGGTATTCGGGGCACTTTTCATGTCGGAGTACTATTCACGAGTTACTATTCACGAGTTACTATTCACTCGAATATTATTCACTCGAGTATTTGGGGTACTTTTCGTGTCGGGGTACTATTCCTAAAGTACTATTCACGGGGTACTATTCACGACGAAAAATTGATTCTTTTCTGTCCAAATTATTTTTGGACATGAATATTATTCTTGAATTTTACTCTATAAAGCAGTACCATATTGACAATTTGGACGCTATTGATTTCTGGATAAATCAGATTATAAATTTTTAAAATTTATCCTTGAACTTGTTTTATTGAATTATTATGTCATTGTCATCATCCTCATGCTTATATTGTGATGAAAGTCATCTTTGGCTTACGTGCAGAGATGGACTTGGTATGATTATGACCAGGAATTATTCGGTATAATCATGACCGTAATGTGACGAATGATGTGGTGAAAGTCCTCATTGGCCTGTAGTTCATTGATAAACAGTTGTTGGTATGATTATGACCAGTGATTATTCGGTATAATCATGACCATTGATGATTATATGAATATCCTTGGCCGTGATGCAGGGATGATTCGATTTTATTTATTAAGCTGAGTCTCAGCGATAAAATTGTTGAATTTTTTTTTAAATTATAGAAGATAGTAGATATTATGCTCTACTTGACTCTTCTAATGAATTGCTTATTCCGCTGCAGTTGTTAATCTAAAACTTGTTGTCTATTATATTCTATCAGTTGTTATACTGTTGAAGGCTAAGGATAATTTATTCTGCATTATCTTAGTCATAATATTTCTTACTGGGCTAGTTGAGCTCACCCTTTCTTTCATTGTTCTCTTCAAGAAATGAGAATATAGCTGGGACTAGTCGGGGAACGGAGTGACGGTCCAGATGATAGCATTAGTAGTCCTCACTATTCTGTTAAATAGTGTGATAATAAATATAATGAGGACTCCATTGAGTGTGGATATTGTCTAGATGACAATATTCTTATTAAAACTCTTAGATTATGTTTTGTCGTATTTTACACGACTGTTGTATAATTAAGTTGTATTTAAATTTTTTACCATGTATTTGGCGACTCAAGATGGGTGATGTATATCTATTTTGGGGGCGTCACACCCTTACCCTTTTTGTCCATTAGCTTATTACATTACTGCCCCTAACAATTTAGACTTGTCTGCCGCTACAGGCTGTGGCGGCAGTGCCTATATGGCTATGGTTAGTGCCCATATGGCTATGGTTCATTTGATAAAGTATACATGATGTAAAAATAAAAGATAATGTAAAGATAAGTCTGAATAAAAGATAAATTTATTTTTATGTATACATAATATAAAAATAAGATAACTTTGAATAAAAGATAAATTTATTTTATTATAAAAGATAAATTTATTTTATTATACCCATGTATTCCAACTTATCTTATTTTTATATTATGTATACATGGGTACACCCTCTATCTCAAAAATAAGATAAGTTTGAATTATAAAATTTATATAAATTATTTTTAGATTTAAAATTCTTGTAATTTATTTTTAATTTTAAAAAATATAAATTTATGATTTAATTAATATTTTCAAATAATTTATAATTTTCATAATATTATAAATTATTTGAAAATATTAATAAATTTATCTTTTATAATAAAATAAATTTATCTTTTATTCAAAGTTATCTTATTTTTATATTATGTATACATAAAAATAAATTTATCTTTTATTCAGACTTATCTTTACATTATCTTTTATTTTTACATTATGTATCTTTACATTATCTTTTATTTTTACATTATGTATACATAAAAATAAACTTATATTTATATTATCTTTTATTTTTACATCATGTATACTTTAACAAATGAACCATAGCCATATGGGTACTGCCGCCACAGCCTGTAGCGGCAGACAAGTCTAAATTGTTAGGGGTAGTAATGTAATAAGCTAACGGACAAAAAGGGTAAGGGACTGCCGTTACAAGCTGTAGCAGCAGGGGGAATAATTGATCAATCTTAGCTTTCCATTGTCTAGATCAACGGTAATCAACTTGGTTGCTGAACAGTACCCATAGCAAACGTTTGTCACGGATTAAAACATATATATATATATATATATATATATATATATATATATATATGGTATCAAAGTCGATTCTAAAGAGCTTTAGTCGTGTCACTCGATCGTGTTGTCGAAGATGGGGACACGAAAACTATGTGGTATTATCTCATAATAGAGAGAGGTCTGAAGTTGACAACACGATCAACTGATATTATTTCACAATAGTTAGAGAGAGACAAACATATGTGGATTGTGTATGTGATCGATTCATTTATCTATGTATAAAGAATTAAGTTACTAACAATAGTAAATTCAGTCATGACATTTTAAATGAACTTCAGGTGAGCTAAGATAACCCAAGAATATACTATTGGACTAATAGTATAAGACATTATTTAAATGAATTTGATTCGATTTAGACTTGAGATTTGACTTAAAATTTATTCTAGACTCAAAATTTGCCTCAACTTATTTTATATATATATATATATATATATATATATATATATATATATGGACATATCCATATACAGCAAGTATGTGCTATAGTCTATTTTGGGCAAATAGATCCAATACAGTCAATTTCAAATTAGAACGGCGTAAATTAAAAAATATATCACATCATTCGCACTTATTAGTAGTGGATGTAAAGATTATTAATATGCCCTCATTTTAACTATACAATACAAGTAGATTGAATCATCCACCAGTAATACTAGCTGACTGTGATCAAATACCAAAAACTCACATAGTCACATGTCCGCATTCATATTCTAGCACCAACAAATTATTAAAACAAGTAAGTTTAATCTTACATATATATAACCAGTAATGAATAAATTTTAAATCTTAGTTAATAAATTATAAACTATAATTAGTAAGCTCTAAATTTTAGTTAATAAACTGTAAATTATAAATAATAAATTTTAAATACTAATTAATAAATTTTAAATTAATAAACTCTAAACTCTAGTTAATAAATTTTAAACTATAATTAATAAATCCTAAACTATAATTAATGTATTGCCTATAACTGATTCGGGGTAAATTAGTTCAAATCCTATAATTAATTTGTTCGTTATTATTACTAGTGTACGTTAGTATTGTATGGTATAAATTGTATATATCTAATTTTGATCCATAACGAACAACTACTTGTTATATTTATATATATATATATATATATATATATATATATATATATATATATCGAGGAGGCTTAATTTTCATGAACTTGAAAACCCATAACAACACGTACGTACTCCCCCAGTCCCCACCCTTCTTCTTTATCTTCTTTCTAGCCTGAAGAAGGACCACTTCATTTTCAAACTCTCCCACTACACCAGGAAGGCAGGAACACGTACTCCCTATATATATCCAGCCACCAGTACTCGCACTCCTGTCCCATATTTCACTCCACCAAACACAGCCTTTCTCTCTCCTCCTCCCCTCTGTTTAGCCAGCCATGGCTTTACTAGCACACCTCCTCATCATCATTTTATGTGTAATATTCATGCAACCAATTTTTACTCTCTCTTCACAAAAAAACCCACTAATTTTACCCCTCAAAACAAGGTATATTTCATCTGGGCAACTCGCAAAACCGCCAAACAAGCTCTCTTTTCATCACAACGTCTCCCTTACGGTATCCCTCACCGTTGGATCGCCCCCACAGCAAGTTACCATGGTCCTCGACACAGGCAGTGAACTCTCCTGGCTTCACTGTAAAAAAACAACAAACACGCCCTTAACTTTCAACTCATTTTCTTCCAAATCGTACACGCCCATCCCCTGTTCCTCGCCTACCTGCAGGACCCGAACCCGGGACTTCACTTCGCCCGTTTCATGCGACCCGAAAAAGCTCTGCCACGTTACTCTCTCCTACGCGGATGCCTCCTCCGTGGAAGGCAATCTCGCCGCCGACACTTTCCGGTTTGGGAATTCGGGTATGCCCCGGACAGTATTCGGGTGTATGGATTCTGGGTTTAGCTCCAACCCTGAAGACTCTAGGACCACTGGATTGATGGGGATGAACAGGGGCTCCTTATCTTTCGTTACCCAAATGGGTTTTCCTAAATTCTCGTATTGCATTTCGGGTCAGGATGCTTCCGGTGTATTGCTATTTGGTGAAGCCAGGTTTCCTTGGCTCCGACCCTTGAATTACACACCGATGGTTCAAATATCAACCCCTCTACCGTACTTTAACCGGGTTGCTTATACGGTCCAGCTAGAGGGAATTAAAGTCGGGGGTAAAGTCTTACCCTTACCCAAATCCGTTTATGTACCGGATCACACCGGGGCAGGACAGACCATGGTGGACTCGGGTACCCAGTTCACCTTCCTACTTGGACCGGTTTACAACGCATTGAAGATGGAATACTTGAGACAAACAAAAGGAGTACTACGTGTTTTTGAGGATCCGAATTTTGTGTTTCAAGGGGCAATGGATTTGTGTTATCGGGTTGACATGACCCTAAATGTTTTACCCGTGTTACCCACAGTAAGTTTGATGTTTCGAGGAGTAGAAATGAACGTATTGGGTGAAAGGTTATTATATCGGGTACCCGGTGAGATAAGGGGGAGAGATGAAATACATTGCTTTACTTTTGGGAATTCCGAATTGTTAGGAATGGAGGCATATATAATTGGACACCACCATCAACAAAACTTATGGATGGAATTTGATCTGGCAAAATCTAGGGTCGGATTAGCTGAGGTTAGGTGTGACCTAGCAAGTCAACGACTCGGTATGGATCTATAAAATTTAGTAGGATACGATACTCGACTATTAAATCATTAGAGAAAGTTTATTCTTTTCAAATTGTACGTACTTATCGGTTGTTTAATTTAGATATGTTTTGATTGTGGCATGTGTAAATAAAGTATTATCACACAATCTACGTAGGTTAAGATGAATTATTAATGTTTTATGCTAATGTGTTAGATGTATTTTGGGATTGAAAATAAGTTCGGTTCGTAAAATTAATTATTCATGTTCGTTCGGCTAAAAATTTAATTCGAAATTGATTCAAAATATAAACAGATTTAAATATGAGCAGATTTAGTGTTAATAATACTCGAATTATATTTGTTCGAAAAGTTTAAACTGTTCGAATTCGATTTGAGATTGTTCTTGATTCGATAGGCTCGTTTAAACCTTGTTTTAAATTCAATAAATTTTATGATCCAAATTAACAGTGTGGTTTGAGAGGGAGACAAGGTATTTTGAAATGTCAAGTTGTACTCACGGTCCATGTTTATGATATATATGAATTGGTTATGTCGACTTTGTTGAAATGATATGGCAAATTCATACTTACTCGACTGTTGTCAAGTCTTTTACGTTCCATCCCAAATGAAACTACAATAACAATTGGTGCATGTTGACAAATAATAAAGGAGAGTCAATTTTTTTTAATAATATCTATTTTCATTTTATCGAGTTATTTTTTTATAATTTAATTCAATCTTATGCTACGTTACGTTTGTTTGTATTGGAGGAATTAAATTCTATTTGTATTGGAGGAATGAAATTCGAATAGAGAAAGGAATGACATTTCTGGGTACATTGAGTCATTATTGTATATCCTCACCTACCTAATGAATAAAATTCACAAATTTAGTATAAATAAGAATGATTCATTCTATTACAATAGAACAATTAAATATAATTTTTTTTTATTATATAAATATAAATTATGTACCAACTTTTATGTACTAAGAGAGACTCGAGCATTCGACTCTATGCAATAAAAGAAGAGAAGAGGAACATAAGCATTGATCCTATCAAAATTTAACTTTGTAGATTACAAAAATACTACTAATAAATAAATAAACTTGTAAACATAAAGGTATCATGAGATAGTACGAGAATAAACATGTAAATTTTTTTTGAGGGAGAGGTCTCGCTTCGACACACGATCGTATCTTGAAAGATTAATTTTAGAGGGTGCTTAATAAAAACTAAATGAATTTGAATCTGAATGAGCTGAATTTGAATGAGTTGAATCTGAATGAAAAAAATTGTTTGATAATTGATATATCTGAAACATTTGAATGACAAAACTTTATTATTTTATCCATCTGAAAAATTCAAAATTGTTGTAAATTTATTTAATATTACTTAATATAATAGTTAATATTTTATTTTTTAATTTTTTTTATTTAATTCAGCTGCTCATCCAATCATTCAGCTAAAAAAATCTGACTTAGCCATTCAGCTCGTTCATCTTACCGATTCAGTCATTCAGACCAAAACAAACGTACTGACCGATTTAGTCATTCAACCATTCAGCTCTAAACAAACACTCTCTTAGGAGGTGTTTGTTTAGAGCTGAATGGAGCTTAATCTGAATGGCTGAATCAGTCAGTACGTTTGTTTTGGTCTGAATGGTTGAATCAGTAAGATGGACGTGCTGAATGACTAAGTCAAATTTTTCTAGCTGAATGACTGAATGAGCAGCTGAATGAATTTAAAAAAAAATAAAAATTAAAAAAAATATTAACTATTATATTAAGTAATATTAAATAAATTTACAACAATTTTGAATTTTTTCAGAGGGATAAAATAATAAAGTTTTGTCATTCAAATATTTCAAATATGTCAATTATCAAATAATTTTTTTTTATTCAAATTCAGATTCAGCTCATTCAGATTGACAAATTTAAATTCATTTAATTTTTATCACACACTCCTTCAAACTTAAACGTGAGCTTAAAAATACTCGGGAAACCCAAAAGAAAAAAAGAAGATGCAAGCTGTTGTGAATAGGGATTGATTGGTGATGGGTGTGTATGTGAAAATTGGTGTTGTGTTGTAAGGGTTGGGTTTCATTTTGACAAATTTTGTGCAGTGTGTTTCCTTGTTTTTGCCTGCCTAGTGCGTAGCCTCGGGCGACAGTCTGGCAATTAGAACATCCTAAACCTGCAAACCGCCAAAAATATCTTTAAATTCCGCCGAACCTTTTCTTGTTTTAGGTCCCAAAGCTAATTATATAATCCCTCCATTCTTAAAAGATTACTCCCTTCGTCCCTATTTAAATATTTCAACATTTTAAAAATAGACACAAAAATTAAAATAATAATTAAAAAATATTAAATATAATATTCAATTATCTATAATACATTTAAATCATTAATTTATCATAGCATAAGAGTTTAAAGTACCAAAAAAATAAGTAGAGTAATGAGAGATAATTTTGAAAAAATTATCATTAATTCTCCTAAATTAGTCAATTAATTAGGCACAAATAAAAAACTCTAAAACGTCATTTAAATAGGGAAGAAGGAAGTATCGTTTTAGAAGAAAAAATGTGTTCCAAAAAGTTTGTCGTTTACAACTTTCGAAGAGAATAAATTATTTATTTTCCTATATTACCCTTATCTTCTCTCATTGTTCCAAAAAATTCTCTTTCTTGTATTAATAATTTTCAACTTTCCATAAAGGGGTACTGATAAAATTTTAAATAAATTTTACTTGTTAATGATACTTTTTTAATCCATGTATAAAAATTTTAAACTACAATCTTTTAAGAACGGACATAGTATTAAAGTATCTTTAAATGCCCCCTCTTGATTTGTGTAGCTCTTTATTTGCATAAGGGTATTAAAGTAAAATAATTATTGTTTAAAAAAAGTGGTAAATTCAAAAAATAGTTTTGTAGTAATTTTTATTTACTTTTTAAAATTTAGTTGTGGTGAATTTTGTTATTCACTTTGTTTCATATAAAATACCATAATATACACAAATTTTAAATGCCACCACTATTAACCTAACAACTCGTTATATTTAATTGAAAATTTGAAATAAAAATGCATCATTTATATTTACATAAAATATAAATTAGAAATTTTTTTGTGTAACAAAAGGATTACTTAATATTTTTTGTTATTTTTAATTAATTATAAGATGAAATTCCTGCGTTCGCTACTGTTGTTCTTATTAAATTAAATTTTTACTAAAATTGTGCCTTGGTATGATATTTAATGTATTAGAGCAATCAATTGCATTAAAAGTAAAAGACTTCTGCTGAATTTTTTTTATTTTATTTTTACCATATTTTTTATTATTATAGTGTAAATATAACGATTAATACATATAAAACAACTGCAGTCTTTGAGCTAAAAATAAAATATATGATTAAAAAATTAACTTTCAAAAATAAAATTAAAAATGAAAATGAGAGCAATGTTGAGTGGTAGTTGCCCTAGGACAAAGTAAAAATAAAAAAGAAAAATGAAATAAAAGAAAAAGAAAAAAAACCAAAAGACTATAATAATATTCATTAAATTGGTTATTGACTAATTTGTTAAAGAAAAATCAAAAAACAAATTGTAAATAACAAAAAAAATTTACGGTAGTAAAAAAAGATATTAAATGTAAGGGAAATACTATTTTTAATATTTTTACATGATTTCTTCTCATATAAAAATAAGACTCACTATATACTCAAAAATTTATGTGAAAATATTAATTTTCTAAATATAATTTTTAATTATATAGGAGGATTCAACCATAATTTTTTGAAAATCATTCAAATTCATTAAGGATTTAAAAATTATAAAACAAACGATATTAATGACTTATTATTTCATATTCAAATTATAGTGCAGAGATGGGGCCTACCAAAAGCAGGTGTATGGTGTCAGTTAACTGGCAATTGTACTGCTACTGCTGCAGCTAATATAAGAAAATTACTACAAGAAACAGCTGTTGGATTTGACAAAAATCTTTGTCCCCATCCCAATCAATTTCTTTATTTATATTACCTCACTGTATTTATCATATCACTGTCACCTCATTACACTCTGAAGCGTACGTGTACCGAGTACCCAAAAGTGGAGTGGGACCTCCTCATGTTTATTTGGTTTTGGGCCCTCTGCATTCCGTTAATATAATATCACACAACATATTATTTAATAAAAAAAATTTATTTAATTTTTATTTTAATATTATCCGAAAATTTGAATTATCATATTCTTTCGCTCTTATAAGAATTTCGTTCTTAAAATCACAATACCGAACCTTACCTACTCGATTTAAAGTTTATTCTGTAATAGTGAAATATATTATTTTTTTCACATATCATAACACATATTAACATTCATATAAACATGTATCTCCAAATAACTATTAAATACTTAATCTTTTATTAGTGTGAAATGTCTTAAAAAATTTGAACTTATCCTTTCACCTTTTTGACCCTCTCCGAAGTCGACTTCCTTTTATAACTATCAATGTCTATCTATTTTTGACATCATCTATATCTTAATTTCGACATCCTATATGCATGTTCTTATTATCATAACATCATCTGTGTTTATTTTTGTTATGACACATTACCAGTGTCTAGCTTCTTATGACATATCACCTATGTCTATGACACAACACCAGTGTTTTGACTTTCTATGACACAACACCAGTGTTTGACTTTCTATAACACATCACCAGTGTCTAGTTTTTTATGCAAAAATCTTTGTTCCTCAATACTCTACTTTTTTCCTCCTTCAAGGATTCATAAACCATCGTCATATTCTACGACCTACTTCCTCTTAAAGAAGTTCATTCTTTCTATACCCAATCTCCATAATAGAAATTCCCCACAATTGATTAATAATTGTGAAAAATATAAATAACTCAAGGATTCAAAAGATTCGCTTAGGAAGAGCTTTATGTATCATGATAAAGGTCATAAAGACCATAAACTTTGCATCTGAAAAGGTTTTAACAGAAATTTATCTATAAATCGACATATCTTACGGACATATAGTTGATCAGCCTGTTTATGCCCTGTGTTGACCCATAATATCTTTGTCGCTATTTCGCGCAAATAGAATTTTCCATTTTGGATTTCCTGTGTTGATCAACACTATCTAGACGGAATAATTTCTTTCAGTTGCTCTTTGCCATCACCAAGACACAATATAAATCTGAACGACATTTGCGTTCATCCTCTGTCTTTAGCACATAAAACATGTTGTCCCAATTTAGGGATGTTCATATCCAGTCTGGAGTCCATATCCAATCAATTTAGTTAGACAGTTCAAAAACTTAATATAAAAGCAATATCTGAATCTGTGTCTAGCCGATTCAAATGACTTTTGACACTTCTTTATTTATTAACATACTGAAAATCATTTTATGACGCATAGTACCACACTTTTTTTAATAGCCCGTTGAGAATGCGGTCATTTTATGACTTTGTCATGCTACATCATACTATAGTGGGCTGACGATCCTTAGATCACGTCCAACACTATGTTAAGCTGCATTGATGACTCCATCATTTGTCATAGCTACATCATGTTAATGATGCATTGATGACTATATAAAATACATTTTGATATTTTCAACTTTGTCTAGCCGATACAATTAGCGTATACATAAGGAATAACCGAACTTTTTTTTAAAACTTATTGGTTCAACAATTTGACCCAATATATTTTTCAAAAACACAATAGTGTGACTGTAAGCACGATTCCAATAAATTTTGAAATCTAGCATAGCTAGAAGATTTAGAATATCCATTTCTTCCTTTATCAACTTCAACTTCTTTCATTGTCTCACCATGAAACAATTCTATCTATCTCTAACACCATCAATGCTCAATCTACTATAATTAATTAGCTCTTATTCTATAATATTCTTATACCTTAGTATATTACTATATTTCATCAAACTTACAACACATTATGTGTTTAGGAACTTGCCATAAACATATGAGTTTAAGAACTTATCCTAGCGATACGTAGTCCAAGAACTAATCAGGGACTTTCTATACGCGTAGGGGTTCGAAAACATACCATATGATTATTAGTCACAAACTTATTATAAGTATGAATTTTAAGAACTCGCACCTAATCTTAATATTCTCTAACTATCAAATATATACATAGAAAAAGAATCATCTTCTCACCATATGTATATCGATAGCGAAACACTAATATTTCAACGATTATTAGTGTGATAAACTAAGTGGTCGTTAAACCAAGCACAAAACTCCTGCTCATACAAAAGTTTGTACAACTCAGCTACCACATGAGCCCTCAATTGAAATCTCACTTAATCTCATCAAATCTTATCTTGATTTTTGCTAAAAACAAATTTTATTTAATTTGTATTTCATCATCTATAACTCTTTCCGAGTTTTGTTCTTGTACTATCTCATAGTACCATTTTCATATAGTCATTCTACTATAAATTTTCAATCATTTGATTGATTACCTGTCCTTCTTTGACTTGATCAGATCACGCTGTGATCTTATCTTATAATCGTGTTATATTACAATTCTTTTCTCATTCTAAGATCGTTTCATTTTTACAATCTTTTTATCTTATTTGCAATCATATTATTTTATATGATTATTAGAATCAGGTGTTCCCTGATCCTTACCTTTAAGATTCTTCTTTAAATCTTTGCGTATTATATTAACGAATTCTTTATGAATTTCTGAATTCATTTCAGATCATATAAACCTCATTTGAGTTTATACTTAACATCTTTCTTTTTCATCGATCTTGTTTACAGTTATAGTCTAAGGTACACTTATCTAATATTTATAACCCTTAGCTTTGATACCAACTGTAATGTCCCCAAAATCGGGACTATTCTTAAATTCGACTTTGTGCGTTAAACATAATTTATACTAGTTTTATATCATCATTTGATAATAAAACTAATAAAATTGCGAATACTTCTTTTCATTACCCTGAATCGTAACCTTTACAGGTTTTTTATATTGAAATCATATTCATAATATGATTTATTCTTATCAGAGTAAGTGAATAAAAATTTAAGTATTATTATTGAACATCTTTTCTAGTGACACTTCACCTATTTAACTTTATATACAAAGCAACCATCACAATACTTTCTCGTTTCATAACAAATATTTCTTATTCATTGCATACCTCAAAGATTACATAGATGTCAATTAAACAATGTAGACCATCATCATGGTTCACTACAATATCAACTACAACAAGTGTATTCCTTTACACACCTTCTAAACTATAACACCTGGTAGCGAGCATATCATATGGCATCTTTAACCTGCAATTTAAGCAAGATTGAGCACAATGGCCTAACAAGTCTAATAGCTTACCATGCTTTCACATAGTTTACCAGTTCACATAATAATCATATATCACATCCGATTTACCATGCATGTTATTCATACATCACTATTTCTATTCAATGTTGCTATTACGGTATCATATATCTCATGTCATACTCCTTCAGGCCTGTCACATATCACAAGTTGTAATTGAGTTCCATAACTCAATTAGCTTAGTCATATATTGACTTCCACAATGCATATAATATGGAATAGCAAGTTATGCATTTCAACATGCTAATAAGCATTCCAACATGGTATTAAAAATAGGTACACATAACCATGATCACAAAGTAAACTGAGAAACTTGCCTTTGTCTTGTGTTAATCGAAATATGCTCATCGTAATCTCCCTCGTACATTATTCTTCGTCGTATTTCCTAAACATAGAAGTTAGGTTATAATACGTTCATCAAGCTCATTTGCCACTTTAACCTCATTCGAGACTTAAAATACTTCTAGATTAACTTGTCCATCTTTTCCTTATCCTACGCCCGAGATATTATATCATACATAGGTTAACAAGTACATTCATGGGACTACACAATCTAATTATATCATGAACTTATAACATAGTTAATAGAATAGTAAAAATTTTCTTCCAAGTTCATTTTGATTTTTTGGGTTGTCCAAAAAGTGTTACGCAGCGATTACATTTGGATTCTACATGAAAAATTGAGCAACTTATCAAAAAATTACGTAATGCCCAAAAATTGACTTGGCGAACCAAAATGGCTCGGCGTGCCGAAACAGCCCAGGCAGCCTGTCCACCGCCCAAATTCTGCAGAAACAAAATCTGGAAATTTTGAATTTTATGATCTTTGGGCTAGTTTTGTGAATTTTTATCTCACTCAATGTACATCAGATTGAAGCCATTTTTGAATATGTTCTACCTCATACTACGTAGTATTTTAAAAAAATATTACATGTATAGAAAGAGTTTGGAAAGACTTCGAAACAATGGCCCGAAACAGCCCATTCACAGCAGTTTCAGACTTGACCAATTTTCTGCTTCTGCAGATCTCCAGATTTTTGGTTATTTTCGTAGCTACTTTGCGATTTTCTACCTTGCAATATATATCCGAATGGTTTCAATTTTGGATATGTTTGAGATGTTGCTACATAGTATTTTATAAAAATATAACATGGCTCAAACGGATTCTTTAAGGCGTATATATAGAGGTTCAAAAGTGGCTGTTTTTCACAGATTTTCACTTGAAACTCAACTTGGTAAAAACTTTTGATTTCACTTTCAAACTGAATTTGAGCCACCCAAATGACTCTAGTCACCTTATAAATCATATATACACATAACTTGGTTTTAAGCTAATTCTCAGTTTTACACACTTCGACTTCGTTGAGGTGTTTTATCAAACATCCTATGTGCATGGTTTAAAACTCAGAAATTCATTAGCTTTTAGGAGGATTCTAACCAAAAAAATTCGTAATACTCCAACCTTATTACCCCAGAACCCTTTTGGGTTCTATCAATAGCACAATTTTCCCACAATAATCACAATTACAGAGCATTGTTCATTTTAAATTTCATGAACTTAATCAAGAAATACAAGACTTACCTTTAATTCAAGCTTATTTGATACAATTCCTTGAATTCTTGCTCCAAATACATTTTTGATTCTTCTTGTGACCATTCCTTGCTCTAATTCCTTCTTAATTTCAATTACTAGCTTCAATATCTTTGGAATTTAGTCATAATTTGATAGTATGGAAACATGAAGACCCCCACCTTAAGAGAGAGAAGGAACGAATGGGGTTGGGGAAGAAATGCTAAGAATTGATTCTTGTTTCCCAGCACACTCCTTTAATAATTCTCAGCACTTGGCTTAATTTCCTTTCTCAACATGCTTGATTCGGTTTTTCATAATTAAAATAACCAATTTTAGGGTAACGAGTAACAGATTTAAATAATTAACGCTCATGCCATTAATTAATTTAAATAACTTAATTAAATTACACAATCTATTTTGTATAATTTAACTTTTAACTTCATCATTCTCTCCATAAATTATTTTCAAATAATTTATTTATATATTAAATATATAATTTAACATATTCAATTATTTTCTTTCTTTTCTATAAATTGTCTTCAACAATTTAACTATAATGAATATAATAATATATTTACTACATTAAAAATCTGCATACATTACACTCCATAATGTAATATATAATTTCTTTAATAAAATGGTAGTTATACATTAAGTATATATTTAATGTCACCAATTCACCACATTAAAATAATTTAATATTATAGATTATTTAAAATTTTACCCATTTCATTTTCTTTAAATAAATTGTCCCTACAATTTATTTACATATAATAAATATATAATACTAATATATTTATTATACACAAAAATCACATATTACATAGTTCATACTCACTTATGCAATATAATATCACACAATATATCATTTAATAAAAAATTTCTTTATTTAATTCCTATTTTAATATTACCCAAAACTTTGGGTTATCACAGTGGGTGTATGCATAATCAGTAAATACCATTTTTTGGGATAGCAGGGCGGGGTAGGTGTGGGCTTGTGGTGGATGAGTGGGGTGAGATTGTATACATAATCAGTAAATATTATTTTTTTTGTGGTAGGGGTGGGGGTGGTGGGGGTGAGTATATATAATCACTGAATATTATTTTTTTAGGAGGTGGAGGGTTGGGGTGGGAGTTGGGGTATGTATACATAATCACTGAATATTATTTTTTTGAATGGGGGTAGGGGTAGAGGTAGAGGTAGGGATAGGGGTAGGGGTAGGGGTAGGAGTGGGGGTGGGGGGTGTGGCTGTATACATAATTAGTAAAAAAAAATTTAATGGGGGTGGGGGTATACATAATCAATAAATATTATTTTTTAGGGGGTGGAGGGCGAACGGGGTGGGAATGTATACATAATCAGAAAATATTATTTTTTTTGGGTTGGGTTAGGGTGGGTTAGGTGTGGGGGGTTAGGGTTGAGGTGTATACATAATCACTTAATATTATTTTTTTGGATTGGAGGTAGGGGTATGAGTAGGGTGGAGAGTGTGGGTGTATACATAATCAGTAAATATTATTATTTATTTTTTGTGGGTGTGGGTGTGGGTGTGGGTGGGGTGGGGTGGGGTGGGGATGGGGGTGGGGGTGGGGGTATACATAATCAGTAAATATTATTTTTTTGGGGGTGGACGGGGTGGGAATGTATACATAATTAGAAAATATTATTTTTTTGGGTTGGGGTGAGGTGGGTGTAAGGGTAGGGGTGGAGTTGGGGGTAGGGGTAGGGGTAGGGGTAGTGTGACGTCCCTAAAATAGGTATACATCACCCATTTTGAGTCGTCAAATACATGGTACAGAAACAAATACAACTTCATTAATATAATTGTTGTGCAAAATACGACAACACATATACTATAAGTTTAAATACAAATATTGTCATCTAGACAATATTCAAACTCAAATAAGTTCTCATAACAATTATTGATACACTATTTTACAAAATAGTAAGAACTTCTAAAACAACTGTCTAGACCCATCATTCCACACCTCGACTAGTTTCCGCTATATTCTCGTCTCCTGAGAAGAAAAATGGAACACAAAAGAAAAAGGTGAGCTCAACTAGCCCAGTAAAGAATATTATAACTAAGATAATATATAACAAATTATCATTAGTCTTCAACATGGGAAAATCTGATAGAATATAATAGACAACAAGTTTTAGATCAACAACTGCAACGAAAACAACAATTCATTAGAAGAGTCAAGTAGGGTATGAATTCTACTATCTTCTAAGATTTAAAGGTCTATCATTAATATTTTATCTCTATAACATCAATCAATACATATCTTGAATCAAATATTCATATTTACACTACAGGCCAAATATATTCATTTGTATCACCAGTTGGTCATATTCATCTCAACACCTGTTCATCTTTGCACTACGGGCCAAAGATATTCATCACTTAATCATTCACCTTTGCACTACAGGCCAAAGATTCAGTATTATCATCATTTAGGACTGAGGATGATGAAAAATATCTTTAAGAAAACGAATCCAGTGAGACAAAAGGACAAATATTAGGGATTCTTACTACAGTTTATCCAAGTTCAAAAATACTCCATAATAAATAATTGTGGAGCAGAATTCAAAAATAAAGATCAAAACATGGATACAATTAAATATAGTAACCATACGTGAATAGTGTCGTATTCGTGAATAGTGTCGTATACGTGAATAGTAACGTATACGTGAATAGTAACCTTGTGACAACCCCAAAATAGGTCCATTCCATCCAACCCATTCTGAGTCGCCAAATACATGGTACAGAAAACAACTACAACTTTATTACAACAATTGTCGTATAAAATACAACAACACATATGCTGTGAGTTTGGATACAAATATATACCAAATGTGACTCATGTCCCAACCGTGGACAACACCTCACAGTGGCACCTTACATAAAGGTATAGTCAAAAACTGTTTTAGAAATGAGAATCTTTGGGAAGTGCTCAAGGAAACCTTCGTACATGGGAGGCCATGCTTCTAGGTTATGATAGATATCATATGGCCACAGAATTATCTTTGGTTGACCCAATAGACCCTAAAGAAAAACGAGAAGATTACTATCATATTCTTCCCAATGGTGAGTCTTCTCTTGACATATCATTATCTCTACTGTCTCTAATTGAGAATTATACTTCAAACAAACACCAAGATTATATAGGTAGTGCTCGTATATATACTCAGCAAGTGGATGAGCACATCCCTGTCTTATGATGACACGAGGTTGTATGTCATTAGACATCTTGTATGATAGTGATGAAACACCATTCTAACGTTGGGTTCGCCTCACCCTATTTGCTTCACCAAATATAACTACTATAATGACCACCGTTCTATTCCCTTGTTACCCCCGCTCGACCTAGCTACACTCTTATTACCTGAAAGGAATTGTGAAGCAAAAGGGAGAGCACAACTAGCTCAGTAAAGAATATCATGACTAGAGATAATTAAATTATCAATAGCCTTCATCAATAATAAATCAGAAATTTAGAACATATGGTAAATGATAAAAATTTCAACCATAGTTGTAGCGGAACGAGCAATCCATTAGAAGAGTCAAATAGGCTATAAAGTCTATTATCTTCTCCATGTTAAAAATTCACCAATAATATTTTATCCCTGTAACATCAATCAACAGTTCTGGTCCACAATCATATAAATAACTCATAATCATAATTATGATTCCAAATTTTTCTTCGCACCCACGACGAAGAATATTTTCATCACCTGTATTTATCTGAAACATCAAAGATTATGCTTATACCAAATCACAGTTCCTGTTCATAATCATACTAATAAATCCATCTTTGCACTACGGCCAAAGATATTCAACAACAGTTCCAAAAATAACTAGTCCATAACATAATATATTTAATTCATTTTCTCATAACTTGTCTATTTTCATGAAAAATACCAAATCAGTTCCAAAAATATTTTTTTTCTGGGATTTAGCAGAATATAGTCCCATATTGAACATATATTTTTCTCAGAATTTTTAAAACTCATTTACTATTTTTCATATGGCCAAAACCGCCGAATATTTAGACATTTATCATAAATTATACTTTTATCCAAAAATTCTGAAATTCACAGAGTACACTGATATTATATAGATATACTTCCAATAAAAATTTTATTAATTTTGGAGTTAACCACAAATAGTTATAAGCGGTTACTTTTAAAATAGTCTTTTCCCGTAAAATTCATAACTATTAATCTATACATCCAAAAATCACCATTTTTGGACACAATCAATAAAACTCATCAAAATATCATTTCAAAATTTTTCAAAATTTTTGAAGTTCAGAAAAATTACGAAACTGAAAATCATAACAACCCTTAAAATCCCTTACTATCCCTTACCTCAAAAGAGTAGCACTTCTGACTGGAATGCAAAGCCGAAGGAAACTTGCACTGAATAGCAACTCTCAAAGTATCTAAATACTCATAAAATATGCTTCATAATATAGAGAGAGAAAGAGAGAAAGCTTATGTTTCTGGTGTGATTTTCAATTCTAACTTAGCCCTCTATTTATAGGAAAATGTTAGCACGCCGAAGCAGACTTAACCTGCAACCTGATGGCTTTACCTGGTACTATTCCCACCCACTACATTTGAATAAAAATCTCAGTAAATTTCTTTACCAACCAAGAGTGGGGCCCACCAATTCTAAAATTTTCCACCAAAATGATTAACTCTGAAAATTCAACAATTTCTGAACCAGTCATCTCGTAAAATTCATAACAAATCATACGTTCATTTTTAACGGTTCAAAATTTATGGACATATACTCAACTTATATATGTATAACATATCCAAATATTACCACGATCCAACGGTCGGATTAAAAATTATAAACCTCGCAAAATATCTCAAAAATCCTAATTTGATTTTCAATACCTCCGTTTCGATAAAAATACAGATAAAATACCTTAACATTAATTCCTTCATTTATAACCACATAAATAAATCCATCATTTATATCCATATCAAATAAATATTTCCTTATCATATGAATCAATAATTAATTATTCACAAATAATATTACAGAATCACATTTATGACAACCAGGTCGTTCCCAAGAAAGAGAGGGCTTTCCAATAAGGATTTCTCCTTACTAGCGCGTAATTAGATGACCAAACCTCTCCTTAAACAGAACTTTCTAGACATTGCCAATAATATTATCTAATAATATTATTAAAATAATATGAATTATTGATCTGATAATGGGAAATACTGTGCAACAATAATTATTGAACAACAATAATACAAAATTTCAACGTAGCGATTATTGAATCAATAAAATAAAATATTGAACAGTAATTACTGTAACAATTATTGAGTAGTGCCTTCTTACGTAAGAATCAATAATTTCAAAAATAATGTGCAATACCGTGTGCTACTGTGTAATAACGCGTATTACTGTATTTTAACCACCGGGTATTTCAACAGTGTTAACGGTAACAACTATGCCATTATTTGTAAAAACTTAAATTTATCGTTTTCTTCATCTGACAGTTATTCTGCTATGGGGCCCACAAATGGCTGCGCCGTCGTACGAATATTCCCCGACAGAAAGAATATTCCACGACCAAACGAATATTCCCCGACAACAATGATTATTTTATAACCACTTGCTTATTTTGAAAAAAAATTCATATATCACCTTTAACTTTAACTTTTTATCAATTTAACCAGTTACTGAATCGTAATTATAAGAAAAATTGAATACTTTTATTTCATAAAATTCGGGGTCTTACAATCTCCTCTCCTTATGAAATTTCGTCCCCGAAATTTACGTACCTGGTATTTCAAAGAGTTGAGAATACCTTGCTTTCATTTCAGATTCCATCTTTCCTGTCATCATGATTTCTCTATTGCTCATCTCCTGTATTTCAGATATCATTCTAGAATACAGCTTCAAAAATAAAGGTTAATTTAACAAATTAACATATCACATCATATCCCGATAGTATGACTGACCAACAAATAAGCTTAGGTAAGACACACTAGCGAATGATTTACTTGTCTCTCCCCTCCTAGTTGTATTTCCCGATCTCCGTCAGAGATCATATCCCTAAGCTCTGATACCAAATGTGACAACCCCAAAATAGGTCCATTCCATCCAACCCATTCTGAGTCGCCAAATACATGGTATAGAAAACAACTACAACTTTATTACAACAATTGTCGTATAAAATACAACAACACATATGCTGTGAGTTTGGATACAAATATATACCAAATGTGACTCGTGTCCCAACCGTGGACAGCACCTCACAGTGGCACCTTACATAAAGGTATAGTCAAAAACTGTTTTAGAAATGAGAATCTTTGGGAAGTTCTCAAGGAAACCTTCGTACATGGGAGGCCATGCTTCTAGGTTATGATAGATATCATATGGCCACAGAATTATCCTTGGTTGACCCAATAGACCTTAAAGAAAAACGAGAAGATTACTATCATATTCTTCCCAATGGTGAGTCATCTCTTGACATATCATTATCTCTACTGTCTTTAATTGAGAATTATACTTCAAACAAACACCAAGATTATATAGATAGTGCTCGTATATATACTCAGCAAATGGATGAGCACATCCCTGTCTTATGATGACACGAGTTTGTATGTCATTAGACATCTTGTATGATAGTGACGAAACACCATTCCAACGTTGGGTTCGCCTCACCCTATTTTCTTCACCAAATATAACTACTAAATGATGACTACCGTTCTATTCCCTTGTTATCCCCGCTCGACCTAGCTACACTCTTATTACCTAAAAGAAATTGTGAAGCAAAAGGGTGAGCACAACTAGCTCAGTAAAGAATATCATGACTAAAGATAATTAAATTATCAATAGCCTTCATCAATAATAAATCAGAGATTTAGAACATATGGTAAATGATAAAAATTTCAACCATAGTTGCAGCAGAACGAGCAATCCATTAGAAGAGTCAAATAGACTATAAAGTCTATTATCTTCTCCATGTTAAAAAATCCACCAACAATGTTTTATCCCTGTAACATCAATCAACAGTTTTGGTCCACAATCATATAAATAACTCATAATCATAATTATGATTCTAAATTTTTTTTCGCACCCACGACGAAGAATATTTTCATCACCTGTCTTTACCTAAAACATCAAAGATCATGGTTATACCAAATCACAGTTCCTGTTCATAATCATACTAATAAATTCATCTTTGCACTACGACCAAAGATATTCAACAACAATTCATCTTTGCACTACAGGCCAAAGATATTCATCAACAGACCATCTTTGAACTACAGGCCAAAGATATTCAACAACAGTTCATCTTTGCACTACGGGCCAAAGATATTCATCAACAATTCATATTTGCACTACAGGCTAAATATATTCATATCTCAAAGAAATATATAATCATTTCAGAATTTATATAAACAATAATTATAACCATGTTGATCAATTCACCTTTGCACTTAAGCTTAAGATATTCAATTATAAATTCAATGGTCATGATCACACCAGTCACAATTCAACTTTGCACTACAGGCCAAAGAGAACCCTAGTCATGATCATACCAATAATCTACCCATCTTTACACTCCAGTGAAAGAGAATTTCAACATCAGGATTATAAAAATATTATATATGATGATAAATATTATATGATCAACATATAGTTTTAATCTCAAGAGTAATATTCGTAACTCATGAATAGTAAATCGTGAATAGTAACTCATGAATAGTAACCCCGACACAAAAGATAGAAATTCCACAATAAAATCTATACCAATATTTCGGTATAATGATATTGAAAGAATAACATTTATTAAATTTATAAACAATTTATTTTAATTGTTTACACTTTATTAAAATAATGTATTTAATCATTCTAAAATGTCAAACTCATAAGATTTCATTATCAATAACCAAAATCCTCATCAAAAATCTGCATATACCTCATATAGGATTCTCAAGTCATAAAATCCTATTTTCAAATTTTCTTACTTCACATAACATATTTAATTCATTTTCTCATAACTAGTCTATTTTCATGAAAAATACCAAATCAGTTCCAAAAATATTTCTTTTCTGAGATTTAGCAGAATATAGTCCCATATTGAACATATATTTTTCTCAGAAATTTTAAAACTCATTTACTATTTTTCATATGGCCAAAACCGCCGAATATTTAGACATTTATCATAAATTGTACTTTTATCCAAAAATTCTGAAATTCACAGAGTACACTGATATTATATAGATATACTTCCAATAAAAATTTCATTAATTTTGGAGTTAACCATAAAGAGTTATAAGCGATTACTTTTAAAATAGTCTTTTCCCGTAAAATTCATAACTATTAATCTATACATCCAAAAATCACCATTTTTGGACACAATCAATAAAACTCATCAAAATATCATTTCAAATTTTTTCAGAATTTTTGAAGTTCAGAAAAATTACGAAACTGAAAATCATAACAACCCTTAAAATCCCTTACTATTCCTTACCTCAAAAGAGTAGCACTTCTGACTGGAATGCAAAGCCGAAGGAAACTTGCACTGAATAGCAACTCTCAAAGTATCTAAATACTCACAAAATATGCTTCATAATATAGAGAGAGAAAGAAAGAAAGAGAGAAAGCTTATGTTTCTGGTATGATTTTCAATTCTAACTTAGCCCTCTATTTATAGGAAAATGTTAGCACGCCGAAACAGACTTAACCTGCAACCTGATGGCTTTACCTGGTACTATTCCCACCCACCACATTTGAATAAAAATCTCAGTACATTTCTTTACCAATCAAGAGTGGGACCCACCAATTCTAGAATTTTTCACCAAAATGATTAACTCTGAAAATTTAACAATTTCTGAACCAGTCATCTCGTAAAATTCATAACAAATCATACGTTCATTTTTAACGGTTCAAAATTTGTGGACATATACTCAACTTATATATGTATAACATATCCAAATATTACCACGATCCAACGGTCGGATTAAAAATTATAACCCTCGCAAAATATCTCAAAAACCCTAATTTGATTTTTAATACCTCCGTTCCGACAAAAATACAGATAAAATACCTTAACATTAATTCCTTCATTTATAACCACATAAATAAATCCATCATTTATATCCATATCAAATAAATATTTTCTTATCATATGAATCAATAATTAATTATTCACAAATAATATTACAGAATCACATTTATGACAACCAGGTCGTTCTCAGGAAAGAGGGGGCTTTCTAATAAGGATTTCTCCTTACTGGAGCGCAATTAGATGACCAAACCTCTCCTTAGACAGAACTTTCTAGACATTGCCAATAATGTTATCTAATAATATTATTCAAATAATATGAATTATTGATCTGATAATTGAAAATACTATGCAGCAACAATTATTGAACAACAATAATATAAAATTTTAATGTAGCAATTATTGAATCAATAAAATAAAATACTGAACAGTAATTACTGTAACAATTATTGAGTAGTGCCTTCTTACGTAAAAATTAATAATTTCAAAAATACTGTGCAATACTGTGTGCTATTGTGCAATAACGCGTATTACTGTATTTTAACCACCGGGTATTCCAACAATGTTAACGGTAACAACTACACCGTTATTTGTAAAAACTCAAATTTGTCGTTTTCTTCATCCGACAGTTATTCTGTTATGGGGCCCACAAATGGCTGCGCCGTCGTACGAATATTCCCCGACAGAAAGAATATTTCACGACCAAACGAATATTCCCCGACAACAATGATTATTTTATAACCACTTGCTTATTTTGAAAAAAATTCATATATCACCTTTAACTTTAACTTTTTATCAATTTAACCAGTTACTGAATTGTAATTATAAAAAAAATTGAGTACTTTTATTTCATAAAATTCGGGGTCTTACAAACCTCGACTTAAAAAGGTAGAAATTTCACAATAAAATTCATATCAATATTTCGGCATAATGATATTGAAGGAAATAATATCATTTACGAAGAAAATAATATCCCTTACCTCAAAAGAACATTACTTCTGACTGAAATATCAGGTATAAGGCTGACGAAAACTTGTACTGAATAGCAACTCTCAAAGTATCTAAATACTCATAAAAATACGCTCGATAATATAGAGAGAGAAAACTTATGTTTTTGGTGTGATTTTCAATTCTAACTAAGCACCCTATTTATAAGAAAATACTTAGAACGCCAAAGCAGACTAACCTGCTATCTAATGACTTTACCTACTACTATTCACACCCACCACTTTTGAAATAAAATTTTAACATATTTTTCACCAACCAAAAGTGGGGCCCACCATCTTTTAAATAAAAACATTTATTTCTAAACCTTCAATAATTCATAAAAAATAGCACTTCTATCAGAAAAATTCAAATCTCATGTTTATTCCATAGGAAATTTAATTTTTTACAACTTTGTAGAAGAAATATTTTTCAAATTCTAATAAAAAAATATCCAAAATCCACATACGGATGATTTTTAATACCTCTATTTTGACAAAATACTGATAAAATACCTCAAAATTAATTCTTTCATTTATATCCACATAAAAATAAATATTTTCTTATCATATAAATTAATAATTATTTATTCACAAATAATATTACAGAATCACAATTATGACAACCAGGTCATTCCTAGGATAGAGAGGACTTTTCGATAAGGATTTCTCCTTACTGGTGTGTAATTAGGTGACCAAACCTCTCCTTAGACAGAACTTCTATAGACATTACCAATAATGTTATCTAATAATATTATTCAAATAATATGAATTATTGATCTGATAATGGGAAATATTGTGCAGTGACAATTATTAAAATAACAATATTATAAAATATCAACGTAGTTATTATTGAATTAATAAAATAAAATATTGAACAGTATTTACTGTAACAATTATTGAGTAGTATCTTTTTACGTAAGGATTAATAATTTAACAATACTATGCAACACCGTGTGCTACTGTGCAACCACGCGTATTACTGTACTTTAACCACCGAGTATTCCAACAGTGTTAACGGTAATAACTACGCCGTTATTTGTAAAAACTTAAACTTGTCATTTTTTTCACCCTACCGTTTTTCGGTATGGGTGCGTAGGACATGATTTTTCCTATCCAAGATCTTAACAGGTACCTTCTCGTACGTTAAATATTTGGCTATCTCGTCTGGTTCTAACTCAATAATGTATTTGGGTCTTTCACACATTTACGAAGCACATATATGTGAAAAACATTATGAACACGAGACATTCTTGGAGGTAATGCGATTCTATAGGTATACAACACCCATTCTGAGTCGCCAACTACATGGTACAGAAAGCAAACTACAACTTCAATAATACAATTATCGTGCAAAATACGACAACACATACTGTGAGTTTAAATACAAATATTGTCTTCTGGACAATATCCACACTCAAATAAATTCTCATTACAATTATTCAAACACTATTTTACAGAAATAGTTAGGACTGCTAAAACATCTTTCTAAAACCATCACTCCATATCTCGACTAGATCCTGCTATGTTCTCACCTCCTGAGAAGAAAAATGGAACAAAAAGAAAAAGGGTGAGCTCAACTAGCCCAGTAAAGAATATTATGACTAAGATAATATACAACAAATTATCGTTAGTCTTCAACAGGGAAAAATCTGATAGAATATAATCGACAACAAGTTTTAGATCAACAACTGCAGCGGAAACAGCAAACCATTAGAAGAGTCAAGTAGAGAAAGAATTCTACTATCTTCTAAGATTTAAAAGTTCATCATCAATATTTTATCCCTGTAACATCGATTAATAATCATCTTTAACCAAATATTCATATTTGCACTACAGGCCAAAGATATTCATTTGTATCACCAGTCGGTCATGTTCATCTCAACACCTGCTCATCTTTGCACTACGGGCCAAAGATATTCATCAAGTAATCATACATCTTTGCACTACAGGCCAAAGATATTCAGTAATATCATCATTTAAGACTGAGGATGATGAAAAATATCTTAAAGAGAACGAATCCAGTGAGACAGAAGGACAAATATTAGGGATTCGTATAACAGTTTATCCAAGATCAATAATACTTCATAATAATCAATTGTGAAGCAGAATTCAAAAATAAAGATCAAAATATGGATACAATCAAAGATAGTAACCATAATAGACATCTTGGATAAAAAGGGAAAACTTTATTTTTCGGTGAATAGTGCCGTATTCGTGAATAGTACCGTATACGTGAATAGTGCCGTATACGTGAATAGTAACTCTGACACAAAAAGTTCTAAATTTGATAAAAACTCATATCAATATTTCAGCATAATGATATTGAAGAAAATAATATCATTAAGAAGAAAATAATATCCCTTACCTCAAAATATCAGTACTTCTGGTCGGAATACCGGTATAAGGCTGAAAGAAACTTGCTCTGATGAATAGAAACTCTCAAAGTATCTAAATACTCACAAAATACACTCAATAATCTAGAGAGAGAAAGAGAGAAAGAGAGAAAACTTGTTTCTGGTGTGATTTTCAATTCTAACTTAGCCCTCTATTTATAGAAAAATGTTAGCACGCCGAAGCAGACTTAACCTGCAACCTGATTGCTTTACCTGCTACTATTCCCACCCACCACATTTGAATAAAAATCTCAGCACATTTCTTCACCAACCAAGAGTGGGGCCCACCAATTCTAGAATTTTCCACCAAAATGATAAACTCCGAAAATTCAACAATTTCTTAACCAGTGATCTCGTAAAATTCATAATAAATCATACGTTCATTTTTAACGGTTCAAAATTTGTGGACATATACTCAACTTATATATGTATAACATATCCAAAAATTACCACGATCCAACAGTCAGATTAAAAATTATAACCCCCGCAAAATATCTAAAAAACTCTGATTTTTAATACCTCCATTCTGACAAAAATACTGATTAAAAACCTCAACATTAACCCCTTCATTTTTAACCACAAAAATATATCCCTCATTTATATCCACATAAAATAAATATTTCCTTATCATATGAATCAATAATTAATTATTCACAAATAATATTACATAATCACATTTATGACAACCAGGCCGTTCCCAGGAAAGAGGGGGCTTTCCAATAAGGATTTCTCCTTACTGGCGCGCAATTAGATGACCAAACCTCTCCTTAGACAGAACTTTCTAGACATTGCCAATAATGTTATCTAATAATATTATTCAAATAATATGAATTATTGATCTGATAAAGAAAAATATTGTGCAACAACAATTATTGAAACAACAATAATATAAAATATCAACGCAGCAATTATTGAATCAATAAAATAAAATATTGAATAATAACTACTGTAACAATTATTGAGTAGTGCCTTCTTACGTAAGAATCAATAATTGGTGCAATACCGTGTGCTACTGTATTTTAACCACCGGGTATTCCAACAGTATTAACGGTAACAACTACGCCGTTATTTATAAACAACTTATACTTGTTATTTTCTTCATCCAATCGCTTTCCGTTATGGGGCCCACACAAGGTTGCGCTGTCGTACGAATATTTCCCGACAGCAAGAATATTCCACGACCAAACAATATTTCCCGACAAAATGAATATTTTATAACCACTTGCTTATTTTGCAAAATTTGCACATTTCACCCATAACCAAAGTATTATATCAAATTAATCCCTTATTATTCACAATAATATTTAGAAAAAATTTAATTTTATTCATTAATAAGCTGGGGTCTTACATATGATCTTCTACTCAATGCGTCAGCTACTACGTTCGCTTTTCCAGGATGGTATTAGATGGTATGATCGTAATCTTTTAACAGCTCAAGCCAACGTCGTTGCCACATGTTGAGTTCCCTTTGGGTGAAGAAATATTTAAGGCTCTTATGATCCGTATAAATCTCCACTTTCTCCCCATACAAGTAGTCTCTCCAGATCTTCAATGCGAAAACGACTGCTGCCAACTCCAGACCATGTTGCATGAGAACACACCCTAACCCTTTACCTGAAGCATCGCTGTAGATAACAAATCCATCCGAACAAGATGGTATTGTCAGAATAGGTGTCAAAATGAGTCTCCTCTTGAGCTCTTTGAAACTCTTCTCGCATTCCTCGCTCCAACCGAATTTTGTATCTTTCCAAGTCAGCTGAGTTAACGGAGTAGCGACTCAAGAAAATCCTTCCACGAATCTCTGATAATAACCAACTAAGCCCAAAAAACTACGTATTTAGGTCACTGACTTCGGTTACTCCCAATTTTGTATGGCTTCAATCTTCGTCGGGTCAATAGATACTCCATGTTTTGACACCACGTGCCCAAGAAATGCTACTTCCTCAAGCCAGAACTCGCATTTCTTCAGTTTGGTATATAGTTTGTGTGACGCCCCCAAAAATAGGTATACATTACCCATCTTGGGTAGCCAGATACATGGTACAGAATACAAATACAATCTTTAATATACAACAAGAGAGCTGTGAATTTTAATACAAATATTGTCATCTAGACAATATCCACACTCAATAGAGTACTCATTACATTTATTATTACACTATTTCATAGAATAGTGAGGACTACTAATGCACCATCTAGGACTATCACTCTGTTCCCCGACTAGCCCCAGCTACGTTCTCATTTTCTGAAGAGAACAATGAAAGAAAGGGTGAGATCAACTAGCCCAGTAAGAAATATTATGACTAAGATAATGTAGAAGAAATTATCGTTAGCCTTCAACAGTGTTAAACTCATACAATATAACAAACATCAAGTTTAACTGCAGCGGAACAAACAATCCATTAGAAGAGTCAAGCAGAGAATAAAATCTACTATCTTATATGATTTAAAAGGTTTTTCATCACTTTTATCGCTGAGACTCAGCTCAATAAATAATCCACATCATTAAATTATCCCTGCACTACAGACCAAGGATATTCTTTAGTATCATGACCACGAATTGTCCATGCACTACGGGCCAAAGATAATCGTATTTTTATCAATGGTCCTGATCATGTCATAAAATAATTCATCTTTGCACCCTTGGCCGAAGAGAATCTATCGCCATAATCATACCAAAAACAGTCCATCAATGCATTACGGACCAATGAGGATTTTTTCAACATCATTTGTAACATTACGGTTATGATTATACCGAATAATCCTTGGTAATAATCATACCAAGTCCATCTATGCACTACAGGCCACAGATGACTTTCAACATAATATAAACATGAGGATGATGACAATGACATACTAATTCAATAAAACATGTTCAAGAATTAATTTATCCAGGAACCAATAACATCCAAATTGTCAACATGATACTTCTTTGTAGAGTAAAATTCAAGAATGCTTAGAAAAATATTTTTATGAAAAGATACTAGATGAAGTACAAATATCAAGGATATTCCACTAATTTTATGGAGTATAGAAGCCAAAAATTTAACCAACTGTGACGCCCCCAAAATTAGGTATACATCACCCATCTTGGGTCGTCAGATACATAGTACAGAATACAAATACAACTGATTAATATATCTGTCGTGTACAATACGACAAAACATAAACTATGAGTTTGAATACAAATATTATCTTCTAGAGAGTATTCATACTCAAAAGGAGTCCTCATTACATTTATTAACACACCATTACATAGAATAGTGAGGACTACTAACTAATACTATCATTCGGACCATCACTCCGTACCCCGACTTGTCCCAGCTACGTTCTCATTTCCTGAAGAGAACAGTGAAAGAAAGGGTGAGCTCAACTAGCCCAGTAAGAAATATTATGACTAAGATAATGCAGAATAAATTATCATTAGCCTTCAACAATGTTAAACTGATAAAATATAATAGACATCAAGTTTAACTGTAGCGGAACAAGCAATCCATTAAAAGAGTCAAGTAGAAAATAAACTCTACTATCTTTTATGATTTAAAAAGTTTTTCAACACTGTGATCGCTGAGACTCAGCTTAATAAAATAATCCACATCATCGAATCACCCCTGCACTACGGCCAAGGATATTCGTGTATTCATTAATGGTCATGATCATGCCAACAACTGTCCATCAATGCACTACGAGCCAATGAGGACTTTTACCACATCATTTGTAACATTACGGTCATGATTACACCGAATAATCTCTGGTCATAATCATACCAAGTCCATCTATGCACTACAGGCCACAGATGACTTTCAACAGAATATAAACATGAGGATGATGACAATGATATAAGAATTCAATAAAACAAGTTCAAGAATTAATTTATCCAAGAATTAACAACGTCTAAATTGTCAACATGATACTGCTTTGTGGAGTAAAATTCAAGAATGATCAGGAGAATATTTCCATGAATAGATACTAGACGAAGCGCAAATATCAAGGATATTCCACTAATTTCATGGAGTATAGAAGTCAAAACTTAACCAACTGAGTATAATAAAGAATGGAATAACAAAAGAAATCACCATGCATGCGATAGACCGCACAGACAGGTTATTCCAACAGAATAATAAATAATGGAACCAGGTCCGGCGTAAACGCACAGACAGGATATTCCGACAGAATAATATATAATGGAACCAGGTCCGGTGTAAAATACACAGACAGGATATTCCGACAGAATAATAAATAATGGAACCAGGTCCGGTGTAAAACACACAGACAGGATATTCCGACAGAATAATAATAAAGACGGAACCAGGTCCGGCGTAAAGCACAGACAGGATGTTCCAACGGAATAACAAAGACAGAATAATAGAAGAATGTCACCAAGTATAGGGTATTCCGCATATACAGGTTATTCCAACAGAATAATAAAGAAATGGAATAACAGAAATTCTCTTCTTGAATACAAAAGAATAATATCCCTTACCTTAAAAGAACTGGATATTGAAAAAGTGATGTAGCAGAATACTTTTATTCTCTCTCTCTTATTCTCTCTATACTTTCTCTCTCTATAGCTTGAATGAATTCGTGAAAAATAATGAAGCCCTAGGCCTCTATTTATAGAAAAACTGAGGGTGGCTCTTGGTCTTAACGAAGGGTCAAATGACTCTTGGTCTTAACGAAGGGTCAAATGACTCTTGGTAATATTGAAGGGACAACTACTATTGACGAAAGTAATTACTATTGACCAAGGTAAATACTATTGACGAAGGTAATTACTATTGACCAAGGTAAATACTATTGACCAAGGTAAATACTATTGACGAAGGTAATTACTATTGACCAAGGTAAATACTATTGACGAAGGTAATTACTATTGACGACGGTAATTACTATTGACGACGGTAATTACTATTGACGAAGAGACTCTTAGATGATGACATATGGCCCCCCATAAAATAACCAAACTTACCACAACGTCTCAATAATATAACATATTATACAGATGATACTATGACAATAATTTAAGAGATATGATGCAGCAATTACTGTAGCAATAATTGAGTATAGCTGAGTGACTTCTCACGTAAGCATCAATAATCAATACCGTGTGCTACTATGCAACCACGCGTATTACTGTACTTTTACTACCAAGTAGTTCAACAGTTTTAACGATTTTAACGTAATACCTCAGCTGTTATTTTTATAGAAAGATAATTTTGTCGTTTTCTCAATCCGACAATAATTCCGTTGTGGGGTCCACCAATGATTGTGCCGTCGTACGAATATTCCCCGACAAAAAGAATATTCCCCGACCAAACGAATATTTTATAACAGCTTGCTTACTTTGCAAAATTTATAAATATTACCCACAACTATAACATTATTGTAACAACCCCAAAATAGGTTCATTCCATCCAACCCATTCTGAGTCGTCAAATACATGGTACAGAAAATAACTACAACTTTATTACAACAATTGTCGTGCAAAATACAATAACACATATGCTGTGAGTTTGGATACAAATATATACCAAATGTGACATTGGACACCATCATGTATCAGCACCTCACAAAGGTACCTTACATAAAGGTACAGTCAAAAACTGTTTTAGAAACTAGAATCTTTGGGAAGTGCTCAAGGAAACCTTCGTACATGGGAGGCCACGCGTCTAGGTTATGATAGATATCATATGGCCACAGAATTATCCTTGGTTGACCCAATAGACCCCATAGAAAAACGAGAAGATTACTATCATATTCTTTCCAATGGTGAGTCTTCTCTTGACATATCATTATCTCTACTGTCTCCAATTGAGAATTATACTTTAAACAAACACCAAGATTATATAGGTAGTGCCCATAGATATACTCAGCAAGTGGATGAGCACAACCCTGACTTATGATGACACGAGGTTGTATGTCATTAGACATCTTGTATGATAGTGACAAAACACCCTTCCAACGTTGGGTTCGCCTCACCCTATTTTCTTCACCAAATATAACTACTAAATGATGACCACCGTTCTATTCCCTTGTTACCCCCGCTCGACCCAGCTACACTCTTATTACCTGAAAAGGAATTATGAAGCAAAAGGGTGAGCACAACTAGCTCAGTAAAGAATATCATGACTAAAGATAATTAAATTATCAATAGCCTTCATCAATAATAAATCAGAGATTTAGAACATATGGTAAATGATAAAAATTTCAACCATAGTTGTAGCGGAACGAGCAATCCATTAGAAGAGTCAAATAGACTATAAAGTCTATTATCTTCTCCATGTTAAAAATCCACCAACAATGTTTTATCCATGTAACATCACTCAACAGTTCCTTTCCACAATCATATGAATAACTCATAATCATAATTGTGACTATAAATTTTTCTTCGCACCCAGGACGAAGAATATTTTCATCACCTGTCTTTACCTGAAACATCAAAGATCATGGTTATACCAAATCACAGTTCCTGTTTATAATCATACTAACAAATCCATCTTTGCACTACGGGCCAAAGATATTCATCAACAAACCATCTTTGCACTACGGGCCAAAGATATTCAACAACAGTTCATCTTTGCACTACAGGCCAAAGATATTCATCAACATGCCATCTTTGCACTACATGCCAAAGATATTCATCAACAATTTATATTTGCACTACAGGCCAAATATATTCATATCTCAAAGAAATATATAATCATTTCAGAATTTATATAAACAATAATTATAACCATGTTGATCAATTCACCTTTGCACTTAAGCTTAAGATATTCAATTATAAATTCAATGGTCATGATCATACCAGTCACAATTCAACTTTGCACTACAGGCCAAAGAGAACCCTAGTCATGATCATACCAATAATCTACCCATCTTTACACTCCAGTGAAAGAGAATTTCAACATCAGGGTTATAAAAATATTATATATGATGATAAAAATAATATGATCAACATATAGTTTTAATCTCAAGAGTAATATTCGTAACTCATGAATAGTAACCCCGACACAAAAGATAGAAATTCTACAATAAAATTCATACCAATATTTCGGTATAATGATATTGAAAGAATAACATTACTTAAATTTATAAACAATTTATTTTAATTGTTTACACTTTACTAATTAATGCATTTAATCATCATAAAATGCCAACTCTTACAATTTCATCATCAATAACCAAAACCCTCATCAAAAATCTGCATATACCTCATATAGGATTCTCAAGCCATAAAATCCTATTTTCCAATTTTCTTTCTTCACAAAACATATTTAATTCATTTACTCATAACTAGACCATTTTTATGAAAAATACCAAATCAGTTCCAAAAATATTTCTTTTCTGGAATTTAGCATAATATAGTCCCATAGTGAACATATATTTTTCTCAGAATTTTTAAAAGTCATTTACTATTTTTCATATGGCCAAAATAGCCGAATATTTAAACATTTATCAAAAATTGTACTTTTGTCTAAAAATTCTGAAATTTACAGAGTATACTTCTATCATATACATGTACTCCCAATAAAAATTTCATCAATTTTGGAGTTAACCACAAGGAATTATAAGCTGTTACTTTTAAAATAGTTTTTTTTCATAAAATTCATAACTCTCAATCTATACATCCAAAAATCACCATTTTTGGACACAATCAAGAAAACTCATCAAAATATCATTTCAAATTTTTCCAGAATTTTTGAAGATCAGAAAAATTACGAAACTGAAAATCATAACAACCCTTAAAATCCCTTAATATCCCTTACTATCCCTTACCTCAAAAGAGCAGTACTTCTGATCGGTATAAGGCTGAAGGAAACTTGCACTGATGAATAGCAACTCACCAAGTATCTAAATACTCACAAAATACACTCAATAATCTAGAGAGAGAAAGAGAGAAAGCTTATGTTTCTGGTGTGATTTTCAATTCTAACTTAGCCCTCTATTTATAGGAAAATTTTGGTAGGTTTGACCTGCAACCTGATGGCTTTACCTGCTACTATTCTCACCCACCACATTTGAAATATAATTCAGCACATTTCTTCACCAACCACAAGTGGGGCCCACCAATTCTAGAATTTTCCACCAAAATGATAAACTCCGAAAATTCAACAATTTCTGAACCAGTCATCTCGTAAAATTCATAACAAATCATACGTTCATTTTTAACGGTTCAAAATTTGTGGACATATACTCAACTTATATATGTATAACATATCCAAAAATTACCACGATCCAACGGTCGGATTAAAAATTATAACCCCCGCAAAATATCTCAAAAATCCTAATTTTTAATACCTCCATTCCGACAAAAATACGGATAAAAATCTCAACATTAACTCCTTTATTTTTAACCACAAAAATATATTCCTCATTTATATCCACATAAAATAAATATTTTCTTATCATATGAATCAATAATTAATTATTCACAAATAATATTACAGAATCACATTTATGACAACCAGGCCGTTCCCAGGAAAGAGGGGGCTTTCCAATAAGGATTTCTCCTTACTGGCGCGCAATTAGATGACCAAACCTCTCCTTAGACAGAACTTTCTAGACATTGCCAATAATGCTATCTAATAATACTATTCAAATAATATGAATTATTGATCTGATAATGGGAAATACTGTGCAGCAACAATTATTGAACAACAATAATACAAAATTTCAACGTAGCAATTATTGAATCAATAAAATAAAATATTGAACAGTAATTACTGTAACAATTATTGAGTATTGCCTTCTTACGTAAGAATCAATAATTTCAAAAATACTATGCAATACCGTGTGCTACTGTGCAAAAACGCGTATTACTGTATTTTAACCACCGGGTATTCCAACAGTGTTAACGGTAACAACTACGCCGTTATTTGTAAAAACTCAAATTTGTCGTTTTCTTCACCCGACAGTTATTCGTTATGGGGCCCACAAATAGCTGCGCCGTCGTACGAATATTCTCCGACAGAAAGAATATTCCACGACCAAACGAATATTCCCCGACAACAATGATTATTTTATAACCACTTGCTTATTTTGAAAAAAAAAATTCATATTTCACCCATAACTTTAAAATTTTATCAATTTAACCATTTACTGAATAGAAAAATTGAATACTTTTATTTCATAAAATTCGGGGTCTTACAATTATATCAAATTAACTTCATAATATTCAAAAATGATATTTATAGAAAATTCATCTTTATTTATAAAAGTTGGGGTCTTACACCAACTGAGTATAATAAAATATATAAAACTACAAATGGATTTTCGCCGCCATGCGGTAATCCACTTAAACAGATCATGTGCAACATTTAATAAGGAATGAATACAACGGATCATTCACTATGCATGTGGTAATTCACATAGACAGGTTATTCCAACAGAATAATAATTAAAGGAACCAGGTCAGGCGTAGTACACACCAACAGGATATTCCGACATAATAATAAAGAACGGAATAATAGAAGAATTTCACCATGTATGCGGTACTTCACATAAACATGTTATTCCAACATAATAATAAAAAAATAGAATAATAGAAGAATTTTACCAAGTATAGGGTAGTCCGCGTATACAGGTTATTCCAACAGAATAATAAAGAATGGAATAACAGAAGTTCTCTTCATGAATACAAAAGAAATAATACCCCTTATGGGTACAACAAATAATATCCCTTACCTTAGAAATAAGAGTACTGGATATAGGAGTACTGAAGTAGCAGAACACTTTTCTTCTTTCTCTCTATAGTTTTTCTCTCTAGAGTTTCAGTGAATTCGTAAGAAATAATAAAGGAATGAGCTTCTATTTATAGAAGAATGGACTGCATAGTAACTAATTCATGAACGGTCCAGATTAATTTACTTTTAATCGGACGGTCCATATTTAAATCAAAATCTTTTAAATAAAATATAATATATTCTATTTATAATCTAATAAAACAAATAACTTTATAAAAGTATTCTGTTTTATATAAAAAGATTTTACTATGCAAAATACTATGCAGGCACTATGCAACATTATACATAATAAAATATAATATATTCTATTTATAGAATAACTTTATAAAAATATTCTGTTTTATATAAAAAGATTTTACTATGCAAAATACTATGCATAATAGAATATAATATATTCTATTTATAGAATAACTTTATAAAAGTATTCTGTTTTATATAAAAAGTTTTTCTGTTTTATTACATTAATAATATCAATAAAATAAAACTGAGTGACTTATCACTTAAGCATCAATAATCAATACCGTGTGCTACTATACAACCACGCGTATTACTGTACTTTTACTACCGAGTAGTTCAACAGTTTTAACAGTAAAACTTCCGCCGTTATTCTCATAAAAATATTTTTGTCGTTTTCTCAATCTGACAATAATTCCGTTGTGGGGTCCACCAATGATTGTACCGTCGTACGGATATTCCCCGACAAAAAGAATATTTTATATCAACCTGCTTACTTTGGAAAAAAAAATCACATATTACCCTTAACTTTAAACTTTTATCAATTTAACTATTTACCAAAATTGAATAATTTTATTTCATAAAATTCGGAGTTTCTGTTGGGGTTTCGATACAGAAACGCACAGCGAAAATTAAAATTTAATACAATTTCGAAACCCTAAAACAGGATCCATGCAAAAAATAATTAATTTAGTGGTAAGAAATTATACCGATTGTAAAAGCTAGAATCAATGCGGTCGAATCTCCAACGCAATTCAAACGGACTGCGTCTCTACGGTATCCACACGAACGCTCCACACGAATCTCCTACGATCTGCAGAAGAAGGAAACGTGGTTCTTGCCACCAAAGATGAGGATTTTGAACTGTTTTCTCTAGTCTCTCTCTAAGAGCGGCTTGGGTTTTTGTTTTTGACGTAAAACCTAAAGTGACTGATATATATCATATATATAGCAGTTAGGAGGAATTAATCAAAACTTAATGTTATTAAAATCCGAATTTATATATATCTTAATTAAGTCTTACTTAATTAATATACCTATATATAAATTATCCTATTAATTTAAATTCGTAATTTAAAATTATATCAATCATATTGACATATTTAAATCTTTACAATTTAAATTAATTTCCTTTTAATTACGTTCTTTGTGTGTGACCCTATAAATTATTATTACGTTGGCAATAACTTTAAAATCATATTATAAAGTTATAAACGGTGAGCGGCATCTAGTAATGCATCACTGCTACCCAAGTAATAATAAGATCGATGATTCGATGCAACCTTTTCGTGATCAATGTTTCAATGTAATTTAATCCTTTTAACCTTAATATCCTAGATTAAACTCGAGTCATGGAATGTGTCATACTCTTCATAATTTAATCTGAGTTTTCTTGATCAATGAGTAGACTATATGAAACAAATCACTATTTGAGCATGGCCATGCATTTCATATTCCTACTCAATCAAGAGGCCTATGGATGTCACCTATAAAATATAGGATAGTTAAATTCCATCTAGATCACTCATATTTCTCACACGATTCATAATGAACCCAATAATCACCTTTATAGTCCACCCTATTAAAGGTGACATTTGATGATATCAAAGTACATAAATTCTCGTGTAGTAATATAGCGGTTTCAGGTCGGAGGACCATTACATCATTGTCACTATGAGAATTGCTAATGACACTTCGCATAATGCTCCATATAGAATTCTCATGGTGGGTCTGTCCAGTACATCGTTCTCTAACATGTACCTATGCATTGACTTAATATCTCATATATTTATGACCAATAAGATTTGGTCACCAGTCAATCCACATACTAGTCTCAATGCATCATTGTTGTCCCATCAACAATGATACTCGACTAGGGATATTTAAGAACAATGATACTAATTGTAATTATATAATCTCATGTTCAAGTCACATACTTAAAACTATATAATTTGTATCACTATTCTAAGGAATTTTATTATGTTAACAATTATACTACGCAGTAAATAAAACCATAATAAAATCATTTATTTATTCAATCAAATATAATATCAAAATGTTAAGCAATTATATCAAATAATTGGCCTCTAGGGCATAAACTCTAACAGTTTCACAATCTCCCCTCCTTATAAAATTTCGCCCTCGAAATTTATGTACGTACCTGATATTCGAAGAGATGAGAATACCTTGCTTTCTTTTCGAATTGTACCTTCCCGGTTATATCCTCTGTATCATGATTTTTCCATTGCTCATCTCCTGTATTTCAGATATCATTCTAGAATATATCTTCAAAATAAAGGTTAATTGACATATCACAATTTGGCAAATTATCAAGTAAATAATTTCAGCCTAGGTAAGTCACACACTAGCGAAGTATATAACTCGTCTCTCCCCTCCTAGTTCTAGACTCTTATCCCCGCCAGCGACCATATCCCTAAGCTCTGATACCAACTGTGACGCCCCCAAAAATAGGTATACATCACTCATCTTGGGTCGCCAGATAAATGGTACAGAATACAAGTACAATCTTTAATATACAACAAGAGAGCTGTGAATTTTAATACAAATATTGTCATCTAGACAATATCCACACTCAATGGAGTACTCATTACATTTATTATTACACTATTTCACATAATAGTGAGGACTACTAATGCACCATCTAGGACCATCACTCTGTTCTCCGACTAGCCCCAGCTACGTTCTCATTTCCTGAAGAGAATAATAAAAGAAAGGGTGAGCTCAACTAGCCTAGTAAGAAATATTATGACTAAGATAATGTAGAATAAATTATCGTTAGCCTTCAACAGTGTTAAACTGATACAATATAACAAACATCAAGTTTAACTGCCGCGGAACAAACAATCCATTAGAAGAGTCAAGTAGAGAATAAAATCTACTATCTTATATGATTTAAAAGGTTTTTTTTTATCACTTTTATCGCTGAGACTCAGCTCAATAAATAATCCACATCATTAAATCATCCCTGCACTATAGGCCAAGGATATTATTTAGTATCACGACCACGAATTATCCATGCACTATGGGCCAAAGATAATCATGTTTTCATCAACGGTCCTGATCATGCCATAAAACAATTCATCTTTGCACCCTTGGCCGAAGAGAATCCATAGCCATAATCATATCAAAAATTGTCCATCAATGCATTATAGGCCAATGAGGATTTTTTCCACATCATTTATAACATTACGGTTATGATTATACCGAATAATTCCTGGTCATAATCATACCAAGTCCATCTATGCACTACAGGCCACAGATGACTTTCAACATAATATAAACATGAGGATGATGACAATGACATACTAATTTAATAAAACAAGTTCAAGAATTAATTTATCCAAGAATCAATAACGTCCAAATTGTCAACATGATACTTCTTTGTAGAGTAAAATTCAAGAATGCTTAGAAGAATATTTTCATGAAAAGATACTAGATGAAGCGCAAATATTAAGGATATTTCACTAATTTCATAGAGTATAGAAGCCAAAACTTTAACCAACTTAGTATAATAGAATATATGAAACTGTAAATGAATTTTCGCCGCCATGCGGTAATCCACTTAGACAGATCATGTGCACAATTTAATAAGGAATGAATACAAATAATCATTCACCATGCATGTGGTATTCCACATAGATAGGTTATTCCAACAGAATAATAATTAAAGGAATCAGGTCAGGCGTAGTACACACCAACAGGATATTCCGACAGAATAATAAAGAACGAAATAATAGAAGAATTTTACCATGTATGCGGTACTTCACATAAACATGTTATTCCAGCATAATAATAAAAAATAGAATAACAGAAGAATTTCACCAAGTATAGGGTAGTCCGCGTATACAGGTTATTCCAACAGAATAATAAAGAATAGAATAACAGAAGTTCTCTTCATGAATACAAAAGAAATAATACTCTTATGGGTACAACAAATAATATCCCTTACCTTAGAAATAAGAGTACTGGATATAGGAGTACTGAAGTAGCAAAACACTTTTCTTCTTTCTTTCTATAGTTTCTTTCTCTAGAGTTTCAGTGAATTTGTAAGAAATAATGAAGGAATGAGCTTCTATTTATAGAAGAATGGACTGCATAGTAACTAATTCATGAACGATCTAGATTGATTTACTTTTAATCGGATGGTCCATATTTAAATCAAAATCTTTTAAATAAAATATATTATATTCTATTTATAATCTAATAAAAAGAAAAACTTTATAAAAATATTCTGTTTTATATAAAAAGATTTTATTATACAAAATACTATGCAGTCACTATGCAACACTATGCATAATAAAATATAATATATTCTATTTATAGAATAACTTTATAAAAGTATTCTATTTTATATAAAAAGATTTTACTATGCAAAATACTATGCATAATAGAATATAATATATTCTATTTATAGAATAACTTTATAAAATTATTCTGTTTTGTATAAAAAGTTTTTCTGTTTTATTACATTAATAATATCAATAAAATAAAACTGAGTGACTTATCACTTAAGCATCAATAATCAATACCGTGTGCTATTATGCAACCACGCGTATTACTGTACTTTTACTACCGAGTAGTTCAACAGTTTTAACGGTAAAACTTTCGCTGTTATTCTCATAAAAATATTTTTGTCTTTTTCTCAATCCGACAATAATTCTGTTGTGGGGTCCACCAATGATTGTACCGTCGTACGGACATTTCCCGACAAAAAGAATATTTTATATCAACCTGCTTACTTTGGAAAAAAAAATTCACATATTACCCTTAACTTTAAACTTTTATCAATTTAACTATTTACCAAAATAGAAAAAAATTGAATACTTTTATTTCATAAAATTCGGGGTTTCACAGTTTGTTTGGTAGTGTTGATTACAGGAGGAATATTGTCTTCCTGTTGCACGTTCCCCTGGTTGGTAATTAAAGGTGTCTCCACGGTCTCATTCACTCCACTGTTAACATTCTTGGCTGTCATTCTTAAATACTGACATAAAACAAGGGTTAATTAAAAAATTGACATACCACATAATACCCCTATATTATAACTAACCAACAAATAAGCTTAGGTAGGACACACTAGCGAAGGATTTACTCGTCTCTCTTCTCCTAGTTCTATTCCCCGATCTCCGTCAGAGACCATATCTCTAATCTCTGATACCAACTGTGACGCCCCCAAAATAGGTATACATCACCCATTCTGAGTCGTCAAATACATAGTACAAAGACAAATACCACTTCATTAATACAATTGTCATGCAAAATATGACAACACATATACTGTGAGTTTAAATACAAATATTGTAATCTAGATAGTATTCAAACTCAAATAAGTCCTCATTACAATTATTGATACACTATTTTATAAAATAGTGAGGACTGCTAAAACAACTGTCTGGGCCCATCACTCCACACCTCGACTAGTTCCCGCTATATTCTCCCCTCCTGAGAAGAAAAATGAAACAAAAAAAAATGGTGAGCTCAACTAGCCTAGTAAAGAATATTATGACTAAGATAATATACAATAAATTATCATTAGTCTTAAACAGGAAAAAATCTGATAGAATATAATAGACAACAAGTTTTAGATCAACAACTGCAGCGGAAACAACAATCCATTAGAAGAGTCAAGTAGAGAATGAATTCTACTATCTTCTAAGATTTAAAGGTCCATCATCAATATTTTATCCCTTTAACATCAATCAATACACATCTTGAATCAAATATTCATCTTTGCACTACATGTCAAATATATTCATTTGTATCACTAGTTAATCATGTTCATCTCAACACCTGTTCATCTTTGCACTACGGGCCAAAGATATTCATCAGTTAATCATTCATTTTTGTACTACAGGATAAAGATATTTAGTATTATCATCATTTAGAATTGAGGATGATGAAAAAAATCTTACAAAAAAGGAATTTAGTGAGACAAAATGACAAATATTAGAGATTCGTACTACAGTTTATCCAAGCTCAAAAATACTCCATAATAATCAATTATGGAGCATAATTCAAAAATAAAGATCAAAACATGGATAAAATCAAAGATAGTAACTGTGACGCCCCCAAAATAGGTATACATCACCCATTCTGAGTCGTCAAATACATGGTACAGAAACAACTACAACTTCATTAATACAATTATCGTGCAAAATACGATAACACATAAACTGTAAGTTTAAATATAAATATTATCTTTTAGACAATATCCACACTCAAATAAAATTCTCATTATAATTATTGATACACTATTTTACAAAATAGTGAGGACTACTAAAATAACTGTCTTGAACCATTACTCCACACCCCGACTAGTTCCCACTATATTCTCGTCTCCTGAGAAGAAAAATGGAACAAAAAGGAAAAGGGTGAGCTCAACTAGTCCAGTAAAGAATATTATGACTAAGATAATGTACAACAAATTATTCTTAGTCTTCAACAAGAAAAAATCTAATAGAATACAATAGACAACAAGTTTTAGATCAACAACTGCAGCGGAAACAACAATTCATTAGAAGAGTTAAGTAGAGAATGAAATCTACTATTATATATGAATTTAAAAGTCCATCATCGATATTTTATCCCTGTAACATCAATCAATATATATATCTGGAATCAAATATTCATCTTTGCACTACAGGCCAAAGATATTCATCAGTTGGTCATGTTCATCTAAACACCTGTACATCTTTGCACTACGGGCTAAAGATATTAATCAGTCGGTCATGTTCATCTCAACACCTGTTCATCTTTGCACTACGGGCCAAAGATATTCATCAAGAAATCATTCATCTTTGCACTACAGGCCAAAGATATTCAGTTATATCATCATTTAGGACTGAGGATGATGAAAAATATTTTAAAGAAAACGAATCCAGTGAAACAAAAGAACAAGTATTAAGAATTCGTACTTTAAACAATCCAAGTTCAAAAATACTTCATAAATAACCAGAGTGGAGTAAAATTCAAGAATGAAGACCAAAACATAGATCCAATCAAAGATAGGAATCATAACAGACAATCTTGGACATAGAAAAAAAAATTAATTTTTCTGTGAATAGTGTCGTATTCGTGAATAGTGTCGTATACGTGAATAGTGTCGTATACGTGAATAGTAACTCCGACACCAAAAGATAGAAATTTCACAAAAAAACATCATCATGCTTCGTGAATAATACTCGTGAATAATAACTCGTGAATACTAACTCGTAAATAGTAACTCGTGAATAGTAACTCATGAATAGTAACCCCGACATGAAAAGTTCTAAATTTGATAAAAAGTTCTCACCAATATTTCGACATAATGATATTGAAGAAATAATATTATTTTTGAATAAAATAACATCCCTTACCTCAGAAAGAATAGTACTTCTGACTAGAATACTGGATATAGTGCTGAAAGAACTTGCACCGTATAACAATACTCAAAGTACTAGAATACTCACAAAATACGCTCGATATTATAGAGAGAGAAAGGCAGAGAAATATTTAGTTTCTGGTGTAATTTTTAATTCTAACCTAAGCACCCTATTTATAGGAAAATGCTTAGAACACCAAAGCAGAAAATTTAATAAAATAATATTATTTATATTACAATTTCTTACGCCCACTTATCAATTGATCTCAGCCACCTTGCACATGATAAAGATGCCCACAAAACAAACAAAAAACGTTTTTCTTGATAAACATAATTAAAACTTCCAAAAATCAATTATTTCAGAACTTCGGAACTTCAATAATTCATAATAAATAGCTCTTTTATCAGAAAATTCGAATCTCGCGAATTTTTATAGGAAATTCAATTCTCTACAACTTTGCAGAAGAAAGTTTTTCCAAATTCTAAACAAAAATTGTCCAAAATTCATATACGGACGATTTTACAAGCTATAATCAAATTTCAGTCATGAAATGGGGTCCACCGACACACAATACATGTGTTAATCATTTAATAAAACAAAAATATTCTTTCTCCTCATATACTCATATATTCCATATTCATTATAAAAGTATCATCATTATTATATTATAATAATATAATAAAATATTATTTTATCAGAGAAGATAAAATATCAATTTTTAACAATTGTCACTTTAAAAATTTTCTCCATATATATCCACATAAAATCAATATTTTTCTCATCATATAAATTAATAATTAATTATTCATAAATAATATTACATAATCACAATATTGACAATCAGGCTGTTCCCAGGGAAGAGGGAGATTTCCAATAAAGATTTCTCCTTACTGAAGCACAATTAGGTGACCAAACCTCTCATTAGACAGAACTTTCTAGACATTGCCAATAATGTTATCTAATAATATTATTCAGATAATATAAATTATTGCTCTGATAATAAAAAATAGTGTGTAGTGACAATTATTAAAACAACAGTAATATAAAATATCAACGCAGCGATTATTGAATCAATAAAATAAAATACAGAACGGTAATTACTGTAACAATTATTGAGTAGTGCCTTCTTACGTAAGAATCAATAATTGGTGCAATACCGTGTGCTACTGTGCAACAACGCGTATTACTGTGTTTTAACCACCGGGTATTCCAACAGTATTAACGGTAACAATTACGCCGTTATTTATAAACAAATCATACTTGTCATTTTCTTCATCCAATCGTTTTCCGTTATGGGGCCCACAAAAGACTGCGCCGTCGTACGAATATTCTCCGACAGCAAGAATATTTCACGTCCAAACAAATATTCTCCTACAACAATGAATATTTTATAACCACCTGCTTATTTTTAAAATATTCGCATATTTTACCCATAACTAACCACATTAATCAATTCAACCCTTACTATTTTCAACATAATAAATAGAGAAAATTAAATTTTATTTATTAATAATTTAGGGTCTTACAATAACCATACTAGACATCTTGGATAAAAAAGAGAAAATTTTATTTTTCTATGAATAGTGTCGTATTCGTGAATAATACCGTATACGTGAATAATAACCCCGACACAAAAAGGTAGAAATTCCACAATAAAATTCATATCAATATTTCGGCATAATGATATTGAAGAAAATCATATCATTTACGAAGAAAATAACATCCCTTACCTCAAAAAAACTGTACTTTCGACTGAAATATTAGGTATAAGGCTGAAAAAAACTTGTACTAAATAGCAACTCTCAAAGTATCTAAATACTCACAAAAATACGCTCGATAATATAGAGAAAGAAAACTTATGTTTCTGGTGTGATTTTCAATTCTAACTAAGCACCCTATTTATAGGAAAATACTTAGAACGCCAAAGCAGACTAACCTGTTACTATTCACGCCCACCACTTTAGAAATAAAATTTTAGTACATTTCTCACCAACCAAAAATGGGGCCCACCATGTTTTAAATAAAAATATTTATTTTCGAAACTTCAATAATTCATAAAAAATAGCACTTTTATAAAAAATAGCACTTCTACCATGTCGTTCTCAGGAAAGAGGGGGCTTTTCGATAAGGATTTCTCCTTACTGGCGCGCAATTAGGTGACCAAACTTCTCCTTAGACAGAACTTCCTTAGACATTGCCAATAATGCTATCTAATAATATTATTCAAATAATATGAATTATTAATATGATAATGAAAAATACTGTGCAGTGATAATTATTGAAGCAACAATAATATAAAATATCAACGTAGCAATTATTGAATCAATAAAATAAAATATTGAACAGTAATTACTGTAACAGTTATTGAGTAGTGCTTTCTTACGTAAAGATCAATAATTCAACAATACTGTGCAATACCATGTTCTACTGTGCAACCACGCGTATTACTGTACTTTAACCACCGGGTATTCCAACAGTGTTAACGGTAACAACTACGCCGTTCTTTGTAAAAACTCAAGCTTATCGTTTTCTTCATCCGACCTTTTTCCGTTATGGGGACCACAAATGGTTGCGTCATCGTACGAATATTCTCCGATAACAAGAATATTCCACAACCAAACGAATATTCTCCGACAACAATGAATATTTTATAACCACTTTCTTATTTTGCAAAATTTATAAATTTCACCCATAACCAAAATATTATATCAAATTAACACCATATTATTCAAAATAATAATTAGAGAAAATTCGATTTTATTTATAAAAAAAGTTGGGATCTTACAGGTAGGGTAAGGGTGGGGGTGTATATAATAATTAAATATTATTTTTTTAATGTATAAATAAGTTTAAAATATGTTATTATTGGTAAGGGTATAATAGTCCAAACGATATTTTTTAATCCAATACTTTAATTAATCCTGGAAAAAAAAACATAACATGTGATTATTTTAATTTATCTCATTAATAATTTCATTAAAAACAAATACGTGACTACAACTATTTAATCCTACGATTAATAGTCTTGAGATTATAATCTCATGGTCTAAGTGATAAAAAAAATTATACTAAAAAACATGTCTAAAAGTCAAAGCTGCCCAAAAGAATCGAAGATCGAAGGCCTAGAATGAATCAGACTGGAAAAAAGCCTAAAAAAGCTCGGACAAGTCTAGAATAAGTTTGAATTGAATTCGGCCTAGGGGCTTAGATCAGTCCAAGAATTTGGGAGCAAAAGACCGACATGAACTGAACCGATATAGGGATTGAACTAGCTTATTGACCACTAATGTAACGCCCCCAAAATAAGTCCAATCCACCCAATCCATTTTAAATTGCCAAATACATGGTACATAAAATAATTACAAACTTCATTATTACAATTGTCGTGCAAAATACGATAATACATATGTTGTGAGTTTTAATACGAATAGATACCAACTGTGACTCTCATCCCTTTACCTGGATAGCACATCACATTTATACCTTACATAAAGGTACAGTCAATAACTGTTTTAGAAATTAAAATATTTGAAAAATACTCAAGAAAACCTTCGTACATGAGAGGTCAAGCATCTAAGTTATAATAGATATCATATGACTCGAGAATTATTCTTGGTTGGCCCAATAAACCCCAAAGAAAAATGAGAAGATTACTATCATGTTCTTTCCAATGGTGAGTCTTCTCTTGACATATAATTATCTCCATTATCTCCAATTGAGAATTATATTTCAACCAAACTCTAAGATTATATAGGTAGTGCTCGTAGATATACTCAGCAAGTGGATATGCACAACCCTATCTTATGATAACACGAAGTCGTATGCCATTAGACATCTTTTATGATAGTGGCAAAATACTCTTCCAAAGTTAGGTTCACCTCACCCTATTCGGTTCACCAAAATCAACAGTTAAATGTTGTGTACAATACGACACACTAATCTAAACTTCTCAATAAAATTAATTTCATACTGTTTTAGGGGAAACCTCAACAGCTATAGACCACCGTTCTATTCCCCTGTTACCCCTGCTCGACCTAGCTACACTCTTATTACCGAAAGAAATTGTGAAGTAAAAGGGTGAGCACAAATAACCCAGTAAAGAATATCATGACTAAAGATAATTAAATTATTAATAGCCTTGGTCAATAATAAATCAGAGATTTAGAACATATGGTAGATGATAAAACTTTTTAACCATAGTTAGAGTGGAACGAACAATCCATTAGAAGAGTCAAATATACCATAAAGTCTATTATCTTCTTCATGTTAAAAGTCCACCAACAATGTTTTATCCTTGTAACATCAATCAACAGTTCATGTCCACAATCATGTGAATAACTCATAATCATAATTATGGTTCTAAATTCCTCTTCGCACCCAAGACGAAGATAAATTTTATCACCTGTCTTCACCTCAAGAGAACTGTACTTCTGACTGGAATATATGATATAATTGTAAGACCCCAACTTATTCATAAATAAAATCGAATTTCCTCTAATTATTATTTTAAATAATAAGGTGTTAATTTAATATAATGCTTTGGTTATAGGTGAAATGTGTAAATTTTATAAAATAAACAAGTAGGTATAAAATATTCATTGTTGTCGAGGAATATTCGTTTGGTCGTGAAATATTCTTACTGTCAGGGAATATTCGTACGATGGAGCAGTCATTTGTGGGTCCCATAACAAAAAACGGTCAGATGAAAAAAAATACAAGTTTGAGTTTTTACAAATAACGACGCATCAGTTACCGTTAACACTGTTAAAATACTCGGTGGTTAAAATACAGTAATACGTGTGGTTGCACATTAGCACACGGTATTGTACAGTATTGTTGAATTATTGATCCTTACGTAAGAAAGCACTACTCAATAATTGTTACAGTAATTACTGTTCAATATTTTATTTTATTGATTCAATAATTGATACGTTAATATTTTATATTATTGGTGTTTCAATAATTGTCACTTCACATTATTTTTTATTATCAGATCAATAATTCATATTATTTGAATAATATTACTAGATAGTATTATTGGAAATGTCTAAGGAAATTCTATCTAAGGAGAGGTTTGGTCACCTAATTGCGTGCCAGTAAGGAGAAATCTTTATCGGAAAACCCCCTCTTTCCTGAGAATGACCTGGTTGTCATAATTGTGATTCTGTAATATTATTTATGAATAATTAATTATTAATTTATATGATAAAAAAATATTTATTTTTTATGTGGATATAAATGAAGGATTTAATTTTGAGGTGTTTTATTAGTATTTTATCGGAATGGAGGTATTAAAAAATCAAAACAGTGTTTTTAAAGCTCTATTGCGTGAGTTATAATTTTAATCCGACCGTTGGATCGTTATAATTTTTGGATATGTTATACATATATAAGTTGAGTATATTTTCACAAATTTTGAACCGTTAAAAATTAACGTATGATTTGTTATGAATTTTAAGAGGTGTTGAAAAACGTCCGTAAGTAGATTTCAGACATTTTCTGTTTGGAATTTGGAAAAACTTTCTTCTACAAAGTTGTAAAGAAATAAATTTCCTATAAAATGGGCATGAGATTTGAATTTTTCTGATAAAAGGGCTATTTATTATGAATTATTGAAGTTTCGGAGATTAAATATTTTTATTAAAATTATTGGTGGGACCCACTTTTATTTTTATGAAAACATGTACTGGAATTTTTTTCAAAGATGATGGGCTGATGACTTTCCAAAATGGATAGCATAGAAGAGGAAAATAAATAATATTATTTTATTATTTAGTCTCTTTTGGCGTTCTAGCATTTTCCTATAAATAGGGTGTTTAGTTAGAATTGAAAATCACACCAGAAACAAATTTTCTCTCTCTCTCTCTATATTATCGAGCGTATTTTGTGAGTATTTAGATACTTTGAGAGTTGCTATTCAGTGCAAGTTTCCTTTGACTTTACATCCGATATTCCGATCAGAAATACTGTTATTTTGAGGTAAGGGATGTTATTTTCTTTATAAATGATATTATTTTCTTCAATAACATTATGCTGAAATGTTGATATAAATTTTATTGTGAAATTTTTATATTTTGTGTTGGGATTACTATTCACGTATACGGTACTATTCACGTATACGACACTATACGTGTCCCAGTACGAGGCGAAAAATATGCCGGTGTCCCAGTACGAGGCGAAGTTCGCAGGGTTCAATTATTAGAGCGAGATAATGAGTATGTTCAACCGAGGGACCACAACCAGGGTCATACCGGTGACAGCAGTCATCGGAGCGATGATAACCAGCCCGGAGGGAAATATACGGACAAAAGTGTTAACCACTCTGGTGGTAATCGTGGCCATGATAATAGGAGAGGTGAGCCAAGTGAAAATTTTAAAAAGAGGAGATTCAACAATGACGGGAAGGCATCAGCAGCAGCACCAGCACCAATAACAAATTCTAGGGGAGGAGAACGACCGCCAGTTAGATGCTACAAATGCGAAGAGGAGGGACACATAAGTCCAAACTGTTCACAGCCTTCTAAGGTGTGTTTCAATTGTGGAAAAGACGGTCATATAGCCCGATTTTGTCCGGTAGCAAAGTCAAGTCCAACTGGGACGACAGCACCAAAGGCGACTACGGACAAAATAAAGTCGGTGGTTCAAGGGAGGGCATTTGTCGTGACTGGCCAAAACGTGAGAAACCCGAACGAGGTGATCACGGGTAAGCTAATCATAAACTCTTGCGAAGTTTATACTTTGTTAGATACCGGTTCTACCAATTCTTTTATCTCTCCTGCTTGTGATCAACGTTTGAACTTGACTCCGGAGAAATTAGACTTTGACTTATCTTTTGAGACTCCATTAGGAGAAACTTTCATTACATCCACTGTTTATAAATCTTGTTTGATCCAAGTTGGCACCATCACATTACCTGTTGACCTTATCTCTTTAAAGATACTTGCTTTTGGCGTGATTTTAGGGATTGATTGGTTAACTACTCATCATGCCAAAATTGATTATTTTCGTAAAGTTGTTAGTTTTCATATTCCTAACAAACCTGTTATGCGAATTCAAGCAACTAAACCACTAAAATCAATCACTGTCATATCAAGCCATAAAGTCATTCGTTTATTAAAAAACGGATGTCAAGCTTTCTTAGCCCATGTCATGGACTTGAACAAAAACAAGTCAGATTTAAATAATATTTCTGTTGTTAGTGAATTTCCTGACGTATTTCCTGAAGAACTTCCTGGTCTACCCCCAGAACGTGAAGTTGAATTCTTTATTGACCTTGAACCTGGTACAAAGCCCATTTCTAAAACCCCATATCGAATGGCTCCTATTGAACTTCAGGAGATAAAGGTCTAACTACAGGAGTTGTTAGACATCAGTTTCATTCGTCCTAGTACATCTCCTTGGGGTGCTCCTGTTTTATTCGTAAAGAAGAAAGACGGGAGTATGCAACTTTGTATTGACTACCGAGAACTAAACCATGTCACCATCAAGAATAGGTAACCACTACCTCGCATTGATGACCTGTTCGACCAGTTGCAAGGAGCATAAATATTTTTAAAGATCGATCTTCGTTCTGGATATCATCAGCTGAAGATTAAAACTAAGGATATCCCGAAGACTGCCTTTAGAACTCGGTACAGGCATTATGAATTCTTAGTCATGTCTTTTGGATTGACCAATGCTCCTGCTGCTTTCATGGATATGATGAACCATGTGTTCAAGGAATATTTGGATCAGTTCATTGTTATCTTTATTTATAACATCCTCATCTATTTCAAAGGCCGTGAAGATCATGAGCACCATTTGAAGCTGGTACTGCAAAGGCTTCGTGACAACAAGCTATATGCCAAGCTGAAAAAATACGAGTTCTGGCTTGAGGAAGTAGCATTCCTTGGGCACGTGGTGTCAAAGCATGGAGTACCTGTTGACCCGGCAAAGATTGAAGCCATACAAAGTTGGGAGCAACCGAAGTCGATGACCAAAGTACGTAGCTTTCTAGGCTTAGCTGGTTATTATCGGAGATTCGTGGACGGATTTTCTTGATTCGCTACTCCGTTAACTCGGCTGACTCGGAAAGATACAAAATTCGTATGGAGCGAGGAATGCGAGAAGAGTTTCCAAGAGCTTAAGAGGAGACTCATTTTAGCACCTGTTCTGACAATACTATCTGGTTCGGATGGACTTGTTATCTACAGCGATGCTTCAGGCAAAGGGTTAAGATGCGTTCTCATGCAACATGGGAAAGTCATAGCCTATGCCTGGCGACAACTCAAAGAATATGAGAGGAATTATCCTACTCATGATCTAGAGTTGGCAGCAGTCGTTTTCGCATTGAAGATTTGGAGACACTACCTGTATGGGAAGAAAGTGGAGATTTATACGGATCATAAGAGCCTTAAATATTTCTTCGCCCAAAAGGAACTTAACATGCGACAACGACGTTGGCTTGAGCTATTGAAAGATTACGATCATACCATCCAATACCATCCTAGAAAAGTGAACGTTGTAGCTGACGCATTGAGTAGAAAAACGTATGTGCGATGTTGTTAACGCAAAGACCCATTTTGTACGACTTACAAATGATGGAGATAGAGTTAAAGGCTCCAAGTACCCACGTAATGATATCAAACATACGAGTAGAACCGACTTTTATCGATAAAGTTAAAGCTGCTCAAACTACGGACCTGGGGTTGATGCGTATGAAGATGAAAGTGCAAGAAGGTGCTATTCCAGAAGCAGGAATCGATGAAGAAGGAATACTTCGAGTCAACTCCAGACTTTGTGTTCCTAACGATTCTGACTTGAAGCATAGAATCATGATGGAGACACATAACACACCATTTGCAATCCATCCTAGGAGTACCAAAATGTATCATGATCTTTGACATACATTTTGGTGGAACAATATGAAGAGAGAGAGATCGCGGAGTTTATCTCGAGGTGTTTAACTTGTCAACGAGTAAAGGCGGAGCATCAAGTGCCAAAGGGTCCATTGCAACCACTTGAGATTCTAAAATGGAAGTGGAAACACATTACCATGGATTTCGTTATGGGTCTTCCCAAAGTTTCTCAAGGCATAGATGCGATTTGGGTAATTATTGATAGATTAACCAAGTCGACTCATTTCTTGCCTATATGGGAGACTTATTCCCTTGAACATCTTGCTCGTATGTACGTAAATGAGATTGTAAGATTGCATGGTATGCCAATATCCATAGTTTTGGATCATGACCCAAGATTCACTTCACAATTTTGGGTTAGCTTACAGAAAGCTATGGGCATGGATTTACGATTCAGTTTGGCATACCATCCTCAAACGGACGGGCAATCGGAAAGGACTATTCAAACCCTTGAAGATCTATTAAGAATCTGTGTCCTAGATTTCAAAGGAAGTTGGGATAAGTACTTGCCATTGGTGGAATTCTCCTACAACAACAGTTATCAGGCAAGTATAGGTGTGGTTCCATTCGAAGCATTATATGGACGAAAGTGACACTCTCCAGTATGTTGGGATGAGGTGGGTGAAGCAACATTATTGAGACCAGAGTTGGTACGTATGATTACAGAAAAGATCCAAACGATTCGACAACGTATACAAACGGCACATGATCGACAAAAGAGTTATGCGGATCTTCATCGAAAGGACGTGGAATTTAATATTAGGGATCATGTATTGTTACGTGTTGCACCATGGAAGGGAGTTACAAGATTTAGGAAGAGAGGAAAGCTCAATCCACGATTTGTTGGTCCATTTAAAATTCTTGACCAAATAAGAAATGTGACATATAGGCTAGCATTACCTCCAAGCATGTCTCGTGTTCATAATGTTTTTCACATATCTATGCTTCGTAAATATATGAAAGACCCAAACCACATTATTGAGTTAGAACCGATAAGATAGCCGAAGATTTAACGTACGAGGAGGTACCTGTTAAGATCTTGGATAGGAAAGAGCATGTCATGTACACCAAGGTTATACCACAAGTTAAGGTTTTGTGGAGGAACTATGCTATTGAGGAAATGACCTGGGAGTTAGAATAAAAAATAAAAATGAGGTATCCTCACCTTTTCGAAACACCAGGTAAGTACGTCAATTTCAAGGACGAAATTTCATAAGGAGGGGAGGTTGTAAGACCCCAACTTATTCATAAATAAAATCGAATTTCCTCTAATTATTATTTTGAATAATAAGGTGTTAATTTGTTATAATGCTTTGGTTATGGGTGAAATGCGCAAATTTTATAAAATAAGCAAGTGGTTATAAAATATTCATTGTTGTCGGGGATTATTCATTTGGTCGTGGAATATTCTTGTTATTAGGAAATATTCGTACGATGGCGCAGTCATTTGTGGGCCCCATAACGAAAAATGGTCGGATGAAGAAAACGACAAGTTTGAATTTTTACAAATAACAGCGTAGTAGTTACCGTTAACACTATTAGAATACTCGCTGGTTAAAGTACAGTAATACGCGTGATTGCATAGTAGCACACGATATTGTACAGTATTATTGAATTATTGATCCTTATGTAAGAAGGCACTACTCAATAATTGTTATAGTAATTACTGTTCAATATTTGATTTTATTGATTCAAAAATTACTACGTTGATATTTTATATTATTGTTGTTTTAATAATTGTCGCTGCACAGTATTTTCCATTATCAAATCAATAATTCATATTATTTGAATAATATTACTAGATAGCATTATTGACAATATCTAAGGAAGTTCTGTCTAAGGAGAGATTTGGTCACCTAATTACGCGCCAGTAAAAAGAAATCCTTATCGAAAAGCCCCCTCTTTTTCCTGAAAACGACCCTTTTGTCCTAATTGTGATTCTGTAATATTATTTGTGAATAATTAATTATTGATTTATATGATAAGAAAATATTTATTTTTTATGTGGATATAAATGAAGGATTTAATTTTGAGGTATTTTATCAGTATTTTGTCGGAATGAAGGTATTTAAAAATCAAAATAGTGTTCTTAAAGCTCTATTGCGTGAGTTATAATTTTAATCCGACCGTTGGATCTTTGTGAATTTTGGATATGTTATACATATATAAGTTGAGTATATGTCCACAAATTTTGAACCGTTAAAAATTAACGTATGATTTGTTATGAATTTTAAGAGGTTAAAAAACGTCTGTATGTGGATTTCAGACGTTTTCTGTTTGAAATTTGAAAAAACTTTCTTCTACAAAGTTGTAGAGAATTAAATTTTCTATGAAAAGGACATAAAATTTGAATTTTTTTAATAAAAGGGCTATTTATTATGACTTATTGAAGTTTCAGAGATTAAATATTTTTATTAAAATTATGGGTAGAACCCACTTTTGTTTTTTATGAAAACATGTGCTGGAATTTTTTTCAAAGATGATGGGCTGATGGCTTTCCAAAATGGATGGCGTAGAAGAGGAAAATAAATAATATTATTTTATTATTTAGTCTTCTTTGGCGTTCTAGCATTTTCCTATAAATAGGGTGCTTAGTTAGAATTAAAAATCACACCAGAAACAAGTTTTCTCTCTCTCTCTCTCTGTATTATCCAGCGTATTTTGTGAGTATTTAGATACTTTGAGAGTTGCTATTCACTGCAAGTTTTCTTTGGCTTTACATCCGATATTTCGATCAGAAATACTGTTATTTTGACGTAAGGGATGTTATTTTCTTCATAAATGATATTATTTTTTTCAATATCATTATGCTGAAATGTTGATATGAACTTTATTGTGGAATTTTTATATTTTTGTGTCGGGGTTACTAATCACGTATACGGTACTATTCACGTATACGACACTATTCACCGAAAAATAAAATTTTCTCTTTTTTGTCCCAGATGTTTATTATGGTTACTATCTTCGATTGTATCCATATTTTGATATTCATTCTTGAATTTTACTCTATTATGATTTATTATGGAGTATTTTTAAACTTGAATTATCTAAAGTACGAATCTCTAATCTTTATCCTTTTATCTTACTGGATTCATTCTCTAAAATATTTTTCATCATCCTTAGTCCTTAATATGATGATACTTGATAAATATCTTTGGCCTGTAGTGCAAAGATGAATGATTAACTGATGAATATCTTTGGCCCGTAGTGCAAAGATGAACAGGTGTTGAGATGAATATGACCAACTGGTGATACAAAAGAATATCTTTGGCCTATAGTGCAAAGATGAATATTTGATTCAACATGTATATTGATTGATGTTACAGTGATAAAATATTGATGATAGATTTTTAAATCTTAGAAGATAGTAGAATTCATTCTCTATTTGACTCTTCTAATGGATTGCTATTTCCACTGCAATTGTTGATCTAAAACTTGTTGCCTATTATATTCTATCATATTTTTCTCTGTTGAAGACTAATAATAATTTGTTGTATATTATCTTAGTCATAATATTCTTTACTGGGCTAGTTGAGCTCACCCTTTTTCTTTTTGTTCTATTTTTCTTCTTAGGAGGTGAGAATATAGCAAGAATTAGTCGGGGTATGGAGTGATGGTTTTAGAAGTTATTTTAGCAGTCCTCACTATTTTTGTAAAATAGTGTATCAATAATTGTAATGAAGACTCCTTTTGAGTTTTAATATTGTCTATTAGACAATATTTGTATTTAAACTCACAGTATATGTGTTGTCGTATTTTGCACCATAATTGTATTAATGAAGTTGTATTTATTTCTGTACCATGTATTTGGTGACTCAGAATGGGTGGTGTATACCTATTTTGGGGGCGTCACAATAATGCTGAAGGAAATTTGCACTGAATAACAACTCTCAAAGTATTTAAATACTCACAAAATACGCTCGATATTATAGAGAGAGAAAACTTCTGATTCTGGTGTGATTTTCAATTCTAACTAAGCACCCTATTTATAGAAAAATGTCAAAATGCCAAAGCAGACTAAAATCTAATAAAATAACTTTTTATAAAAAAATTCTACGCGCAGCACATTTGAAATTTCTCAGCACACCACAAGTGAGGCCTACTAATTTCAACAAATTTCACAACAACTAAAAGTGGGGCCCACCCATATTTTTAATAAAAATATTTAATTTTGAAACTTCTATGACTCATAATAAATAGTCATTTTATCAGAAAAATACGAATTTTATGTCCATTCTATAGAAAATTTAATTATCTACAACTTTGTAGAAAAAAGTTTTTCTAAATTTCAAACAGAAAATGACCGAAATTCACATACGGATATTTTTATTACCTCCATTCCGATAAAATACTGATAAAACTCCTCAGCATTAATTCTTTCATTTATTTCTATATAAAATAAATATTTCCTTATCATATAAATCAATAATTAATTATTCTCAAATAATATTACAGAATCACAATAATGACAACCAGGTCGTTCCAAGGAAAGAGTGGGCTTTCCGATAAGAATTTCTCCTTACTAGCGCGTAATTAGGTGACCAAACCCCTTTCCTAGACAGAACTTCCTTAGACATTGCCAATAATGCTATCTAATAATATTATTCAAATAATATAAATTATTGATCTGATAATGAGAAATATTGTGCAGTGACAATTATTGAAACACTAATAATATAAAATATCAACGTAGCAATTATTGACTCAATAAAATAAAATATTGAACAGTAATTACTGTAACAATTATTAAGTAGCGTCTTCTTACGTAAGAATCAATAATTTAAAAATATTGTGCAATACCGTGTGCTACTGTGTAACCATGCGTATTACTGTATTTTAACCACTGGGTATTCCAACAGTGTTAACGATAACAATTACGCCGTTATTTATAAAAAACTCAAACTTGTCGTTTTCTTCTTCCGGCCGTTTTCTATTATGGGGCCCACAAATAGCTGCGCCGTCGTACGAATATTCACCGACAGCAAGAATATTTCACGACCAAACGAATATTTCCGGACAACAATGAATATTTTATAACAACTTGCATATTTAAAAATTTTTATATATATTACCCTTAATTTTAAACTTTTTATCAATTTATCCATTTACTGAATAATAATTATAAAATAAATTGAATACTTTTATTTCATAAAATTTGGGGTCTTACAACTAAGGACCGAAGACTGGATTGGAGTGAACCAAAGACCGAACTTATTAGGCATGTTATTGGGATCGATCCTGCACCTAGTATTTTATTGCTGAAATTTTTGGTTTTTCATTGAAATCTCGGCTATTTTATTTTTTTGATCATTTTGTCCCTCCCAACAACTATATAACTGCTAATTTTGAGGGCATTTTGGTCTAACATATTCAACAAACTCTTTTTCAACTCCTTTACACTTCATCCAAATTTTTTTCTCAAATCATTCTTACACTTTCTTAATACTAATATTCATTCTCTCTTTATTAAGCTTACTAAGATAGTGTTTGATAAAATTGTGTACTAAGAGTTTATATAAAATATAAACCGTGTATAAAATATAAACTTTTTTTAAAACATAGTTAAAATGTAAAAAAATTGTTTGATGACTAATATGTATAGCATGCCTAAATACGATTTTGTACTATTTTAGTCTAAGGGGCTATTTGATAAAAAGTGAATGAAACTGAATGAAATGGTTCTGAATCTAAATGAACTGAATGAAACTGAATATTAAACAAAAAAAGTTGATCGCTCCTAGACTTTGTAAGACCCCAACTTTTATAAATAAAGATGAATTTTCTATAAATATCATTTTTGAATATTATGGAGTTAATTTGATATAATGTTATAGTTGTGGGTAATATTTATAAATTTTGCAAAGTACACAAGTTGTTATATAATATTTGATTGGTCGGGGAATATTCGTTTTAACAAGAAATATTCGTACAACGGCACAATCATTGGTGGACCCCACAACAGAATTATTGTCGGATTGAAAAAACGACAAAAATATTTTATTAAAAATAACGGCGGAAGTTTTACCATTGATACTGTTGAACTACTCGGTAGTAAAAGTACAGTAATACGTGTGGTTGCATAGTAGCACATGGTATTGATTATTAATGCTTATGTGAGAAGTCACTCAGTTTGATTCAATTATTGTCAGTTAATAATATGAATTATTTAGCGATAATGACGTTTTGTTTTATTCGTATTATTAACGTAATGAAACAGAAACATCTTTTTATATAAAACAGAATACTTTATTAAAGTTATTCTATAAATAGAATATATTATATTTTATTTAAAAGATTTTTCTTTAAATATGGACCGTCAGATTAAAGTAATCAATTTGGACCGTTCATGGATTAGTTACTATGCATTCTATTTTTCTATAAATAGCAGCTCATTCCTTCACTATTTCTTATGAATTCACTGAACTCTAGAGAGAGAAACTATAGGGAGAAACTATAGAGAGAGAGAAGAAGAGTATTCTGCTACTTAACTACTTCCTTATTTCAGCTCTTCTTTAAAACGGTAAGGGGTGTTATTCTTTCTTATTCATGAAGAGAACTGTTGTTATTTCATTATTTATTATTCTGTTGGAATAACCTGTATACGCGGTCTACCCTATACTTGGTGACATTCTTCTGTTATTCTGTTGAAACATCCTGTCTGTGTGTTTTACACCGGACCTGGTTCCGTTTTTATTATTATTCTGTTGGAACATCCTGTCTGTGTATTTCACACCGGACCTGGTTCCGTCTTGTTATTATTCTGTTGGAACATCCTGTCTGTGTGTTTTATACCGGACCTGGTTCCATTATTTATTATTCTGTCGGAATATCCTGTCTGTGCGTTTACGCCGGACCTGGTTCCATTATTTATTATTTTGTTAGAATAACCTGTCTGTGCGGTCTATCGCATGCCGGGTGATTTCTTTTGTTATTCCATTCTTTACTATACTCAGTTGGTTAAGTTTTAACTTCTATACTCCATGAAATTAGTGGAATATCCTTGATAATTGCGGTTCATCCAGTATCTTTTCATGAAAATATTCTTCTAAGCATTCTTAAATTTTACTTCACAAAGCAGTATCATGTTGACAATTTGGACGTTGTTAATTATTGGATAAATTAATTCTTGAACTTGTTTTATTGAATTCTTATATCATTGTCATCATCCTCATGTTTATAAAATGTTAAAAGTCATATGTGGCCTGTAGTGCATAGATGGACTTGGTATGATTTTGGCCAGGGATTATTCGGTATAATCATGACCGTAATGTTACAAATGATGTAATAAAAGTCCTCATTGGCCCGTAGTGCGTTGATGGACAGTTGTTGGCATGATCATGACCATTAATGAATACACGAATATCCTTGGCCGTAGTCCAGGGGTGATTCAATGATGTAGATTATTTTATTAAGCTGAGTCCCAGCGATCACAGTGTTGAAAAACCTTTTAAATCATAAAAGATAGTAGAGATTATTTTCTACTTGACTCTTTTAATGGATTGCTTGTTCCGCTGCAGTTAAACTTGATGTCTATTATATTTTATCAGTTTAACATTGTTGAAAGCTAATGATAATTTATTCTGCATTATCTTAGTCATAATATTTCTTACTGGGCTAGTTGAGCTCACCCTTTTTTTCACTGTTCTCTTCAGGAAATGAGAACGTAGCTGGGGCAAGTCGGGGAACGGAGTGATGGTCCGAATGATAGTATTAGTCAGTAGTCCTCACTATTCTATGTAATAGTGTGTTAATAAATGTAATAAGGACTCCTTTTGAGTATGAATACTCTCTAGAAGATAATATTTGTATTCAAACTCACAGTTTATGTTTTGTCGTATTGTACACGACAGTTGTATTAGTAAGTTATATTTGTATTCTGTACTATGTATCTGACGACCCAAGTTGGGTGATGTATACCTAATTTTGGGGGCATCACAGTTGGTATCAGAGCTTAGGGATATGATCCCTGGCTAGGATGTGAGAATAGAACTAGGAGGGGAGAGACGGGGAATTCCTTCGCTAGTATGACCTACCTAAGTTTATTTGCATGGTATTTAATTGGTCAGTCATAATATAAGGATAATATATGACATATCAATTAACTTTTATTTTGTGGCAGTATCTGAAAATAGCATCTGAGAATGTTGAGAATAGCAATGGAGCACAGGTGACTGTTGATTCACCACATATCAATAATCAGGATAATGTGCATCAGGAAGGTGACAATCCTCATGCAACAACAACACTGACCAGATGATGAATGATGGAATGTTCAGAAACTTTATGCAGTTCATGCAACAGCAGGCGAGAGCGGCTCCTGTCCAAAATATAGGTGAAAACACTGAAAACTCTCGGACGGTCACCGCTAAACAGTTCAAGGAGTTGGGACCACCAGAGTTTAAGGGAGAGCCAAAACCACTTATAGTGGAAACATGGATAAATCAGATTACTAAGATATTTGATGTCTTGGGATGCTCCGAGGAGCAAAAGGTTCCATTTGACGCCTTTATGTTGCGAGGAGAGGCAGATTACTGGTGGGAATCGATTAAGCGTACTCAACCTGCCGCACTGAAGATGTCTTGGGAGAAGTTCCAAGAGCTGTTCAATGACAACTACTTTCCCGAAAGTGTTCGTCACATGAAGGAGGTGGAGTTCATCAAATTGGAGTAGAATAATACGACAGTGTCGCAGTATGAGGCTAAATTTGCTGAGTTGTCCCGGTTTGCGTCCCACTTGGTGGATAAAAAAGAGCGAATGACGCGAATGTTTTTGTGAGGTTTGAAACCTGAGATACGTCAACATCTTATTTCTCATAAACTGTGTTTGTATTCAGATGTTGTGAATAGGGCTCAGTTAGTGGAGCGCGATAACGAGTCAAGGCAACCAAAAGAGAGCAGTCGGCAAAATGATAATACCAGTGAGAGCAGTCATCGAAGCAGTGACAACAAGCGTGGAGGGAATCAACAGGCCAGAAATGGTAACCACTTCGGTGGTAATCAGGGCCAAAACAATAAGAATGGTCATTTCAAGAAGAGGAGATTTAACAATGATGAAAAGACGTCAGCACCAGCACCCGTTGTTAAGGAAGGAGAACGACAACCTATCATATGTTTCAAATGCGGAGGGGAGGGGCACATCAGTCCAAACTGCGCGATGCCGTCTAAAGCATGTTATAATTGTGGAAGAGAAGGTCATTTAGCTCAATTTTGTCGTTTACCAAAAACAAGTTCAGCCAAGATGGAGACACCAAAGGCCGTCCCAGAAAAGTCAAAACCGGTAGTGCAAGGGAGAACGTTTGTTGTGACCTCCCAGAAAGCAAGGAACCCGAATGAGGTCATCACGGGTAAGCTTATCATAAACTCTAACGAAGTCTATACTTTATTTGATACCGGTTCTACCCATTCTTTTATTTCTCCTACTTGCGCTCATCGATTAAATTTGACTCCGGAGAAATTAGACTTTGATTTATCTGTTGAAACTCCATTGGGAGAAACCTTCATTACATCCACAGTTTATAAGTCTTGTTTGGTTCAAGTTGGTACCCACACATTACCTGTCGATCTGATTTCATTAAAAATACTTACATTTGACGTGATTCTAGGGATTGATTGGTTAACTACTCATTATGCAAAAATTGATTGTTTTCGTAAGGTTGTTAGCTTTCATATTCCTAATCGACCTATTATGCGAATTCAAGCAACCAAACCATTAAAATCAATTGCTGTCATCTCAAGCCATAAAGCTATTCGTTTATTGAAAAACGGATATCAAGCTTTCTTAGCTCATGTCACGGATCTAAACAAAAATACGTCAGTTTTGAATGATATTTCTATTGTTAATAAATTCCCTGACGTATTCCCTGAAGAACTTCCTGGCCTACCCCCAGAGCGTGAAATTGAATTTTGTATCGACCTTGAACCCGGTACAAAACCCATTTCCAAAGCCCCATATCGAATGGCTCCTATTGAACTTCAGGAGTTAAAGATCCAAGCAGGAATTGTTAGACATTGGCTTTATTCGTCCTAGTACTTCTCTTTGGGGTGCTCTTGTGCTATTCGTGAAGAAGAAAGATGGAAGTATGCGACTTTGTATAGATTATCGGGAGTTGAATCATGTCACCATCAAAAACAGGTACCCATTGCCACGTATTGATGACCTGTTTGACCAGTTGCAAGGAGCACAATTCTTTTCAAAGATCGATGTGACGCCCCCAAAATTAGGTATACATCACCCATCTTGAGTCGTCAGATACATAGTACAGAATACAAATACAACTTAATAATACAACTGTCGTGTACAATACGACAAAACATAAACTGTGAGTTTGAATACAAATATTATCTTCTAGAGAGTATTCATACTCAAAAGGAGTCCTCATTACATTTATTAACACACCATTATATAGAATAGTGAGGACTACTAACTAATACTATTCTTCGGACCATCACTCCGTTCCCCGACTTGCCCCAGCTACGTTCTCATTTCCTGAAGAGAACAGTGAAAGAAAGGGTGAGCTCAACTAGCCCAGTAAGAAATATTATGACTAAGATAATGCAGAATAAATTATCATTAGCCTTCAACAATGTTAAACTGATAAAATATAATAGACATCAAGTTTAACTGCAGCGGAACAAGCAATCCATTAAAAGAGTCAAGTAGAAAATAAACTCTACTATCTTTTATGATTTAAAAGGTTTTTCAACACTACGATCGCTGAGACTCAGCTTAATAAAATAATCCACATCATCGAATCACCCCTGCACTACGGCCAAGGATATTCGTGTATTCATTAATGGTCATGATCATGCCAACAACTGTCCATCAATGCACTACGGGCCAATGAGGACTTTTACCACATTATTTGCAACATTACGGTCATGATTATACCGAATAATCCCTGGTCATAATCATACCAAGTCCATCTATGCACTACATGCCACAGATGACTTTCAACATTTTATAAACATGAGGATGATGACAATGATATAAGAATTCAATAAAACAAGTTCAAGAATTAATTTATCCAGGAATTAACAACGTCCAAATTGTCAACATGATACTGCATTGTGGAGTAAAATTCAAGAACGCTTAGAAGAATATTTTCTTGAAAAGATACTGGATGAAACGCAACTATCAAGGATATTCTACAAATTTCATGGAGTATAGAAGTCAAAACTTAACCAACTGAGTACAATAAAGAATGGAATAACAAAAGAAATCACCATGCATGCGATAGACCGCACAGACAGGTTATTCCAATAGAATAATAAATAATGGAACCAGGTCCGGCGTAAACGCACAGACAGGATATTCCGACAGAATAATAAATAATGGAACCAGGTCCGGTGTAAAACACACAGACAGGATATTCTAACAGAATAATAATAAAACGGAACCAGGTCCGGTGTAAAACACACAGACAGGATGTTCCAACAGAATAATAAACGGAACCAGGTCCGGTGTAAAACACACAGACAGGATGTTCCAACAGAATAATAGAAGAATGTCACCAAGTATAGGGTAGACCGCGTATACTGGTTATTCCAACAGAATAATAACAAATGGAATAACAGAAGTTCTCTTCATGAATATAAAAGAAATAATATTCCCTACCTTAAAAGAACTGGATATTGGAAAAGTGATGTAGCAGAATACTTTTATTCTCTCTCTCTTATTCTCTCTATACTTTCTCTCTCTATAGCTTGAATGAATTCGTGAAAAATAATGAAGCCATAGGCCTCTATTTATAGAAAAACTGAGGGTGGCTCTTGGTCTTAACGAAGGGTCAAATGACTCTTGGTCTTAACGAAGGGTCAAATGACTCTTGGTAATATTGAAGGGACAACTACTATTGACGAAAGTAATTACTATTGACCAAGGTAAATACTATTGACGAAGGTAATTACTATTGACCAAGGTAAATACTATTGACGACGGTAATTACTATTGACCAAGGTAAATACTATTGACGACGGTAATTACTATTGACGACGGTAATTACTATTGACGAAGAGACTCTTAGATGATGACATATGGCCCCCCATAAAATAACCAAACTTACCACAACGTCTCAATTATTGATTTAATAATATAACATATTATACAGATGATACTATGACAATAATTTAAGAGATATGATGCAGCAATTACTGTAGCAATAATTGAGTATAGCTGAGTGACTTCTCACGTAAGCATCAATAATCAATACCGTGTGCTACTATGCAACCACGCGTATTACTGTACTTTTACTACCAAGTAGTTCAACAGTTTTAACGATTTTAACGTAATACCTCAGCTGTTATTTTTATAGAAAAATAATTTTGTCGTTTTCTCAATCCGACAATAATTCCGTTGTGGGGTCCACCAATGATTGTGCCGTCGTACGAATATTCCCCGACAAAAAAATATTCCCCGACCAAACGAATATTTTATAACAACTTACTTACTTTGTAAAATTTATAAATATTACCCACAACTATAACATTATATCAAATTAACTTCATAATATTCAAAAATGATATTTATAGAAAATTCATCTTTATTTATAAAAATTGAGGTCTTACATCGATCTTCGTTCTGGATATCATCAGCTGAAGGTTAGAACTGAGGATATTCCAAAGACGGCTTTCAGAACTTGGTACGGGCATTATGAATTCCTAGTCATGTCCTTTGGATTGACTAATGCTCCTGTTGCCTTCATGGATATGATGAACCGGGTATTCAAGGAATATTTGGATCACTTTGTGGTCGTCTTTATTGATGATATCCTTATTTATTCTAAAAACCGTGAAGATCATGAGCAACACATAAGGCTGGTACTCCAAAAGCTTCGTGAATACAAGCTTTATACCAAGTTGAAGAAATGCGAGTTCTGGTTGGAGGAGGTAGCATTCCTTGGGCACGTAGTATCAAGTTGTGGAATATCAGTTGACCCGGCAAAGATTGAAGCTATTCAAAGCTGGGAGCAACCTAAATCAGTGACCAAAGTACGTAGCTTTCTTGGTTTAGCTGGTTATTATCGGAGATTCGTGGAAGGATTTTCTCGAATCGCTACTCCATTAACTCAGCTGACTCGGAAAGATACAAAGTTCGGTTGGAGCAAAGAATGTGAGAAGAGTTTTCAAGAACTCAAGAGGAGACTCATTTCAGCACCTGTTCTAACAATACCATCTGGCTCGGAGGGATTTGTCATCTATAGTGTTGCTTCGAGCAAAGGGTTGGGATGCGTTCTCATGCAACATGAAAAAATTATAGCCTATGCATCAAGACAACTCAAGGAATATGAGAGGAATTATCCTACTCATGATCTAGAGTTGGCAGTTGTTGTCTTTGCACTTAAAATTTGGAGGCATTACTTGTATGGGGAGAAGGTGGAGATCTTTACGAATCATAAAAGCCTCAAATATTTCTTCACTTAAAAGGAACTCAACATGCGACAACGACGTTGGCTTGAACTGTTAAAAGATTATGATCATACCATTCAATACCATCCTGGAAAAGCGAACGTGGTAGCTGACGCATTGAGTAGAAGATCATATGCAAGTACGAGTGTGATATTGTCAACACAAAGACCCATTTTGTGTGACTTGCAAAGGATGGAGATAGAGTTAAAGACTCCAGGGACCCATGTGATGATGACGAATATACGAGTAGAACCAACTTTAATCGATAAAGTTAAAGCTGCTCAAGCTACAGACCTGGAGCTGATGCGTATGAGGAAGAAAGTGCAAGAAGGTGCTATGCCGAAAGCAAGAATCGATGAAGAAGGAATACTTCGAGTCAACTCCAGACTTTGTGTTCCTAACAACCCTGATTTAAAGTATGAAATCATGATGGAGGCGCACAACACACCGTTTGCAATCCATCCTGGAAGTACCAAAATGTATCATGATCTTCGTCATACATTTTGGTGGAGCAATATGAAGAGAGAGATAGCGTTGTTTATCTCAAGGTGTTTAACTTGTCAACGAGTCAAAGCGTTGCATCAAGTATCAAAAGGTCCATTGCAACCACTTGAAATTCCAAAATGGAAGTGGGAGCACATTACCATGGATTTCGTTACCGGTCTTCCTAGGGTTTCTCAAGGTATTGATGCGATTTGGGTCATTGTGGATAGATTAACCAAGTCTGTCCATTTCTTACCGATACGAGAAATTTATACACTTGAACGTCTTGCTCGTATGTACATAAACGAGATTGTAAGACTGCATGGTATGCCAGTATCCATAGTTTCTGATCGAGACCCAAGATTCACTTCACGATTTTGGGTTAGTTTACAAAAAGCTATGGGCACAGATTTACGATTTAGTTCGGTATATCATCCTCAGACGGACGGACAATCAAAGAGAACTATTCAAACTCTAGAAGATTTATTAAGACTCTGTGTCCTTGACTTCAAGGGAAGTTGGGACAAGTTCTTACCATTGGTGGAGTTTTCCTACAACAACAGTTATCAAGCAAGTATTGGCATGGCTCCATTCGAAGCATTGTATGGAAGAAAATGTCGTTCTCCAGTATGTTGGGATGAGGTGGGTGAAGCAACGTTGTTGGGACCGAAGTTGGTACGTATGACTACAGAAAAGATTCAAACGATCCGACAACGTATAAAAACCTCACAAGATCGACAAAAGAGTTATTCTGATCTTCATCGAAAGGACGTGAAATTTGATGTAGGAGATCATGTGTTCTTACGTGTTGCTCCATGGAAAGGAGTTACGAGATTTGGAAAGAGAGGAAAGCTCAATCCTCGATTCATCGGTCCATTTTTAATCCTTGATCGAGTAGGAACTATGGCTTATAGACTCACTTTACCGCCAAGTATGTCTCGTGTTCATAACGTTTTTCACATATCCATGTTACGCAAATATGTGGAAGACCCGAACCACATTATTGAGTTAGAACCAGACGAAATAGCGGAGGATTTGACGTATGAAGAAGTTCCTGTTCAAATCTTGGATAAGAAGGAACATATTCTACGCTCCAAGGTTATACCTCAAGTCAAAGTTTTGTGGAGAAACCACGATGTTGAAGAAATGACTTGGGAGTTAGAATCTAAAATGAAATCAAGGTATCCTTACCTCTTCGACATACCAGGTATGTACCCTAATTTCGAGGGCGAAATTTCATAAGAAGGGAAGGTTGTAAGACCCCAACTTTTATAAATAAAGATGAATTTTCTATAAATATCATTTTTGAATATTATGGAGTTAATTTGATATAATGTTATAGTTGTGGGTAATATTTATAAATTTTGCAAAGTACGCAAGTTGTTATATAATATTCGATTGGTCGGGGAATATTCGTTTTAACAGGAAATATTCGTACAACGGCACAATCATTGGTAGACCCCACAACGGAATTATTGTCGGATTGAGAAAACGACAAAAATATTTTATTAAAAATAACGGCGGAAGTTTTACCATTGATACTGTTGAACTACTCGGTAGTAAAAGTACAGTAATACGTGTGGTTGCATAGTAGCACATGGTATTGATTATTAATGCTTATGTGAGAAGTCACTCAGTTTGATTCAATTATTGTCAGTTAATAATATGAATTATTTAGCGATAATGACGTTTTGTTTTATTCGTATTATTAACGTAATGAAACAGAAACATCTTTTTATATAAAACAGAATACTTTATTAAAGTTATTCTATAAATAGAATATATTATATTTTATTTAAAAGATTTTTCTTTAAATATGGACCGTCAGATTAAAGTAATCAATTTGGACCGTTCATGGATTAGTTACTATGCATTCTATTTTTCTATAAATAGCAGCTCATTCCTTCACTATTTCTTATGAATTCACTGAACTCTAGAGAGAGAAACTATAGGGAGAAACTATAGAGAGAGAGAAGAAGAGTATTCTGCTACTTAACTACTTCCTTATTTCAGCTCTTCTTTAAAACGGTAAGGGGTGTTATTCTTTCTTATTCATGAAGAGAACTGTTGTTATTTCATTATTTATTATTCTGTTGGAATAACCTGTATACGCGGTCTACCCTATACTTGGTGACATTCTTCTGTTATTCTGTTGAAACATCCTGTCTGTGTGTTTTACACCGGACCTGGTTCCGTTTTTATTATTATTCTGTTGGAACATTCTGTCTGTGTGTTTTACACCCGACCTAGTTCCGTTTTTATTATTTTTCTGTTGGAACATCTTGTCTGTGTGTTTCACACCGGACCTGGTTCCGTCTTGTTATTATTCTGTTGGAACATCCTGTCTGTGTGTTTTACACCGGACCTAGTTCCATTATTTATTATTCTGTCGGAATATCCTGTCTGTGCGTTTACGCCGGACCTGGTTCCATTATTTAATATTCTGTTGGAATAACCTGTCTGTGTGGTCTATTGCATGCCGGGTGATTTCTTTTGTTATTACATTTTTTACTATATCAGTTGGTTAAGTTTTAACTTCTATACTCCATAAAATTAGTGGAATATCCTTAATAATTGCGGTTCATCCAGTATCTTTTCATGAAAATATTCTTCTAAGCATTCTTAAATTTTACTTCACAAAGCAGTATCATGTTGACAATTTGGACGTTGTTAATTCTTGGATAAATTAATTCTTGAACTTGTTTTATTGAATTCTTATATCATTGTCATCATCCTCATGTTTATAAAATGTTGAAAGTCATCTGTGGCCTGTAGTGCATAGATGGACTTGGTATGATTATGACCAGGGATTATTCGGTATAATCATGACCGTAATGTTACAAATGATGTGGTAAAAGTTCTCATTGGCCCGTAGTGCGTTGATGGATAGTTGTTGGCATGATCATGACCATTAATGAATACACGAATATCTTTGGTCGTATTGCAGGGGTGATTCGATAATGTGGATTATTTTATTAAGCTGAGTCCCAGCAATCACAGTGTTGAAAAACCTTTTAAATCATAAAAGATAGTAGAGTTTATTTTCTACTTGACTCTTTTAATGGATTGCTTGTTCCACTGCAGTTAAACTTGATGTCTATTATATTTTATCAGTTTAACATTGTTGAAGGCTAATGATAATTTATTCTGCATTATCTTAGTCATAATATTTCTTACTGGGCTAGTTGAGCTCACCCTTTCTTTCACTGTTCTCTTCAGAAAATGTGAACGTAGCTGGGGCAAGTCGGAGAACGGAGTGATGGTCTGAATGATAGTATTAGTTAGTAGTCCTCACTATTCTATGTAATAGTGTGTTAATAAATGTAATGAGGACTCCTTTTGAGTATGAATACTCTCTAGAAGATAATATTTGTATTCAAACTCACAGTTTATGTTTTGTCGTATTGTACACGACAGTTGTATTAGTAAGTTGTATTTGTATTATGTACTATGTATCTGACGACCCAAGATGGGTGATGTATACCTAATTTTGGGGGCGTCACAGACTTGGTCTTTTAGGACTGAAATTTCTGGGTTTTCATTGGAATCCCGATTATTATTTTTTTTGCCTATTTTTTCCCTCCCAACAACTATATAACTACTAATTTTGAGGGCATTTTGGTCTAACATATTCAACAAACTCTTTTTCAACTCCTATAAATACTTTACACTTCATCCAAATTTTTTTCACAAATTATTTTTACACTTTCTTAATACTAATATTCATTCTTTCTTTATTAAGCTTACTAAGATGGTGTTTGATAAAATTGTGTACTAAGAGTTTATATAAAATAGAAATTATGTATAAAATATAGACTGTTTTTAAAACATAGTTAAAATGTAAAAAAATTGTTTGACGACTAATATGTAGAGTATGCCTAAATACGATTTTTTATTATTTTAGTCTAAGGGGATGTTTGATAAAAACTGAATGGAATGGTTCTAAATCTGAATGAAACTGAATACTGAATAAAAAAAATAGTTTGATAATTGACATGTCTAAAATATTTGAATAGCAGATTTTTATTATTTTACCCCTATGAAAAAATTTAAAATTGTTGTAAATTTATTTAATATCACTTAATATAATAGTTAATATTGTAAAAAAAATATAAAATACTTCATTTAGCCCATTCAGCCAAAAAAAAAGAACACTAAACCATTCAACCCAAATCATGTGAGCTATTGCCGATTTTTTTTCAAAACAAACTCATTGAATTGCTACTAACATCAATTTATACAAACTTAGGTGAGATAATAATATAAGAGTTATATGCATATACATACACAACACTCCAGATGTATTGACGTGTGCAACCGGCATTCCTTAAGACTATGTATTGATTTTCACATCAGAGAGGTTTTCAAGCGACTCCGGTCGTCGATTAAGATGGGTTTCTTGCGTGCAGGTCTTCAAGTCTGACAACATTTCTTGGCAAAAAATAAAGCATCAATAAATTGAATGACTGCAGTCAGATGCTTATCTACACTCCCCATGAAACAACCCCAGATTGGAACTTGGAGGTGAAAATAAGAACATAATGGATATTGAATCTGGGCTTGAAGTTGAATTGGATGATTACTTTAGAGTTAATCAGTGGCCAACATCGTTATTGATCTTTGTAAATAGAGGATTAATATCCTTGCCTGAATGTTTTGTTTGTCTCTCCACAGTAGTTCGACCTTTCTGTGAACTTATACCAATTAAAGATTCAGACAGATGCTCAAGATGAAGAAGTTAGGTACTAGCCTACTGTTATTATTGGATACTAAGGACAAATTTTTCAATGCAGTAGATTTGGTGTTTTACCTTTAATCCTAAGCTCCAAATTAAAATAACTTTTTTGTTAGCAGGGTTATGTTGGTGTAGATGAAGCTAAGATACTACAAAGACATTTTCATTGGACATCTTCAAAGATTGGTCTGGGTTCAAATCGGACAACTACTGCCGCCTGTTTTCTTAAAAAAATACGGTCACATGGATCCTTATAGTATTATATATATATATGTGATGAGTATGAAATATATTATATTTTTATTCCTTAATACTTAATCTTTTGTATTTATTTTGTGCCTAAATAAACTCATTATTCTTATATTTTTATTTTAGGTACAATTGAAGGGGTTTCATGATTTTGGAAATAAATTGGAGGAGGTTTACGGGATTCCTAGCAAATCAAGGATTCAACAATTAGTATCATAAATGGATTTGGATTCACGCGGCAATGAGTTTAAGCACATTGCAATTATGAGATTTAATTCCAATTTTAAATCTGAATTTTGGATTCTAGAAGATTAATTTTTACAATTCTATTGTAATTAGGATTTCTTTTAGACTAAGATTTATTTTCAAATTGAATTCTATTTCTTTATGGAAATTAGTGTAATTTGTAATTCCTTTTAGGATTTGGATTTCTACTTCCTATAGGATTTAGGACTTTGTCTAGCACTATAAATAGAGGATGAAAGTTAGGATTTTATTCATTCAATTATCAACTATCATCTATTGGAGTGCAGACTCAAGAGCATGTCAGGCTAGTTCTTTTCATTCAGTTCTAAAGGGAGGTGAATCTTTGTTACAAGTAATTGATTAATTGAGTATTATTATTTATTCTTTCTTGTGTGAAATTTCTTCTGATAATTTGTTTTCATTGATTGTATGCTAATTGATCTAATTAATTTAATATGGTCAATTGAATTAGTTTGATCGCTATCATATGCTAGATTAAGATTAATATTACGTGTAATTGATATCTGTCTTCATCATAAGTAGTAACTTGATAATAATAATTATGGACAAGCTTTTGTTTATGTCTAAGATTATCAGAAAATAAGTTAAACAAATCGAGCTTATGTGTTTGTTGCTTGGATTAGCCTAATTCTCTATTTCTTAATGCTTCTATTATATTAAATCTAGAGAGCTTATTCTAAGTTGTATGCTAGTTAGAATCTGGTGGAGAGCTTGTTTCATACAGTGATAATCTAAGGAGAATTTCGGATAGCAGAGCTTAATGTTATCTAGGGCTAATAGTTTCATTGAAGGAAAAAATAATAATAACTTGATTAATTGATTGTTGTACTCGGTGAAACTGAACTGCAGAACTGAAGTTTTTACATATTTGGTTAAATCATTAATTTTTATTCTTAGTTTAAAAATAATTTTCAAATACCCCCATCTTTATTTTCTGTTGAAATAATAAAATAATTCTAAAATAACTTTACTCTCTATGGGATCGATCCTTACTTGCTACTGTGCTAATTATTATAAATTGTGAAGTGAAAGTGAGGTTAATTTAGGAGTGTCAACGACAGCTCCTAAATTTTGGCGACGTTGCCGGAGAGTAATTTAGCGTTTTGCTTTTATTCTATTATTTGTTTTTTTCTTGTTTTATGACTCGATCTTCTCAGTCTACTATATTAGATTTTGATCCAGAGATTGAGAAAACTGTAAGGAGGCTAAGGAAGAATAAACTTAAAGTTCAACAGTCTTCTGCAGATATAGACGAGGCTTCTGCATCATCACCAGGCCTCAACTTAGCATTGGAATTATTATCCAACGAATCATCCACCGCATCTGATAAAGAAAAAGAGATGGCGATTCAAAATAATAATAGAACTCTCAGGGAGTTGGCAACTCCTAATTTAAATCAACAACATCTGTGCATTGAATATCCTAATTTAGATGCTGCATTTGAACTTAAATCCGGACTAATCCATTTACTGCCTACTTTTCGTGGTCTTACAGGTGAGGACCCCTACAAACATCTGAAGGAATTTCATGTGGTGTGCTCCACTATGAAACCACACGGAATCACAGAAGAGAAAATCAAGCTGAGAGCATTCCCATTCTCCCTAGCAGATTTGGCAAAGGATTGGTTGTACTACCTACCCTCAGGTTCAATACAGTCTTGGAATGACATGAAGCAGTTGTTCTTGGAGAGATATTTTCCAGCCTCAAGAGTAGCCAACATAAGGAAGTAGATATGTGGGATTAGACAATTCAGTGGGGAGACACTATACGAGTATTGGGAAAGATTCAAAAAGCTTTGTTCCAGCTGTCCACCGCATTAAATAGATGAACAACACCTGATCCAGTATTTCTACGAAGGGTTGGTACTGATGGATAGAAGCATGATCGATGCAGCTAGCGGAGGAGCACTAGTTGACAAGACCCCAGAGGCTGCAAGGAATTTAATTGCAAACATGGCAGCAAACTCGCAACAATATGGCACTAGAACAAATCATGCACCAGTAAGGGTAAGCGAGGTAAACACTTGTGATTATGGTCAACAAATTTCTGAATTAACTGTTATGGTTAGACAATTAGCTACAGGTCAACTACCAGTTGCAAAGGTTTGTGGAATATGTCTACAACCAAATCACAATACAGATGAATGCCCAACATTACAAGATGATGAGGCTGTGCAACAAGCTAATGCAATGGGAAATTATCAGTCACAACCTCAAAAAAAGTATGATCCGTACTCAAACACGTATAACCCAGGATGGAGGGATCATCCAAATCTGAGTTATGGGAGCAAGCAAGCGGCACCACCTGCATTTTCACCTAGGCAGCAGGGCTTCCAACCAGCCCAACCTCAATATCAACCGAAGCAAGCAGTCCCTACACCTACTGGAACATCATTGGAGGATATGTTCAAAGCATTCATGGGACAGACACAACAGTTCATGAATCAGATACAGCAGTTCTAGCAAGAGACAAAAACTTCGGTTCAAGATTTGAGAAACCAAGTAGGACAACTGGCAACAACTGTGGGGTTATTGGAATCCAAAGGTTAAGGAAAATTACCATCTCAAACAGTAGTCAACCCAAGGGAGAATGCAAGTGCCATAACTTTGCGGAATGGAACACAGTTGGATACACCACCGACCCCTGTAGAGTTTGAGGAGGAAGCAACTAAGGAGGAAAAAATAAATCCAAGGTACAACCTAACCCTTCTAATCAGCTTAAAAACATTCCTCTTCTATTTCCTCCCTGAAATTCTAAAACCTCAAAGAAAGATGAAAAAGAAAAAGAAATTTTGGAAACTTTTAGAAAAGTAGAAGTGAACATCCCTCTCCTTGATGCAATTAAACAAGTGCCACGGTATGCTAAATTTGTAAAAGAATTATGCACTAATAAAAGAAAATTACAAAATGATGAAAGAGTCAAAGTTGGAGAAAATGTATCTGCTGTTCTTCAAAGAAAAATGCCTCCTAAATGTAAAGATTCAGGAATGTTCACAATCCCATGCAAAATAGGAAACACCAGATTTGAAAAAGCCATGCTAGATTTAGGAGCTTCAATTAATGTTATGCCTTTATTTGTTTATGCTTCCTTAAATTTAGGCCTTTTGAAAAATACTGGTGTGATTATCCAATTGGCAGATCGTACTAACACCTACCCCCGAGGGGTAATTGAAGATGTCTTAGTACAGGTGAACGAACTAATCTTTCCTGCAGATTTTTACATTGTGGATATGAAAGATGATACATCACCAAACCCTTCCCACATCTTGTTAGGAAGACCCTTTTTGAAAATAGCAAGAACCATGATCGATGTGCATAATGGGACCTTGACTATGGAGTTTGATGGTGAGAAGATTCAGTTTAACATTTATGATGCCATGAGGTACCCTAGTGATATAGGACAGGTTTTTGCTATCGATGTGAGAGACTCCTTGGTGCATAGAGTTTTTGAACAACTACATATGGATAGTTTAGAGATTGCAATCACCAACAGTTTGGACATGGACAGGGAAGAAGAGATTGCGCAAACCCAGGAATTGAAGGAGAATGTAGCTGCATTACATTCATTGCCAAAATTCTCAAATAAGTTAGCAGTACATTCAATTCACTTTCCTGTTTGTCATCAAAAGTTATTACCTTCTGTTGTACAAGCCCCAACTCTAGAATTGAAACAATTACCTGCTCATTTGAAATATGCATATTTGGGGACTAATGACACTTTTCCTATAATTATTGCTAGTAATCTAACTAATATGCAGGAAGAAAAAATGCTGAGAGTCCTAAGGGACCATGTTACAGTTTTTGGTTGGACAATAGCGGATATCAAGGGTATTAATCCTGCCATGTGCATGCATCGAATATTATTAGAGGATGGAGCTAAGCCTACAAGAGATGCGCAAAGGAGATTGAATCCACCCATGATGGAGGTGGTGAAAAAAGAGGTGCTCAAACTGCTTGATGCCGGTATCATCTATCCCATCTCTGATAGTCAATGGGTTAGTCCAGTGCAGGTAGTCCCAAAGAAATCCGGAATCACCGTTGTCAAGAATGATGATAATGAGTTGGTGCCCACACGAATGCAAACAGGGTGGAGAGTGTGTATAGATTATAGAAAATTGAATGCTGTAACAAGAAAAGATCACTTTCCTCTTCATTTTATTGATCAAATGTTGGAGAGATTAGCTAGGCACACTTATTATTGTTTTCTAGATGGTTTTTCAGGATATAATCAGATTGTGATTGCACCCGAGGACCAAGAGAAGACCACATTCACATATTCTTTTGGTACTTTTGCCTATCGACGGATGTCTTTTGGACTGTGTAATGCCTAGGTACTTTTCAGCGATGCATGGTAAGCATTTTTTTGGATCTTTTAGAAGAATGCATCAAGGTTTTTATGGATGATTTCACAGTTCATGGTGATTCTTTGGATGCATGCTTAGATAATTTAAATCGTATTTTAGATAGATGCATGGAAACTAATCTTGTTTTAAATTGGGAAAAATATCATTTCATGGTAGAACAGAAAATAGTACTTGGTCATGTTGTGTCATCTAAAGGTCTTGAAGTTGATAAAGCTAAGATAAATGTTATATCTACTTTGCCTTACCCCGTCAGCGTGCGAGTGATTCGCTTTTTTCTTGGTCATGCAGAATTTTATCGAAGATTTATCAAGGACTTCTCGAAGATTGCATTACCCTTATGTAAGTTGCTGCAAAAAGATGTGGACTTTCAGTTTGATGATGAATGCAAGGAGGCTTTTAACACTTTAAAGAAATTATTAACTTCTGCTCCTGTCATTCAATCGCCAAATTGGAAGTTTCCATTTGAGATCATGTGTGACGCAAACAACTATGCAGTGGGGGCTGTTTTGGGACAAAGGATTGACAAAGCCGTTCATACCATATACTATGCTTCAAGGACTTTGAATGAGGCTCAGATAAACTATTCCACAACTGAAAAAGAACTTCTATCTGTGGTTTTTGCTTTAGATAAATTTCGATCATATTTACTTGGTACTAAAGTTATAGTTTATTCTGACCATGCTGCTCTCAGGTATTTGCTCACCAAAAAAGATTCTAAACCAAGGATTATTCGATGGATTCTGCTACTACAAGAATTAGACTTAGAGATCAAGGATAAGAGAGGTTTGTCGGATCACTTGAGTAGGTTATTGAGAGACGAAGAGGAGCAACCGTTACATGATTCTTTCCCAGATGAGCAGTTACTTTCCATCCATATTGAGATTCCCTGGTATGCAGATATAGTGAATTATTTGGTAGGTGCATATTTTCCTAAAGAATTTTCCAAACCCCAAAAGGAAAAGTTGAAAAATGATGCTAGACACTATGTTTGGGATGATCCATACTTATGGAAATTTTGTGCTGACCAGATAGTTAGACGGTGTGTGCCTAACAGTGAATTTCAATCTATTCTTTCCTTTTGTCATTCTCATGCTTGTGGAGGACATTTTGGTCCAAAAAGAACTACTAATAAAGTTTTGAAAAGTGGTTTTTATTGGCCATCACTTTTTAAAGATTCCTATCTGTTTTGTAAAACATGTGTTAATTGCCAAAGAACGGAGAATATTTCTCAACGAAATCAAATGCCCTAAACTCCTATATTAGTTGTTGAGATTTTTGATGTTTGGGGTATAGATTTTATGGGACCTTTCCCTTCATCCTTTGGGAATTTATATATTCTTTTGGCTGTTGATTATGTCTCAAAATAGGTGGAAGCTAAAGCCACTAGGACTGACGATTCTAAAGTTGTTGCAGATTTTGTTAGGACTAACATATTTGTCAGGTTTGGAACACCACGAGCCATCATTAGTGATTGCGGAACCCACTTTTGCAATAGGGTGTTAGCGGCTTTGTTCAAGAAATATAATGTTCTGCACAAGGTTTCTACATACTACCATCCGCAGAGTAATGGTCAAGCTGAGGTGTCTAACCGAGAGATCAAATCCATTTTGGAGAAGGTAGTCAACCCGAGCAGAAAGGATTGGAGTATGAGATTAGATGATGCACTTTGGGCCTATAGAACTGCGTATAAAACACCTATTGGGATGTCACCATACAGGATTGTGTTTGGAAAACCATGCCACTTATCTGTTGAGTTGGAGCATAGAGCTTTTTGGGCAATCAAGTAGTGCAACATAAGTTTGGAGGCAGCTGGAGTACAAAGAAAATTGCAGTTACAAGAGTTAGAAGAATTGATGAATAAAGCCTATGAAAGTTCAAAGATTTACAAGGAAAAGACCAAAGCTTTTCATGATAATCAGATTGTGCGGAAAACCTTTATTGTGGGACAAAAAGTTTTGCTATATCATTCTCGGCTTAAGTTATTTCCAGGTAAATTGAGATCTAGATGGGTTGGTCCTTTTGTTATCACTAATCTGTTTCCTCATGGTGAAGTTGAGATTCAAAGCCCAAGCACAAGCAAGACCTTTAAGGTGAATGGACATAGATTAAAGGCTTTCTATGAGGGGCATCATGTGGAAAATATTGAGATGGTGGAGCTAAACGATCCGATCTATGAAAGCTGAGAAGAGAGGCATGACGTCGAGCCAAAGACGTTAAACACGGGCAGTTGCTTGGGAGGCAACCCAAGATCTCAGATTTGATTTTTTTATCCCTTTGCTTTTTAGTTTTTTTTATTGCATGTTAGCTAGTAGTATTTTCTTCTTTGCATGATTTTCTTACATTGGGGACAATGTACGGTTTGAGTGTGGGGGGAGATTTAGGTTTTATATAGGAAGAATAATCTAATTTTGATGGGAAGTTGAAAAAATTGAAAAAAAAATTGATGGGAAGTTGAAAAAATTGAAAAACAAATTCTGAAAACTTGGGTTCCATGACTCTATTTGCCTATGTGTTCGAAGGTTAAAGTTAAAGATTGAAAATTGATGCTAAAATTCAGAATCTGTTTGATGCTTAATTTGTTAATGAATGATGACAAATAAGTCATGATCCATAGTAATTGATTTGAATTGAATTTGTGATACATGAGTACTTGAATATAAGAAACATGTTTATTTGGCTAAGTTATTTGTGGAGTTGTCAATGTGCACTGATTTCATGACTTAGAACTGTTTGACTTGCTTATGTTCTTGCAGAACCATGTGAAAAACTGATGGATGAAAAAAAAAAGAAAAAAAAAGAGAAAAAAAAAGGAAAATTGAAAATCTGCTTCAATGTCCATTGTGCGAAATAACTGGGTATCTAAGCCTCAGGAAGCATCGGTATTCATGCTGAAAAGTGCGATGGATAAAAGTAACTTGACTAGTCGACTTTTGTGGCCTTTGTTACTTGAATAAATAAGCCTTAGGGGTGTCTCTACACCTAGCGCCCTAAGATCATCTAGTTTGGGAGTCGTTGGTGGAAAGTTCGCTAATGGGTAACTCTGAAAAGCCTAAGAAAAGGAGACATTGCACATGTCAAGAAAAAAAAATAATACGAGAAAAACATGAAAATACATTCATCTGTGCTAAAAAAAAGGTTCTATGAAAAAACTTAAAAAGCAAGAAAAAATTGTTCTTGGTTGTGAGTTAGTGTGCACGATTTTTGCTCCATGGTAACTAAGTTGAGTAAGTATGTAGATTTTGAGAAAGTTTCTTATGTGGTTACAATTTAGTTTAATGAAATTCATTGGTGAAATAGTAAGGTTGTTCATTGTGAGTTAACTGATAAAGCATTGATTAGATTTTTGCAAATTTAGTGTTAATAGTCATGATTTGTACCTTGAAATCTTTTGACATTATGGTTGAATAGAATTTTTCTGGAAATTAAATTTTTGGTTTACACGAGGACGTGAAAAAAGATAATTGTGGGAGAATTTGATGAGTATGAAATATGTTATATTTTTATTCCTTAATACTTAATCTTTTGTATTTATTTTGTGCCTAAATAAACTCATTATTCTTATATTTTTATTTTAGATACAATTGAAGGGGTTTCATGCTTTTGGAAATAAATTGGAGGAGGTTTACGGGATTCCTAGCAAATCAAGGATTCAACAATTAGTATCATAAATAGATTTGGATTCACGCGGCAATGAATTTAAGCACATGACAATTATGGGATTTAATTCTAATTTTAAATCTGAATTTTGGATTCTAGAAGATTAATTTTTACAATTCTATTGTAATTAGGATTTCTTTTAGACTAAGATTTATTTCTAAATTGAATTCTATTTCTTTATGAAAATTAGTGTAATCTGTAATTCCTTTTAAGATTTGGATTTCTACTTCCTATAGGATTTAGGACTTTGTCTTGCACTATAAATAAAGGATGAGAGTCAGGATTTTATTAATTCAATTATCAACTATCATCAATTGGGGTGCAGACTCAAGAGCATATCAGGCTAGTTCTTTTCATTCAGTTCTAAAGGGAGGTGAATCTTTGTTACAAGTAATTGATTAATTGAGTATTATTATTATTTATTCCTTCTTGTGTGAAATTTCTTCTGATAATCTGTTTTCATTGATTGCATGCTAATTGATCTAATTAATTTAATATGGCCAATTGAATTAGTTTGATCGTTATCATATGCTAGATTAAGATTGATATTACGTGTAATTGATATCTGTCTTCATCATAAGTAGTAACTTGGTAATAATAATTGTGGACAAACTTTTGTTTATTGCTAATGTGACGCCCCCAAAATAGGTATACATCACCCATTCTGAGTCGCCAAATACATGGTACAAAAACAAATACAACTTTATTAAAATAATTATCGTGCAAAATACGACAACACAAATACTGTGAGTTTAAATACAACTATTGTCTTCTAGACAATATCCACACTCAAATAAGTCCTCATTACAATTATTAAAATACTATTTTACAAAATAGTGAGGACTGCTAACACAACTGACTGGAAACATCACTCCACACCCCGACTAATTCCCGCTATATTCTCGCCTCCTGAGAAAAATAGAACAAAAAGAAAAAGGGTGAGCTCAACTAGCCCAGTAAAGAATATTATGACTAAGATAATAAACAACAACTTATCATTAGTCTTCAACAGGGAAAAATCTGATAAAATATAATAGACAACAAGTTTTAAATCAACAACTACAGCGGAAACAACAAACCATTAGAAGAGACAAGTAGAGAATGAATTCTACTATCTTCTAAGATTTAAAAGTCCATCAACGATATTTTATCCCTGTAACATCAATCAATAACCATCTTTAATCAAATATTTATCTTTGCACTACAGGCCAAAGATATTCATTTGTAACACCAGTCGGTCATGTTCATCTCAACACATGTGCATCTTTGCACTACGGGCCAAAGATATTCATCAATTAATCATTCATCTTTGCACTACAGGCCAAAGATATTCAATAATATCATCATTTAGGACTGAAGATGATGAAAAATTATGTTAAAGAAAATGAATTCAATGAGACAGAAGGACAAATATTAGGGATTCGTATTATAGTTTATCCAAGTGCAATAATACTCCATAATAACCAATTGTGAAGGAGAATTCAAAAATAAAGATCAAAACATGAATACAATCAAAGATAGTAACCATAATAGACATCTTGGACAAAAAAAAAAATTTTATTTTTCGGTGAATAGTGTCGTATTCGTGAATAGTGCCGTATACGTGAATAGTAACCTCGACACAAAAAGTTCCAAATTTGATAAAAAGTTCATATCAATATTTCAGCATAATGATATTGAAGAAAATAATATCATTTAAGAAGAAAATAATATCCCTTACCTCAAACAAACAGTACTTCTGATCAGAATATCGTATATGAGGCTGAATGAAACTTGTGCTGAATAGCAACTCTCAAAGTATCAAAATACTCACAAAATACGCTCGAGAATATAGAGAGAGAAAGAGAGAAAACTTATGAATTCTGGTGTGATTTTTAATTCTAACTTAGCCCTCTATTTATAGGAAAATGTTAGCACGCCGAAGCAGACTTGACCTGCAACCTGATGGCTTTACCTGCTACTATTCTCACCCACCACATTTGAATAAAAATTTCAGCACATTTCTCACCAACCAAAAGTGGGGCCCACCAATTCTAGAATTTTCTACCAAAATGATAAATTCTGAAACTTCAACAATTTCTGAACCAGTCATCTCTTAAAATTCATAACAAATCATACGTTCATATTTAACGGTTCAAAATTTGTGGACATATACTCAACTTATATATGTATAACATATCCAAAAATCACAACGATCCAACGGTCGGATTAAAAATTATAACTCACGCAATATAACTCAAAAACACTGGTTTGATTTTTAATACCTCCATTCCAACAAAAATACTGATAAAACAACTCAGCATTAATTCCTTCATTTATAACTACAAAAATATATCCCTCATTTATATCCATAAAAAAAATATTTTCTTATCATATAAATCAATAATTAATTATTCATAAATAATATCACAGAATCATAATTATGACAACCAGGCCGTTCCCAGGAAAGAGGGGGCCTTCCAATAAGGATTTCTCCTTACTGGCGCGCAATTAGATGACCAAACCTCTCCTTAGACAGAACTTTCTAGACATTGCCAATAATGCTATCTAATAATATTATTCAAATAATATGAATTATTGATCTGATAATGGAAAATACTGTGCAGCGATAATTATTGAAACAACAATAATATAAAATATCAACGTAGCAATTATTGAATCAATAAAATAAAATATTGAACAGTAATTACTGTAACAATTATCGAGTGGTGTCTTCTTACATAAGAATCAATAATTGGTACAATACCATGTGCTACTGTGTTTTAACCACCGGGTATTCCAACAATATTAACGGTAATAACTACGCCGTTACTTGTCGTTTTCTTCATCCAATCACTTTCCGTTATGGGGCCCACATAACAAATCCATCCGAACCAGATGGTATTGTCAGAACAGGTGCCAAAATGAGTCTCCTCTTGAGTTCTTGAAAACTCTTCTCACAATCCTCGCTCCAATCGAATTTTGTATCCTTCCGAGTCAGCTGAGTTAACGGAGTAGCGATTCTAGAAAATCCTTCCACGAATCTCCGATAATATCCAGCTAAGCCCAGAAAGCTACGTACTTCGGTCACCGACTTCGGTTGCTCCCAACTTTGTATTGCTTCAATCTTCGCCGGGTCAACAGATACTCCATGTTTTGACACCACGTGCCCAAGGAATGCTACTTCCTCAAGCCAGAACTCACATTTCTTTTGCTTGGCATATAGCTTGTTTTCACGAAGCCTTTGCAGTACCACCTTCAAATGGTGCTCATGATCTTCACGACTTTTGGAATAGATGAGGATGTCATCAATAAAGACAACAACGAACTGATCTAAATATTTTTTGAATACACGGTTCATCATATCCATGAAGGCAGCAGGAGCATTAGTCAATCCAAACGACATGACTAAGAATTCATAATGCCCGTATCAAGTTCTGAAAGCAGTCTTTGGAATATCCTCAGTTTTAATCTTCAGCTGATGATATCCAGAACGAAGATCGATCTTTGAAAAGAATTGTGCTCCTTGCAACTGGTCGAACAGGTCATCAATGCGAGGTAGCGGATACCTATTCTTGATGGTGACATGGTTCAATTCTCGATAGTCGATACAAAGTCGCATACTCCCGTCTTTCTTCTTTACGAATAAAACAGGAGCACCCCAAGGAGACGTACTAGGATGAATGAAACCGATGTCTAACAATTCCTGTAATTGAAATTTCAACTCCTGAAGTTTAATAGGAGCCATTCGATATGAGGTTTTAGAAATGGGATTTGTACCGGGTTCAAGGTCAATAAAGAATTCAACTTCACGTTCTGGGGGTAGACCAGGAAGTTCTTTAGGAAATACGTCTAACAACAGAAATATTATTCAAATCTGACGTGTTTTTGTTCAAGTCCATAACATGGGCTAAGAAAGCTTGATATCTGTTTTTCAATAAATGAATGGCTTTATGGCTTGATATGACAGCGATTGATTTTAATAGTTTGGTTGCTTGAATTCGCATAACAGGTTGGCTAGGAATATAAAAACTAACAACCTTACGAAAATAATCAATTTTGGCATGATGAGTAGTTAACCAATCAATTCCTAAAATCACATCAAAAGCAAGTATCTTTAAAGAGATAAGGTCAACAGGTAATATGATTGTGCCAACTTGGATTAAGCAAGATTTATAAACTGTAGATGTAATGAAAGTTTCTCCTAACGGAGTCTCCACAGATAGGTCAAAGTCTAATTTCTCCGGAGTCAAGTTTAAACGTTGAGCACAAGCAAGAGAGTTAAAAAAATGGGTGGAACCGGTATCTAGTAAAGTATAAACTTCGCAAGAATTCAAGATTAGCTTACCCGTGATCACCTCGTTCGGGTTTCTCGCGTTTTGGCCAGTCACGACAAACGCTCTTCTAGTAACCGCTGATTTCGACTTATTCAGGACATCTTTTGGAGTCACCATCCCCGCTAAACTTGGTTTTGCTATAGAATACTCTCGAGCTATATGACCCTCCTTTCCACAGTTATAACATACCTTGGATTGTTGTGGGCAATTTGGGCTGATATGTCCCTCTTTCCCGCATTTGTAACGTACGACCGGTGGTCGTTCTCCTCCCCTAGAAACAGTTGATGTGACGCCCCCAAAATTAGGTATACATCACCCATCTTGGGTCGTCAGATACATGGTATAGAATACAAATACAACTTACTAATACAACTGTCGTGTACAATACGACAAAACATAACTGTGAGTTTGAATACAATTATTGTCTACTAGAGACTATACAAACTCAAAAGGAGTCCTCATTACAATTATTGTCACACTATTTAATAGAATAGTGAGGACTACTAATACTATCATCTGGTCCATCACTCCGTTCCCCGACTCGTCCCAGCTATATTCTCATTTCCTGAAGAGAACAGTGAAAGAAAGGGTGAGCTCAACTAGCCCAGTAAGAAATATTATGATTAAGATAATGCAGAATAAATTATCATTAGCCTTCAACAGTGTTAAACTGATAAAATATAACGAACATCAAGTTTAACTGCAGCGGAACAAGCAATCCATTAAAAGAGTCAAGTAAAGAATAAAATCTACTATCTTCTATGATTTAAAAGGTTTTTCAACACTGTTATCGCTGGGACTCAGCTTAATAAAATAATTCACATCATCGAATCACCCCTGCACCACGACCAAGGATATTCGTGTATTCATTAATGGTCATGATCATGCCAACAACTGTCCATCAATGCACTACGGGCCAATGAAGACTTTTACCACATCATTTGTAACATTACAGTCATGATTACACCAAACAATCCCTGGTTATAATCATACCAAGTCCATCTATGCATTACATGTCATAGATGACTTTCAACATTTTATAAACATGAGGATGATGACAATGATATAAGAATTCAATAAAACAAGTTCAAGAATTAATTTATCCAAGAATTAACAACGTCCAAATTGTCAACATGATACTGCTTTGTGGAGTAAAATTCAAGAATGCTTAGAAAAATATTTTCATAAAAAGATACTGGATGAACCGCAATTATCAAGGATATTCCACTAATTTCATGGAGTATAGAAATTAAAACTTAACCAACTGAGTATAATAAAGAATAGAATAACAAAAGAAATCACCCGACATGCGATAGACCGCACAGACAGGTTATTGTAACAGAATAATAAATAATGGAACCAGGTCCGACGTAAACGCACAGACAGGATATTCCGACAGAAAAATAAATAATGGAACCAGGTCCGGTGTAAACGCACAGACCAGGTCCGGCGTAAACGCACAGACAGGATATTCCAACAGAATAATAAATAATAGAACCAGGTTCGGCGTAAACGCACAGACATGATATTCCGACAGAATAATAAATAATGGAACCAGGTCCGGCGTAAACACACAGACAGGATATTCTGACAGAATAATAAATAATGGAACCAGGTCCGGTGTAAAACAAACAGACAGGATGTTCCAACAGAATAATAATAAAGACGGAACCAGGTCCGGTGTAAAACACACAGACAGGATGTTCCAACAGAATAATAGAAGAATGTCACCAAGTATAGAGTAGACCGCGTATACAGGTTATTCCAACAGAATAATAAGAAATGGAATAACAACAGTTCTCTTCATGAATAAGAAAGAATAACACCCCTTACCGTTTTAAAGAAGAACTGAAATAAGAAAGTAGTTAAGTAGCAGAATACTTTTCTTCTCTCTCTCTCTCTCTATAGTTTCTCTCTATAGTTTCTCTCTCTAGAGTTCAGTGAATTCGTAAGAAATAATGAAGGAATGAGCTGCTATTTATAGAAAAATAGAATGCATAGTAACTAATCCATGAACGGTCCAGATTGATTACTTTAATCTGACGGTCCATATTTAAAGAAAAATCTTTTAAATAAAATATAATATATTCTATTTATAGAATAACTTTAATAAAGTATTCTGTTTTATATAAAAAGATGTTTCTGTTTTATTACGTTAATAATACGAATAAAACAAAACTTCATTATCGCTAAATAATTCATATTATTAATTGACAATAATTGAATCAAACTGAGTGACTTCTCACATAAGCATTAATAATCAATACCGTGTGCTACTATGCAACCACATGTATTACTGTACTTTTACTATCGAGTAGTTCAACAGTATCAATTGTAAAACTTCCGCCGTTATTTTTAATAAAATATTTTTGTCGTTTTCTCAATCCGACGATAATTTCGTTGTGGGGTCCACCAATGATTGTGTCGTTGTAGGAATATTCTCTGTTAAAACGAATATTCTCCGACCAATCGAATATTATATAACAACTTGCGTACTTTGCAAAATTTATAAATATTACCCACAACTATAACATTATATCAAAGTAACTCCATAATATTCAAAAATGATATTTATAGAAAATTCATCTTTATTTATAAAAGTTGGGGTCTTACAACCTCCCCTTCTTATGAAATTCTGCCCTCGAAATTAGGGTACGTACCTGGTATGTCGAAGAAGTAAGGATACCTTGACTTCATTTCAGATTCTAACTACCAAGTCATTTCCTCAACATCGTAATTTCTCCACAAAACTTTGACTTGAGGTATAACCTTGGAGCATAGAATATGTTCCTTCTTATCCAAGATTTGAACAGGAACTTCTTCATACGTCAAATCCTCCGCTATTTCGTCCGGTTCTAACTCAATAATATGGTTCGGGTCTTCCACATATTTACGTAACATGGATATGTGAAAAACGTTATGAACACGAGACATACTTGGCGGTAAAGCGAGTCTATAAGCCACAGTTCCTACTCGATCAAGGATTAAAAATGGACCGATGAATCGAGGATTGAGCTTTCCTCTCTTTTCAAATCTTGTAACTCTTTTCCATGGAGCAACACGTAAGAACACATGATCTCCTATATCAAATTTCACGTCCTTTCGATGAAGATCAGTATAACTCTTTTGTCGATCTTGTGAGGTTTTTATACGTTGTCGGATCGTTTGAATCTTCTCTGTAGTCATACGTACCAACTCCGGTCCCAACAACGTTGCTTCACCCACCTCATCCCAGCATACTGGAGAACAACATTTTCTTCCATACAACGCTTCGAATGGAGCCATGCCAATACTTGCTTGATAAATGTTGTTGTAGAAAAACTCCACCAATGAAAAGAACTTGTCCCAACTTTCCTTGAAGTCAAGGACACAGAGTCTTAATAAATCTTCCAGAGTTTGAATAGTCCTCTCTGATTGTCCGTCCGTCTGAGGATGATATGCTGAACTATATCGTAAATTTGTGCCCATAGCTTTTTGTAAACTAACCCAAAACCGTAAAGTGAATCTTGGGTCTCGATCAGAAACTATGGATACTGGCATACCATGCAGTCTTACAATCTCGTTTATGTACATACGAGCAAGACGTTCAAGTGTATAAGTTTCTCGTATCGGTAAGAAATGAGCAGACTTAGTCAATCTATCAACAATGACTCAAATCGCATCTATACCTTGAGAAACCTTAGGAAGACCGGTAACAAAATCCATGGTAATGTGCTCCCACTTTCATTCTGGAATTTCAAGTGGTTGCAATGGACCTTTTGGTACTTGATGCTCTGCTTTGACTCGTTGACAAGTTAGACACCTTAAGATAAACAGCGCTATCTCTCTCTTCATATTTCTCCACCAAAATGTATGACGAAGATCATGATACATTTTGGTACTTCAAGGATGGATTGCAAACGGTGTGTTGTGCGCCTCCATCATGATTTCATACTTTAAATCAGGGTTGTTAGGAACACAAAGTCTGGAGTTGACTCGAAGTATTCCTTCTTCATCGATTCTTGCTTCCGACATAACACCTTCTTGCACTTTCTTCCTCATACGCATCAGCTCCAGGTCTGTAACTTGAGCAGCTTTAACTTTATCGATTAAAGTTGGTTCTACTCGTATATTCGCCATCATCACATGGGTCCCTGGAGTCTTTAACTCTATCTCCATCCTTTGCAAGTCACATAAAATGGGCCTTTGTGTTGACAATATCGTACTCGTACTTGCATATGATCTTCTACTCAATGCGTTAGCTACCACGTTCGCTTTTCCAGGATGGTATTGAATGGTATGATCATAATCTTTCAACAGTTCAAGCCAACGTCGTTGTCGCATGTTGAGTTCCTTTTGAGTGAAGAAATATTTGAGGCTTTTATGATCCGTAAAGATCTCCACATTCTCCCCATATAAGTAATGCCTCTAAATTTTAAGTGCAAAGACAACAGCTGCCAACTCTAGATCATGAGTAGGATAATTCTTCTCATATTCCTTGAATTGTCTTGATGCATAGGCTATGACTTTTTCATGTTGCATGAGAATGCATCCCAAGCCTTTGCTCGAAGCATCACTGTAGATAACAAATCCCTCCGAGCCAGAGGTATTGTTAGAACAGGTGCTGAAATGAGTCTCCTCTTGAGTTCTTAAAAACTCTTCTCACATTCTTCGCTCCAACCGAACTTTGTATCTTTCCAAGTCAGCTGAGTTAGTGGAGTAGCGATTCGAGAAAATCCTTCCACGAATCTCCGATAATAACCAGCTAAACCAAGAAAGCTATGTACTTCGGTCACTGATTTAGGTTGCTCCCAGCTTTAAATAGCTTCAATCTTTGTCGGGTCAACAGATATTCCATGACTTGATACTACGTGCCCAAAGAATGCTACCTCCTCTAGCCAGAACTCGCATTTCTTCAACATGGCATAAAGCTTGTATTCACGAAGCTTTTGGAGTACCAGCCTCAAGTGTTTCTCATGATCTTCACGGCTTTTGGAATAAATAAGGATGTCATCAATAAAGACGACCACAAAGTGATCCAAATATTCCTTGAATACCCGGTTCATCATATCCATGAAGGCAGCAGGAGCATTAGTCAATCCAAAGGACATGACTAGGAATTCATAATGCCCGTACCGAGTTTTGAAAGCCGACTTTGGAATATCCTCAGTTCTAACCTTCAGTTGATGATATCCAGAACGAAGATCGATCTTTGAAAAGAATTGTGCTCCTTGCAACTGGTCAAACAGGTCATCAATACGTGACAATGGGTACTTGTTTTTTGATGGTGACATGATTCAACTCCCGATAATCAATACAAAGTCGCATACTTCCATCTTTCTTCTTCACGAATAGCACAGGAGCACCCCAAGGAGAAGTACTAGGACGAATAAAGCCAATGTCTAACAATTCCTGCAGTTGGATCTTTAATTCCTGAAGTTCAATAGGAGCCATTCGATATGGGGCTTTGGAAATGGGTTTTGTACCGGGTTCAAGGTCAATACAAAATTCAATTTCACACTCTGGGGGTAGGCCAGGAAGTTCTTCAAGGAATACGTCAGGAAATTTATTAACAATTGAAATATCATTCAAAACTGACGTATTTTTGTTTAGATCCGTGACATGAGCTAAGAATTCTTGACAGCCATTTTTTAATAAACGAATAGCTTTATGGCTTGAGATGACAGCGATTGATTTTAATGGTTTGGTTGCTTGAATTCGCATAATAGGTCGATTAGGAATATGAAAGCTAACAACCTTACGAAAATAATCAATTTTTGCATGATGAGTAGTTAACCAATCAATCCCTAGAATCACGTCAAATGCAAGTATTTTTAATGAAATAAGATCGACAGGTAATGTGTGGGTACCAACTTGAACCAAACAAGACTTATAAACCGTGGATGTAATGAAGGTTTCTCCCAATGGAGTTTCAACAGATAAGTCAAAGTCTAATTTCTTCGGAGTCAAATTTAATCGATGAGCGCAAGTAGGAGAAATAAAAGAATGGGTAGAATCGGTATCAAATAAAGTATAGACTTCGTTAGAGTTTATGATAAGTTTACCTGTGATGACCTCATTCGGGTTTCTTGCTTTCTGGGAGGTCACAACAAACGATCTCCCTTGCACTACCGGTTTTGACTTTTATGGGACGGCCTTTGGTGTCTCCATCTTGGCTGAACTTATTTTTGGTAAACGACAAAATCGAGCTAAATGACCTTCTCTTCCACAATTATAACATGCTTTAGACGGCATCGCGCACTTTGGACTGATGTGCCCCTCCCCTTCGCATTTGAAACATATGATAGGTGGTCGTTCTCCTTCCTTAACAACGGGTGATGGTGCTGACGTCTTTCCATCATTGTTGAATCTCCTCTTCTTGAAATGACCATTCTTATTGTTTTGGCCCTGATTACCACCGAAGTGGTTACCATTTCTGGCCTGTTGATTCCCTCCACACTTGTTGTCACCACTTCGATGACTGCTCTCACTGGTATTATCATTTTGCCGACTGCTCTCTTTTGGTTGCGTTGACTCGTTATCGCGCTCCACTAACTGAGCCATATTCACAACATCTGAATACAAACATAGTTTATGAGAAATAAGATGTTGACGTATCTCAGGTTTCAAATCTCGTAAAAACATTCGCGTCATTCGCTCTTCATTATCCACCAAGTGGGACGCAAACCGGGACAACTCAACAAATTTAGCCTCATACTGCGACACGGTCATATTATTCTGCTCCAATGTGATGAACTCCACCTCTTTCATGTGACGAATACTTTCGGGAAAGTATTTGTCATTGAACAGCTCTTGGAACTTCTCCCAAGACATCTTCAGTGCGGCAGGTTGAGTACGCTTAATTGATTCCCACCAGTAATCTGCCTCTCCTCGCAACATAAAGGCGGCAAAGGGAACCTTTTGCTCCTCGGAGCATCCCAAGACATCAAATATCTTGGTGATCTGCTTTATCCATGTTTCCGCTATAAGTGGTTTTGGCTCTCCCTTAAACTCCGGTGGTCCCAGCTCCTTGAACTGTTTAGCGGTGACCGTCTGAGAGTTTTCAGTGTTTTCACCTACATTTTGAACAGGTGCCGCTCTCGCCTACTGTTGTATGAACTGCATAAAGCTTCTGAACATTCCATCATTCATCATTTGGTCAGTATTATTGCTTGCATGAGGATTGACGCCTTCCTGATGCACATTACCTCGATTATTGATATGTGGTGAATCAACAGTCGCCTGTGCTCTATTGCTATTCTCAACATTCTCAGATGTCATTTTCAGATACTGCCACAAAACAAAAGTTAATTGATATGTCATGTATTATCCTTACATGATGACCGACCAATTAAATACCATGCAAATAAACTTAGGTAGGTCATACTAGCGAAGGAATTCCCCGTCTCTCCCCTCCCAGTTCTATTCTCACATCTTAGCCAGGGATCATATCCCTAAGCTCTGATACCAACTATGACGCCCCCAAAATTAGGTATACATCACCCATCTTGGGTCTTCAGATACATGGTACAGAATACAAATACAACTTACTAATACAACTGTCGTGTACAATACGACAAAACATAAACTGTGAGTTTGAATACAAATATTATCTTCTAGAGAGTATTCATACTCAAAAGGAGTCCTCATTACATTTATTAACACACCATTACATAGAATAGTGAGGACTACTAATACTATCATCTGGTTCATCACTCCGTTTTCCGACTCGTCTCAGCTATATCCTAATTTCCTGAAGAGAACAGTGAAAGAAAGGGTGAGCTCAACTAGCCCAGTAAGAAATATTATGACTAAGATAATGCAGAATAAATTATCATTAGCCTTTAACAGTGTTAAACTGATAAAATATAACGAACATCAAGTTTAACTGCAGCGGAACAAGCAATCCATTAAAAGAGTCAAGTAGAGAATAAAATCTACTATCTTCTATGATTTAAAAGGTTTTTTATTGTAAGACCCCAACTTTTATAAATAAAGATGAATTTTCTATAAATATCATTTTTGAATATTATGGAGTTAATTTGATATAATGTTATAGTTATGGGTAATATTTATAAATTTTGCAAAGTACGCAAGTTGTTATAAAATATTCGATTGGTCGGGGAATATTCGTTTTAACAGGGAATATTCGTACAACGGCACAATCATTGGTGGACCCCACAACGGAATTATTGTCGGATTGTGAAAACGACAAAAATATTTTATTAAAAATAACGGCAGAAGTTTTACCATTGATACTGTTGAACTACTCGGTAGTAAAAGTACTGTAATACGTGTGGTTGCATAGTAGCACACGGTATTAATTATTAATGCTTATGTGAGAAGTCACTCAGTTTGATTCAATTATTGTCAGTTAATAATATGAATTATTTAGCGATAATGAAGTTTTGTTTTATTCGTATTATTAACGTAATAAAACAGAAATATCTTTTTATATAAAACAGAATACTTTATTAAAGTTATTCTATAAATAGAATATATTATATTTTATTTAAAAGATTTTTCTTTAAATATGGACCGTCGGATTAAAATAATCAATCTGGACCGTTCATGGATTAGTTACTATGCATTCTATTATTCTTCTAAGCATTCTTGAATTTTACTCCACAAAGTAGTATCATGTTGACAATTTGGACATTGTTAATTCTTGGATAAATTAATTCTTGAACTTGTTTTATTGAATTCTTATATCATTGTCATCATCCTCATGTTTATAAAATGTTGAAAGTCATCTATGACATGTAATGCATAGATGGACTTGGTATGATTATAACCAGGAATTATTCGGTGTAATCATGACCGTAATGTTACAAATGATGTGGTAAAAGTCTTCATTGGCCCGTAGTGCATTGATGGACAGCTGTTGGCATGATCATGACCATTAATGAATACACGAATATCCTTGGCCGTGGTTCAGGGGTGATTCGATGATGTGGATTATTTTATTAAGCTGAGTCCCAGCGATAACAGTGTTAAAAAACCTTTTAAATCATAGAAGATAGTAGATTTTATTCTCTACTTGACTCTTTTAATGGATTGCTTGTTCCGCTGCAGTTAAACTTGATGTTCGTTATATTTTATCAGTTTAACACTGTTGAAGGCTAATGATAATTTATTCTACATTATCTTAGTCATAATATTTCTTACTGGGCTAGTTGAGCTCGCCCTTACTTTCACTGTTCTCTTTAGGAAATGAGAATATAGCTGGGACGAGTCGGGGAACGGAGTGATGGACCAGATGATAATATTAGTAGTCCTTACTATTCTATTAAATAGTGTGACAATAATTGTATTGAGGACTCCTTTTGAGTTTGTATAGTCTCTAGTAGACAATAATTATATTCAAACTCACAGTTATGTTTTGTCGTATTGTACACGATAGTTGTATTAGTAAGTTGTATTTGTATTCTGTACCATGTATCTGACGACCCAAGATGGGTGATGTATACCTAATTTTAGGGGCGTCACAGTTGATGTTTGTGCTGACGTCTTCACGTTATCATTGTTGTACCTTCTCTTCTTGAAATCTCCTCCCGACTCGTTCCTTCTATTATCACGGCCACGATTACCACCAGAGTGGTTACCGCTTTTATCCGAATGCTTTCCGCCCTGCTGGTTTTCATTGCTCCGATGACTGCCACCACCGGTATGTCCCTGGTTGTGGTCCCTCGGTTGAACATACTCATTATCTCGCTCTAATAATTGAGCCATGTTTACAACATCTGAATATAAAGAAAATTTATGAGAGATAAGATATTACCGAATCTCGGGTTTTAAACCTCTCAGAAACATCCTTGTCATTCGTTCCTCATTCTCCACCAAATGAGGTGCAAACCTGGATAACTCTGCAAACTTCGCCTCGTACTGGGACACCGTCATGTTATTTTGTTCCAGTCTAATAAACTCTACCTCCTTCATATGACGAATACTTTCAGGAAAGTACTTGTCATTAAATAGTTTCTGAAACGTTTCCCAGGACATGTTGAGTGCGTCAGGCAGGGTACGCTTCACAGACTCCCACCAGTAGTGCCTCACCGCGGAACATAAAGGTGGCGAATGGAACCTTCTGTTCCTCCGTGCATCCCAAGACATCGAATATCTTGGTAATTTGGTTGACCCACGTTTTTGCCTTAATCGGATCTGGCTTTTCCTGAGAGTCTGGTGGTCCCAACTCTTTAAACTGCTTGGCCGTGACAAACCGTGCGTTGTTATCATTTTCACCCGTATTCTGCACACGAGTCTCCCTCGTCTGATTTTGCATAAACTGCAAAAAGCTCCTAAACATTCCATCATTCATCGTTTGCTCGGTAACGTTATTTACAGGAGGAATATTGTCAACCTATTGCACATTCTCCTGATTGGTAACTAAAGGTGTTTTCACGGTCTCATACACTCCATTGTTAACGTTCTCAGCAGCCATTCCTAAATACTGCCATAAAACAAGGGTTAATTAAACAAATTAACATATCACATAATATCCTTATCTTATGACCAACCAACAAATAAGCTTAGGTAGGACACACTAGCGAAGGATTTACTTGTCTCTCCCCTCCTAGTTCAATTCCCCTATCTCCGCCAGAGACCATATCCCTAAGCTCTGATACCAACTGTGACGCCCCCAAAATAGGTATACATCACCCATTCTGAGTCGCTAAATACATGGTACAAAAACAAATATAACTTTATTAAAATAATTGTCGTGCAAAATACGACAACACAAATACTGTGAGTTTAAATACAAATATTATCTTCTAGACAATATTCACACTCAAATAAGTCCTCATTACAATTATTGAAACACTATTTTACAAAATAGTGAGGACTGCTAACACAACTGACTGGAAACATCACTCCACACCCCGACTAGTTCCCGCTATATTCTCGCCTCCTGAGAAAAATGGCACAAAAAGAAAAAAGGTGAGCTCAACTAGCCCAGTAAAGAATATTATGACTAAGATAATAAACAACAACTTATCATTAGTCTTCAACAGAGAAAAATCTGATAAAATATAATAGACAACAAGTTTTAGATCAACAACTGCAACGAAAACAGTAAATCATTAAAAGAGTCAAGTAGATAATGAATTCTACTATCTTCTAAGATTTAAAAGTCCATCAACGATATTTTATCCCTATAACATCAATCAATAACCATCTTTAATCAAATATTCATCTTTGCACTACAGGCCAAAGATATTCATTTGTAACACCAGTCGGTCATGTTCATCTCAACACCTTTTCATCTTTGCACTACGGGTCAAAGATATTCATCAGTTAATCATTCATCTTTGTACTTCAGGCCAAAGATATTCAGTAATATTATCATTTAGGACTGAGGATGATGAAAAATTATCTTAAAGAAAATGAATCCAATGAGACAGAAGGACAAATATTAGGGATTCGTATTATAGTTTATCCAAGTGCAATAATACTCCATAATAACCAATTGTGAAGGAGAATTCAAAAATAAAGATCAAAATATGGATACAATCAAAGATAGTAACTATAATAGACATCTTGGACAAAAAAATTTTTTTATTTTTCTGTAAATAGTGTCGTATTCATGAATAGTATCGTATACGTGAATAGTAACCCTGATACAAAAAGTTTCAAATTTGATAAAAAGTTCATATCAGTATTTCACAATAATGATATTGAAAAAAATAATATCATTTAAGAAAAAAATAATATCCCTTACCTTAAACGAACAGTACTTTTGATCAGAATATCGTATATGAGGCTGAATGAAACTTGTGCTGAATAGCAACTTTCAAAGTATCAAAATACTCACAAAATATGCTCGAGAATATAGAGAGAGAAAGAGAGAAAACTTATGAATTCTGGTGTGATTTTTAATTCTAACTTAGCCCTCTATTTATAGGAAAATGTTAGCACGCCGAAGCAGACTTGACCTGCAACCTGATGGCTTTACCTGCTACTATTCCCACCCACCACATTTGAATAAAAATTTCAGCACATTTCTCACCAACCAAAAGTGGGGCCCACCAATTCTAGAATTTTCCACCAAAATGATAAATTCTGAAACTTCAACAATTTCTGAACCAGTCATCTCTTAAAATTCATAACAAATCATACGTTCATATTTAACGGTTCAAAATTTGTGGACATATACTCAACTTATATATGTATAACATATCCAAAAATCACAACGATCCAACGGTCGGATTAAAAATTATAACTCACGCAATATAACTCAAAAACACTGGTTTGATTTTTAATACCTCCATTCCGACAAAAATACTGATAAAATAACTCAGCATTAATTCCTTCATTTATAACCATAAAAATATATCCCTCATTTATATCCACCAAAAAAAATATTTTCTTATCATATAAATCAATAATTAATTATTCACAAATAATATCACAGAATCACAATTATGACAACCAGGCCGTTCCCAGGAAAGAGAGGGTTTTTCAATAAGGATTTCTCCTTACTGGAGCGCAATTAGATGACCAAACCTCTCCTTAAACAGAACTTTCTAGACATTGCCAATAATGCTATCTAATAATATTATTCAAATAATATGAATTAATGATCTGATAATGGAAAATACTGTGCAGCGACAATTATTGAAACAACAATAATATAAAATATCAACATAGCAATTATTGAATCAATAAAATAAAATATTAAACAGTAATTACTGTAACAATTATTGAGTAGTGTCTTCTTACGTAAGAATCAATAATTGGTGCAATACTGTGTGCTGCTGTGTTTTAACCACCGGGTATTCCAACAGTATTAACGGTTACAACTACGTCGTTATTTATAAACAACCTATACTTGTCATTTTCTTCATCTAATCGCTTTTCGTTATGGGGCCCACACAAAGCTGAGCCGTCGTACGAATATTTCCCGACAGCAAGAATATTCCATGACCAAACGAATATTCACCGACAAAAATGAATATTTTATAACCACTTGCTTATTTTGCAAAATTTGCACATTTCACCCATAACTACAGTATTATATCAAATTAACACCTTATTATTCAAAATAATAATTAGAGGAAATTTGATTTTATTAATAATAAGATGGGGTCTTACAGCTAAGATTATCAGAAAACAAGTTAAACAAATCGAGCTTATGCGTTTGTTACTTGGATTAGCCTAATTCTCTATTTCTTAATGCTTCTGTCATATTAAATCTAGAGAGCTTATTCTAAGTTGTATGCTAGTTAGAATATGGTGGAGAGCTTGTTTCATACAGTGATAATCTAAGGAGAATTTCGGATAGCAGAGCTTATTGTTATCTAAGGCTAATAGTTTCATTGAAGGAAAAAATAATAATAACTTGCTTAATTGATTGTTGTACTCGGTGAAACTGAACTGCAGAACTAAAGTTTTTACATATTTGGTTAAATCATTAATTTTTATCCTTAGTTTAAAAATAATTTTCAAAAACCCCCATCTTTATTTTCTGTTGAAATAATAGAATAATTCTAAAATAACTTTGCTCTCTGTGGGATCGATCCTTACTTGCTACTGTGCTAATTATTATAAATTGTAAAGTGAAAGTGAGGTTAATTTAGGAGTGTCAACAACAGCTCCCAATATGTTTGGAAAGACTTTTCTCTGAAAAGGATATAGGAAGTCCTCTTGATTCAAGCAAGATAGGGGTTGCAGTTCTAGATGATGGAATGCAGGTAACAGTTTTGTTTTTCTTAGCCCGTGATGAATTTGGAGAAGATAAATGAAAACGATGATGTTTGTGGGAGACTACAGAGGATAAGGAACTACTTACAAAAGTAAGGAAAGTTCAAATACCAAAATATTTGACTAGATCAAAGGACAATGATAAATTGGTAGGAATTATCGACAGTAAAAGAGGAAGATGAAGATGAAGATGATATAACCGAATTTGATGAAGATGATGATGAATAAGAATAAACAATTGATGGCAACTAGATGCAATGATGCTTGAGATAGTTTTTAGCTGTAAATTTGTAGACCTAAGTATCTTTTTTTTTGGTACTTTGTATTAAAAACAAAGTTTCAATATGTCTTTTCACTTGATTGTTAAATCATCCATCATATGTTTAGAGAATTGATATTTTCACATAAAATATTGATATTTCCACATGATCTCTCACATGAATAGTAGATGAGTCTCACTTCCATGTGAGAGAGACTCACATGGAAATATCAATTTCCTATATTTATTTTTATCTATATCTCTTCTTTAGTGTTATTTCGGTTCACTTCATATGACTTTTGCTAAAGGTGTGAAGAGATATCAATATTTAGAAGTTAATTGTCAAATTTAGTATTATGTAAGTTTTCTAGGACAATGCTAACTGATATTAGTGTGTTGGCCATTGTATTTTTTATGAATCGGTACTCACTAACCCACATTAATTCTTCTTCTCGATTCTTACATAGCTAATTTTAAATTTTATTTGCTTCCCTTTTAATGCCCAACAATTTAGACTATTTTTTGGTTGAAAATGTATTTATATGAAATTGACTAATTTTAGTTTAAGGCAATTTATTGGGCCTACTTACGACTTGCCATTAGTTTTGCCATATTTTATTTCCCAAGATTATGTCTGAGCTAAAAACAAAAACTACCCCCCCCCCTTTTTCCTTTTTATTTTCTTGCTACTTAATTGATCAATTTAATAATTCTTGCTCTTTCAACACCATATTAATTGTTACTTTTTGCAATTTGATGTGTTTTTATTTTTGGGTAATATATGCAAGTATGCAATTGAAATGACAGAAAATTAAAAGAAAAATTAAATGGAGGGTTGAGATGATTAAAGTTTGGTGTTTGTATGGATTTGACAATAGGTTTGAAGATGCGGAGATGTGAGGCAGCAACAAAGCGTTAAATAGAACCCAAGGTGGAGAAGAAATTTAAGACTAATATATTTACAAATGTAAGTGAGATAATATGCAAAAATGTATTGAAAATTTTATATGAGAAGAAATTATTGCAAATAAAAGATATAATTTGATTGCATGTTTGACAAACTATTTAACCTATTCCAACAAACACGTGCATTATGTAGACATTCGAAATTTTGTTTTCTTGGTACTAACCCTGCAAGAGGGCAAAAATGTATTTTTACATCTCGAAGACAACCCCGAGAAAAGGTTAAAGCAACCATCAACCATGGAGACAGCCCCGTGGAACATCAAATCAACCTTGAAAATCAATCCTTAGAAAAAGAAAAGTTACCAGCAGTCAAACTCCGAAGACTATCCCGAGGGACAGCCAAAAGCCCCATCAACCCTAGAGAAAACCCCGGGAAGGCAAAAAGGTTATTTTGACAAGAGAACATCAATAACCGCAATACAGTTGCAGATAAGGTCACAAAGAGTCATTGAAGCACTTCCAAGCGAAAACTATGCAAAACAGCTCAACAGACTACCTGTGAGACCCGAAAGATTCCAGTTTGGTTATGGACCCATCTTCTCGGATTCGAAAAAGGACAAGTCTTATGTCATTGCATAGCTCTCGGAAAGAGATTTTCGAAATAGTATAACACACCTCCATAGGATTCCCGAATTGCAAGATACAAGCGTTTCAGCAAACTGCGCGTTGATCGAGGTGCACGAACTTTAAGGCGGCAGGGCCAATTGTGCATTTCCACAGGTCTACCTGCGAAAACTCGGGTCTATATATATCAACTCATTTTTAGCAGATTTAGAAAGAGTGAGGAAGCTCAGGACAGAGAAAATCCAAGCTTCTGAGAGAGAAAGGGAGCGATTCTTCATCTCAAACTATGTAAATCTCAATTGTAAATATTTATATACATATAAACTTCAATATATCAAGTTTTAACTGTTGAAAATCGAGTTTAAGGGCGTCTAAGGTTGTTTGTTAGCCAATCTCCTACTAGACTGTAAGATCTTCTCAGATCTGTGTTGTTCATTCTGTGTAAATAGTTAATATTTGAAGTGTGTTGACTAGATCTATATTATATCTAACCATATCTAGCTTTTAACCGGTTCAAAAGTTGTAAAACTTGAACCGTTGAGCTAGAATGGTTAGGATCTAGATAGATCTACTTTACTTTCTAGTTTTCATAAATAATAGCAACTATTTGACCCTGGATCAATATCTAGAGGAAACGGGAAACTTGTCTACTCGCGTACAAATATTTGATCAATAAATCCTTTGTTGAGCGAAGTTTTAAGTTATTTGTACATAATATATATATATATATATATATATATATATATATATATATATATATATATTCATTGCGCAAGTTGTGAAATGATGATTTGTGAGCCTAGGAGCCACAGTGTCAACGATTCAATCAATGGATCTAAATCCAATTCCAATGATGGACTTGTTTAAGTTGTATAGCCAGCTTGCAACCCATTGTATATGTAATCGTTGGGCCTTAAAACGGGGATACAGATTTAAGGCCCTGATATAGTGAAAACATGTATGTGGTGCTCGGGTTTGGTTCGATGGCTTACATGACCATAAGAAGCCCGACACTGGTATTTAGCTTTGTTTAGCTTCTAAGGTGCTTCACATCTCGAGAATAAAAATCAAATCAAGTCAAATATGGAATAAAATTGGAAGTATCAAAGTGCCCCAATTCCTATGCGAGCGAAAGGGTTTGAAAACTGCTTTCCAAAACATCACTTTCATATGTTTATTAAAAAATTATATTTTTAATAAGTCAAACCCTTCGTATATAGGTCCAACAGGGCACAACACTGTTAGGAATAAGCATGTGAATGATATTCCTATTTATATATGATTTGATTATGATATGTATGAATTAATATGCGAGTATGCTTGCATTAAGAAAAGCTGTAAAGTCTTTTGATAGATAATGGGAACATATGTACAAGAACTTAGAATGAATTGATCAAATATGTTAGGTTGATCCTACATAAGCAAAACTAGTTTGTAAAGTCCTTAAAAAGAAATGATGTACAAAGACTATAAATATAGAAAAATCAAGCTTGTTAGGTTGATCTTATAATGTAATAGATAGGCTTGTTTGATCGTCGAGCACTGTACCAGAAATAGTAGTCTGCTGGGAGAGTCAAAGAAAACTCGAGAACTATCAAGGCAGAATTATAGTCTGCAAGATAATAGATCTCGGAGTTCGTAGACTGCCAAGAGAGACGAGGAAGGATCGTAATGTGTCGAGGAGAACTTTCTCGAAGTCGTAGTTTGCTGAGAAAGTCATGTTCAAAATCGTAGAGACAGCCTGTCTACGAGCCAACTGAGCATCTGCCAAAGCCAAGTCAAGAATCGTAGACCACACTCGAAGTCATAGTGTCTACTGATCATACCAGAGGTAGAGATCGTAGTCGAGCCATATCAGATAAAGACAACAAGCATAAAGATAGAAATCATAGAGTGTCAAGATCTGATCTCGGAGTCATTGTGTCTGCAGAGCCAAAGCTAAATCGTAGAGTGCAGAACTAAGGCTTCAACAGAGGTGTTCACAATGCCAAGGTAGAATCGTAGAGTAAACACGATTCTCAACAAATAAGCACTCCCAGAATATCCAAAGTATGAAGCCTCTGGTCTAAGCTGCAAAGATACATCACACCTGAAGGGAAGCCAGAGAGCACTCAACGAATGGCATGCAAGCTAACAGAGATCCAAGCACCAACCCAATCAACATCCTGATTGAGTTGTGAAGCCATTCAAGATGAAGTCTTCCAGAAGATTGATCAGAAGAAAACTTCAGTAAAAGTGACTGACTAAGGAAAGTTGTCAAGTGCAGTAGTTGTCAAGTGAACAGAAGATAACGATCTTGGAAGTAATCAGGATCGTAGTGTTTGCCAAACAAAGCAGGAACTGATGAAGTGTACACAGAGATACTGGTCAGCTTATGAAGAACAAGGCTAAAGTGATTAAGCATTGGGTCAGTCCATTGATGATAAGTGAACGGGAGATCACAAGGAGAAAGTGAGCTGGGCATGCCACAAATTTGATGTGTCTTTCTATTCAGAAGAGGCCAGAACAAGGAGTCAAGTTATCAGTTCTTGAGATCAGTCGAGGCAAACAGAAGTGTTGGAGCCCTGCACAAAAGAAGGAAGAGGTGTTCTACATTGAAGATCCAATGAACACTCTTCAAGATCGTAGTGTTGTCTCAACCTGTCAATGAGCAACATTCAACAAGACACACTACGATCAGGTCCAAGAACAGTTGCATCAGAACCGTAGAGTTCGGTCATCTGAAGATTGAAGCATTGGCAACGGTTCAATCTAAAGAGTGATATTCGAACATAGCTTATTAAGAGCATCGATGCAAAAGGACAACCTCTGATGTTCTAATCGAGAAATCAGGAGGAAATAAAGTTGACTACCTGCCCGAGACATCAAAGTGACATCTCTGATGGGGTAGGTGAAATAGTAGACTGCAGGGTCAGAAAGTCATAAAGGAGCTGTCATGTCACATCTGCAGTCTACATCAAATAACTTGAGATCTGCGAAGCAATTCAAATAGCTTCCAACGGCTATATTCCAACGGGAAGATTGAGAAGGAGTATATATCAGCCAGAGCTTTAAATATCAAGAGTTGCTGAAGTTGCAGAATCGTTGAGTTTTTGGAATGCTATATTGTTGACTTTACGAGTTCCACCAGAGCTTTACAGAACAAGTCTCCGTGATAGTGAGACTACGAAGGTGGAAGTGAAGTAGATTTGAAGAAGGACTCAAACAGACCAAAGCTTCACTCAACAAAAATGAGAATGTCACTGAAGATGGCAGCTAAGCTGAGAGCCGAGAAGGACAAGAAGATAGCATTCAGAAAAGTGGCAAAATACAAAGAAGATCTAGAGAGCCACTCTACGAATCACCATGAACCAAAAGCTGAAACAGAATAAGTGCATAACCATGTCTGCAAACCAGTCAAGAAGGGTTCAGGGAATGCTAAGTGTCAGACGAAGTCTACCAAAAGCTCAAATACTTAGCAAACCTAAATGGTGATGGTGCACAACTGACATCGGATGAAGATGAGATGAAGATTAGCTGCACTAGAAGAGATGTGGTCCAGACTCGAAGCAGAATGCAAAGAAGACCACGCTAAGCTGCTAAGTACAGAAGATGGTCAAGCTTAAAGACATCTTAGCAGCAAGGCACTAACAACAACAACGACAACAATAACAAGTAGCCAGGGCATGAGGGGTCCTTGTCCGGAGGGACTAAATGAGGTTCCAAGCCTGCTGGGCTTGAAAAGTTCCTAGGGAACTAGAGGAGTTCTAAGGATGCTGCTGGATTTGAAGAGTTCTTAGTGAACTGAAGTTCTAAGGCTGATGGCCTTGAAGGAATCTTAGTGATTAAGGGTGTTGTCTTTCCTTAGTGGAAATCCTGCTAGTTAAAGCAGAATAATGGATTAGGAGCTTGAGTCTCTGAACCACTTAAAATCCCTTGTGTCTTTTACATTCAGTCATTTACTTTCTGTCATTTACATTATGTTCTTAACTGCTCTAAATGCTATATATGTATTAACTGCTTACAACTAAACTAACTCTACGAACAATGTATATATGTTCATGATTATATCAATGAAGGGGATCTTTTACTTATTCTGTTGTGCTTGAAAAGATTCTTATGTTTGTCATATGCTAAGCCATTAACAATACAAAATAAATGAGAAAAGTATTTGAAATTAAAAAGGATCTATTCAACCCCCCTTCTAGATCTATTGCGTGCCTACTGAGAACTAAAAAACACTACTTTCAAAATAAAGCACTTAAGCACATTTATCTGCATCACACACACACACAATGCATAGGGAATGAAAAAGTAGCGGTAACCGTGTTTCACCGAAGTCCGGGGGTGCTTAACACCTTTCCCTCGCTTAAGCAATCCCCCGAACTTCATGAATCTCGAGTTCCAGACTAATTAAATAGAGTCGCATATTGGGTCATATTGCGAAAATCTTTCAAAACTCGGATGAGATGATACATCCATTTAAAATCATATCAATTGGCGACTTTGTCTAATTCTGCCCAATCATTAAAATCAAACTTTTCAAATCGTCGACATTGTATGTCGGTCTTTCCAAAATCTCACCCTTTAAAGAAAGATAAAATCAACATAGCGAACATATAAAGGGTAGAGAAAGAGATAGGAAAATTCCCCGGCGTCGACACATTGCACGGGTTATCAACTTGTATATATAATAACATGCTTACAATAATCCTCCCAAGTTTTTCTAAAGTTTTACGCCTTAAAACTTGAGGTTACACAAATTATAATCTCCATGGCACAAATTTTTGCACAGAATAAAAGCTACAAAATCTTCCTTCCCACGATACACTTTTTTTTTATGGAATATAAAACCTGCAAAAAACTCTCCCTCACACAAACACAAAACCCACTTACACTATCTCTCAACCGTTAAAATGTTGCATCACTTTTGATTGTGCTATATTTCAACAACTACACATAAGACTCTATTTGTAGAGTACTCATAAATATGCTCTTCATATTCAAAATCAAACACTTCCAAAATAAAATTCCTACTACAAATAGATTATTTTTTAAAATAATACTCCTATTAAAAGTAGGACTATTCCTTTTCATAATAAAAATTCTTGCCTGAACAGGAATTGAGGAGTATCCTAACTCATTTTAATTTAAGAAATCCATTGGACAATGTCCGCTCCATAATTCTCCATTTCTCTCTTAATTTATATTAGTACCCAGTGACACACAATATTACGTAAAATTAATTTAGAGGTAAAATAATTTTTTTAATAAAATTTGAAGGCCAAATAGAAAAATAAAAAATAAAAGGACAAATTTTTAATATAATTAAACTTATAAGGTCAAAAGAGAAAAAAAAAATTCGTGGCACAGTTACACCAAGGTCATGTTTATTTGCAAGGATTATAATCTCGGGATTATACTCAATGAAATTATAATCCTAAAATTATTAATCATAGGATTAAATAGTCTTAATCACGTGTTTATTTTTTATAGGATTATTCATGGGATAACTGAAAATAATCCTATGTTATGTTTTTTTTTCAGGATTAATTAAAGTATTGGATTAAAAAATATCGTTTGGACTAATATACAATTACCAATAATAACATATTTTAAACTTATTTATACATTAAAAAATATTTACTGATTATATATACACCCCCACCCCACCCCCACCCCCACCCCTACCCCTCACCCCCACCCCCACTCACCCACCCCCACCCCCACCCCCACCCCCAAAAATAATATTTACTGATTATGAATACACTCTCACCCCGCCCACCCCACCCACCTCCCCCCAAAAAAAAATTTATTGATTATGTATACGTCCCACCCCACCCCCACCCCCACCCCCACTCCCACTCCCACTCACCCACAAAAAATAATATTTACTAATTATGTATACACTCTCACGTCGTCCACCCCAAACCCAAAAAAATAATATTTACTGATTATGTATACCCCCACCCCGTCCCGCCCCAAAAAAATAATATTCAATAATTATGTATACACCCCCAACCCCCCCTCCCTCCCCCCCTCCCCCTCATCCATAAAAATAATATTCCGTGATTATTTATATCACCCTCACCCCCACCCTCACTCTCACCCCCACCCCCACCCCACCCCCATCCCCACCCCCACTCCCACTCCCACTCCCACTCCTACTCCCCACTCCCGCAAAAAAAATAATATTTACTGATTATGTATACAACTTTCAACATTCAAAATTCAAAAATAATATTTACTTATTATGTATACACTCACCTTGTCCAGCCCCCACCCCCACAAAAAATAATATTGACTGATTATGTATACACCCTCATTCCCCACCCTTCTCAAAAAAATAATATTCAGTGATTATATATACACCTCACCGCCAACCCCCACCCCCTCTCCCCCTCTCCCCCACACCCTCACCCCCAACCCACAACCCCCACCCCCTCCTAAAAAAAATAATATTTAGTCTTTGTACTAGTAAGTTTTAAGTTACCAATAATAATAACAAAAATTACACGATATTATGGTCATTTTAGAAAAAGGTTGAGGTTAATTTTGTCTAGCAATTTTTAATCACAAATGGTAGGGATTATAATATCAGGTAGAATATGGTATTAAATAATCTCACATCTTAAGCTATTTTATAATTTCAAGGCTAATAGTCCCAGGCTCAAATTGAAAAACAAACAAGACACTTTGAATTAATAGTCATTTCTCAAGTGTAATCCTTGTAAACAAACATAGCCCAAGTGATCAATGGCCGTCGCTTTATAATATAGATATAGATAGCAGTTGTTTACAACATAATTCACAATTGCATAATTGAATTGAATTTTTTTAAGTTCAACTACGTAATTTTAGAAAAACTCATAATTTATATAAAAATCGATCACATGTTATTTTTAAGACAAAATTCAAAAATCCAAAACGATTTTTTTTTTCCAATCACCCTTGATAGAACTCTTAGTCTATGTTTGTTTGTAAGGATTATAATTCTGGAATTATAATATTAATCCTAGGATTATAATCCCGAGATTATAATTATAATGTCAAGACTATTAAGTCATTTTATAATCCTCTCAAGTCTAATTTAAAAACAAACAAGGCATATGAAATTAATAGTCATATCCCAAATATAATACTTACAAACAAATATAGTTTTAGTGACATATTTAGCTATCTTATGAGACATGTCATTACAATTTTTTCTCACAAACAAAAAACATTAATATCTACTAGTGCTAGGTTTGAAAGATTAATTAATATTTGATATACATTTCACCGTATATAAATAAATATGCATGTATGTCACCCTTCTACGAAACGTGAAATTATGATGTATTATTAGTAATTTTTTTTTAAATTGAGAAAAAAAAATATCAGTTCGTGTTTGGATATACAGTAGTAGTAAATTCTGTTTTTCGAGTCTAATTAATTAAAAATTATATGAGCTTAAACTTAACACACTAACTAAATAATGACATGAATTTTGAGGTTGTATCACAATTTTTTTTAATTCCTGTAAATTTAGTTATTTTATAATTATTATTATTTTGTAAATTTAGTTATGATAATTATATACGTAACGCCGTTCAAATTGTCTAAGATGTGCTGCTTCGGCGTCGTTTATTGACTTTCCACCGGTAAATTAAAAACAATACACCGTCAACGCAAGAACTTTGCTCTCTTGTCTCCACAAAGTAGGAGGAAGTCCAAGGCGGGCGAGTTAACTCAGTCTCAAATCTCGTCCGCTCTTCAATAACTCAGCAAAAATCGATTTTCTTGTATGAAATCATTCGTCATTCTTCTGATTCTGTAATTGATACGATTCGTTTTTGATCCGTCTCTGTAAGTAACCCTTTCTATATCTTAATCACTCTTTATTATTCGAATTAGGGTTTTTATTGATCATTTCTTTGAATTTTCCAAACTTGTGCCGATTTGAACTGTTAATTTGAAAAGTATGTGCTTACTATTTACTTACAATTGCATTATGCTGTTTGTTTATTGAGAAAATTTCGGTGTAGGAAGTTATAACCGGTTCACAAAATGTGGGAAGTATATTTGTAGGAAGTTGTATTCAGTTTTAATTTTATCAACTATTTTATAGGAATAACAAACTCTGTTTAAGATAAGGTGTGACCCAATTACACCAAAAAGGGTTAAAAAAAAAGCCAGAGGCTTTATGATAAGTGATGTTTTCAAGAATACAGTCAAATGATATTGGAGTCTCTCAGTCTGTGGGATGTCAATATAACAAACATTGTTTTTTATATGAGTTAATTTTATGGGTCATTTTAAAATACATTGATAGATGAAAATGTCAGTTTATGTTTTTTTATCTGTTGGTAAATGTTTAGCAAAAGATTTCTCTAATTCATATGCATTGGCGAGATGTTTCTAGTTGCCTGAGCTGAACGTAGGACTTCAAAGAATGGATGGAAGAAATTCTAAGGTTTCATTTTACTGTAGGTAGTAGTAGTGTTAGTTGAAAGCTCATGTGTTTAAAAATTACAATTATATTGAAGGTTTAGCTATAGGAGTTGGATTGAGAAATTTAAGGAAGACGAGAGTAGAGGTCAGGCTGCAGGGAAGAGACTCTTTTATTAAGATCAATAATGGATTTCTTATTTGCTTTTTTAGGTGCGGTGTCATTTTCTTTGTTGTTGTGTTCTTATAGTTATAAAGAGGAACAAGCCTAGGCACTAGGCCCCCCCTTGGCACCCCGCCTAGGCTCTAGGCCCCCTGGCGCTTCACTAAGGCTCAGGGCGGCAAAAAAATTCCTTCAAAAAATTAGGCGGAGCCTAGACGAGTAAGGTGAGATCTAGGCGGAGAAGTTTTTTTTATTTTAATAACTACTCAAACCAGATCTTGATATATTTATTTTTTTAATGATTTACCATATTCAGAATACATATTGTAGTATATCAAATCACAACAAGAAGTGAACAATATCAAGTCAAAATAGATAATTTTATTATAGTTGTAATTTTTTGAACTTGTACCAATTTCAAATTATATAAATGATGATACATTTGTAATTTAATATAGTAATTCTTAAATTTATGTTTATTTTCTTAAGTTTTAATATTGAATTGAATTCTTTGAATTTTAAATTTTATTATTTAATAGCAATCTTGTTTATGAATAAAACTAATAAGTTAAAGATATGTTTGAACTTTCAACAATTGCATGTTTGCGTTTGAACTTTGATATTAGTAATATGGATATGTGTTTGAACTTTAAGCAAAAGCCGTTATTATCTTTATTATAGATTGTTTTGCTTTATATTATTGTTTTGTTTAGATAAATGTAAGATAAAATATTAAATTTGACTTAAAATAAAAAATTCCGCCTAGGCTCCGCCCAGGCCCCGCCTAGGCCCCCTAGGCGCTAGGCCTCCCGCGGCCGGCCGTCTCCCGCCTAGCGCCTTTTAGAACATTGCAAATAATGTACCATAAAAGGAAAAGACGGTGACCAATTTTATAACAAATAATAAATATTTTGATTTAGAAGAAAATAAATTTATTTACATCAAGGGGGTTGTAGATGTGGCAACGGTGGGAACGTGACCATTCTCAAATCTGAAAAAAAAAGTTACTTTGTATATTACAACATTGCATTACTGTATATACTGTATGTCTATGAATTTCTTGCCGTTTAATTTTGAGTTTTTTTGATAAGTAATGGTGTATACAAAGAATCATCAAAAGTGGATGCCATCATAGAACACTTGGAGAATAAAAAAATCATGAACAACAGCTCAACGACTCCAAAACAAAAAAGGAACACAACGCAGACATAAAAAAGACTTAACTCAAGCTATAAGGCTTCGCCACAAAATTCACAAAAAACTCAATTGATCCAGCTATTGATTGATAAGTAATAGTGTATTACTCTTGTTTAATCTTCTAATCTTCTACTTCTCGCTGACCTCCCTTCTTTCTGCTAAAACCAACACTGCTAATGAGGTTTTTAATACAAAAGAAACTTATTTTGTAGTTTCTTATCATGCTTGATTCTAAGTTGGAAAACAGCCTGTTAAGATCACTCGTCTTTCTTCAACTTCTCCTTAGTTAGTTTCTTAACATTTTTCAGATTATAAGCACATTGTCATGATTCTAGATGTCCCTAAATTTTTACTACTACTATTTTTTTTTCTATCTAGAAGTTAGTTAGTCTTGCTTTTAAAATTGCAAAATATAATAATTTATGTGAGACTGATTTCCTTTTGTGGGACTTCTTATAGATAATTGATTTTTTGCTGAGAAAGATTTTCTAAAACTCACAATCATGAGTTTTGTCTTCCGAGGGACTAGAGCAGATATAGAAACTGGGTTTCCGGGATTTATTCCTGAAAGGCGTGCAGTGGTATATCTCTAACTCTTAATTGTAATGGCTTGATATGCGTGCTTTGGTAGTAGTCAATGGTCGGATGCTTATGTCCATATTTTTGTAATTATCTAACTACATACATGGGATGCTATTCTCCATCAGCGCGGTCATGCAGCTCGACCTTTTAACATGAACTCTCTTGCTTTTTTTGTCACAGGTACGCTAACACCTTTTAATTTCTTTTGCAGACTGCAGTGTTTTTATAATTTCTTATTGTCTATGCTTACTGTACTGATTCTTGATGCTACAGTTCTTTTGCTGTTCATGATTCTGAACTCTAACCAGATGTCACCGAACTTTCTGGTCTGGAACCTAAAACCTAAGCTGAGTTATCATCTTTGACATTTGTATGTCTGGAGCATAAATGTTTAGGAAGCAATTTTTTTATTGTACTTCTATAATTCTGTGGTTGTAGCTCTGGCTGGTGCTTGGTGTTTTTTTGATGGCAACAAGCCTTAGGATGTATGCTACTTGTCAGCAACTTGCTCAAGCTCAGGCTCATGCAGCGGCAGCCAGTAGCCTTCTTGGCCATACTGAACTACGGTTGCATATGCCACCATCGATATCACTTGCAACAAGAGGGCGATTGCAAGGTCTCAGACTCCAACTTGCACTCCTTGATAGGGAATTCGATGACCTAGGTATGGACTTTTGGTACTCATTATTTTGTTGGACTTTATCCAAATCTAAAGCTTCATTGGTTCATTATCATTATGTTGTTCCGATTCTTTTATTTTGTAATGTTGTGATTTTGGTGTTCTAAAAGTTTATTTAATTTCAAGTATGCTTAAGAGGGAAATATTTAGCTGAGATTTGTTGTTGTATGTAGATTATGATACATTGAGAGCTCTGGATTCTGATAATGTTCCAAGCACTTCTTCTATGAGTGAGGAAGAGATAAATGCTCTTCCTGTTCATAAATACAAGGCTGGTGGCCCTCAAAGGTGAATTCTGAGTTTTCATTTCAACAATGCTGCTTCAAAGTGCTCTTATTTTTTATGGAATTTTAAAACTATATGATTGGTATTCCCCCCTCCCCCCCCTTTAAATTCTTTCCTCCCCTCTTTGACGCACGGGTGTGAATTGCCATTCTTCTTGCAATATGTTCTAGACTTCTAGTTGATTCTGATTATATATGTGCTACTACTTTTATCTAAAAAAGTTAGTTGTACTAGTACATCAAGGAGTTTAAAAGTTACGGAAGATTAAATCTTGTTTGGATAGCATATATTTCAGAAGGCAGAAGTGAGTGATTTCTCACTTTTGTCTTCTGACATTATTTCTGAATATACTCATTATTTCTGAAAATAGACCAAATTCAATTATCAGATGGAATTCAAATGATTTATTTATTTGATGTTTATTAACTGAGTTATAACTTAAATTAATTTGGATTCTAATTTTTTTATATGAGGATAATATTTGAATTATAATTCGTTATCTATGGAAATTATGTTGATTTTATTCCTGGGAATTTATGGATCTTCTTGCTGGAATCGGCAACAGTTCTGGATCATCAATGCATCAAGGTTCTTCTTCAGCCTTAGTGGAGGTATTCTCTTTTACTTGTAATGCTGGTAATAGTTTGACTATCAAATGTTCATCTTTAAAGCTACTTCTAAGTTATTATGTTTCATATCTGTCATTTGGGACATGATTGATAATTGATTTCCTTTTTAAGGTCTCCTACTTCCTTTCCTTTTTCCTAATTATGGAAAATATGCTTCTTTGGTCTTAATTAGGCATTTTGGTAATGAAAGTGCACCAGGTTTTTCTATCAACTGAAGAGGCTCAACATATTAAATAATAAACACTTGAGATCCTCTGTGTATCATGTGAATGGCTGTATCTAAAACTAATTATGTTTTGTACACAAGACGGGAGGAATTGTCCTATTTTTGGAATAGGATTTGTGGTCTGTCTTGTTTTTCATTTCATTAAAGTAATAACATACTAAATCACGTTTCATAGAAGCTCCTATATATATGTATATTTTCCAGATAGATTGTGATTGTATTTGAGGCATTGCATTTATATAGACAAGTATCAGAAGACCTCTTCCTGGATTTTCATTGATCAAATGACTAAGAATGAGGAAATAAAGTAAAAAAACGAAAAAGTGAGTTTTGATTGTTCTTCAGCTGCATTAGGGCATTTGTGTCTCGAGTCAAGTTCCACGCGTCATCAATCATCATAGTGGAATGCCATGTAAGCTAAAGCATGAATTGTAGAACAATTATCGTCACAGTCCAGAAGTAGCTTAGTCCATTTCATAAATCTTTTACCAGAAGTAGCTTAGTCCATTTCATAAATCTTTTAATTACTGCTCAACTGAACATGTGTGCCAATGTTCGAAAAAGCTAAAATCGGTACGAGGCGTTTTTTTTTTGGGCTATGCGAGGCGTAAGCCTCGAGGCGGAGCGAGGCAGAAGCCTTGATTCAAAGACCTAAAAGTTTCCAAAAAATTATGAAAAAATACTAATAAAACCATAAAATAATTCATCATTACAATTAAGGTCATAGAAGACATAAATAACCAACGTCACAGTAATGTATCATTACAAAACATCAAAACAACATAATATCATCAAGTACTTATATAGTGATCATCCATCACTATGTAAGTAATGTATCATTTGTATCTAGCGGCTTGAATAATGGATCAAATCCTAGATCATCATCCCCATCACCATCATCATCATCATCACTATCATCACTAAGAGGATCCTCCATGGAATCATCATCGTATCTAATAGCTCTGTCATCCTCCTCATTGTCAGTGCTAAGATCCTCAAACTCAGATTCTTCATCAACCAATTGCAATCCCTTCCCTTTATCTATAAATAAACAAGTGAATATATATTTAATCCAAATGAATATGTTTTTTTAAAGAACACCTTAAAGACAACTTAAGTAATGACACTAACCTTTTGACATAGTTTTTGACGGCAAAGTGTTTCTTTCTCTTTTGACTTCCTTATTTACTACTTGTTCCCCGAGTCTCTTGCCCTCCAAGTGTAATCTCCCTCACATTAGTCTCTTCTCTCCCAACTGTCTTCTCATTCTCATGAGTCCTTTCACCCTCCTCCATATCATCATTCCCAGAAGGCAGTCCCGAGATATTTTCATCATTTCCCCCCGCAATCCACTCATTATCAGATGACACATTTTCAACAACCAATAGATTTTCTTCTTCCGTTAATGCCTTTTTCTTGATATGCCGATCTTTCAATTTTTTATTGTACATAATGTAAGCCAATGAGTTAAGCCTGGATGCAGAAAGTCGATTCCTTCTCTTTGTATGTATCTATATTACAAGTAATTTAGCATTAGTGACAATGTCAGATCTCATAAAATCTTAATAAATAATTTATATCTAATAAATACCTGACTGAAAGTACTCCAATTACGCTCACACCCCGAAGATGAGCAAGTTAAACTCAGAATCTTCACTGCAAAGTTTCTTAATTCTGGAGCTTTATCTCCATATGCGATCCACCAATCAGCTGGATCAATATTAAAACATATGTCAATCTTACTGGTACACGTTTAATCAAAATGAAAGCATAACCAAACATTAATCAACGGTACTTACCGGGAGCATGTTTCTTACACGTGTTTCTGGCATTTGTGTAGCCAAATAACCCTTGCCTCAATCGGAATGCATCCATTTGCAAATCAGTTTTCTCTCTTTCCACAGCGTTAGGAATAAGCTTGTCCATACATGAGTACAACCCCACTTTAACTTCCGCATTGGCATAGAAATTGTCTTTATATTGAAACTGAGGATTCAAATAATATGCAGCAACGTGCAAATGCCGATGCAACTGATTATCCCACTTAGCATCTATTATGCTCCATATCTCTTTATAGGCCTCCTCATTATCCAGATTTTTTGCAATCTCTTCTTTTGCATTGTCCATGGCACCATATAAAAATTCCATTCCCGGCACCTTCTCTGAATCTGCCATTCTCAATACACCTATTAGAGGTTTTGTGGTCTTAATTGCATATCCACACTACCCCAAAAATTTATCACTCGGTATGATTTTTCTCGCCTCCTTACCTTCAGGTTTTTTTGCTCAAGTACAATTTGCCCACACCCTAGATGTAAACATAGCCTCCAAAGGTTGTCTCAAACTATGCATACTCTGCAAAGTTAAATAAGCAGTGGCAAATCTAGTGGCGGCTGGCCGAACAAGGTCTTTATTAGTGTTTGCCCTCATCAATGCCAAGACCCATCCATGATTATATATGAAGTTGCTTACCTACATAATGACATTCATCAAAAAATAATAATAATTCAAGTATTTATTGAATAAAAAAATTATACCCAAATAATAATAATAGTAATTACCTTCTTTGCCTTTGTCAAAGCATTTTTATGTTGAGGCAACTCTCCAAGCTTCTCAAGAATCAAATCAATGCAATGCGCGGCACACGGTGTCCATCACATACGTGGCCTCTTCTCCATTAACATCCTCCCCGCCGCCTTATAATTAGATGCATTGTCCGTGACTACTTGAATAACAAGGTCTTCTCCCACTTCCTCAACAACCTCATCAAGTAGTTTAAACATCAAAGTAGCATCTTTAATTGCATTAGATGCATCAACAGATTTCAAAAATACAGTTCCATGGGGGTTGTTTACAAGAAAGTTTATTAGTTGTCTTCCCCTAATATCTTTCCAACCATCCGACAAGATTGACACCCCCGTATGTGCCCAAGTCTTTTTTACCTTCTCAACAAAGGCCTTTGTAGTCTTGTGTTCCTCCTTCAATATCCAAGAGCTAAGCTTGTATGGGGTAGGGGGTTTCAAAGCACGACCATAGTTCTCAATAGATCGACACATATTTATAAATGAAGGACTATCAGCAACATTGAAGGGAATCCCATTTTGAAAGAAGAATCGACCTATATCAAGACAAACTGCATTACGAGCCTCCTTTGAAAATACGGTACGCCTTGTAATAGCATTATCACCAGTATCAACATCCACAACAAATCTGTCCATAGGTCTCCGAACTCCCCTCTCGGAGGCACTACCCACGCTTGAACCTCCCATTCCCAAGGATGGATGACTACCATAATAAGACCCACTTTGTATTTTTTCAGCTTCATCTCTATCTTTCCTCCTTGGAGTCCAAATTTTTCTTTATATATGAAGCAATCTCTTCCTTCACTTCGCTTGGTACTTTTTTGCAAGCCTCGACGTTACTATGATTTCCCACAAGATGATTTTTTAATCTTATAATCCCTCATTTGCAAATTTTCTTACAAAAAATGCATTCCACATATAAATGAGCTTTATTAACTCCAGGGGCTACGGTGCCATATTTCCATGCAGAATCTTTCTTACCCATAATCTTAATTCACTGTAATAATAAAAGCAAAGCAATTGTTATTGATAGTCTAAAAAATTCAACTGTAAACTATAATTGTTATTATAGTACTGTCACGAATTTGTTAGTGGAATAAATTATTACTGTTAGGAATAACAATAACAATAAACACTAACAATAACACTGTAAACAATAACAATTAAACAGAACAATTAAAACAATTAAAACAATAACAGAACAAAGTAAAACTAAAGCAGAACTCAGTCGCTACAAAAAATTGAGAAAGAACCTCAATCGAAGAAACTCAGTCGGCGTCTCGGCTACAAGAAAGACGCGAGGAGAAGACGAACTTAGACCCTCGATCGACGCAAGAAGGAGACGACCAGAGGAAGAGAGGAAAAAACGAAAAAAAAAACAGAGACCAAAGAGGAGAAGGAAGACAGTCACGGTTGATGGTCGCGAGAGAAGAAAGAGAAGGAGAAGGAGTAGAAGAAGAAGCAGTAGAAGAAGAAGAAAGAGAAGGAAGATACCTGGAATTTCAAGAGTCGATGGTCGCGAGAGCAGTCGATGGTCGCGAGAAGCAGTCGATGGGCTTCGCCTCTTCGATAATGGTAAGTACAGTCCAATCTGATATTTAGGTCTTTTTTAAAGCCAAGTCGAGTCGCACACCTCGGCAGGAAAAGGCGCAGGTTTCTTCGATCCCAAACTAAGCGGCCGCCTCGCGAACAGTTTCTTCCGCCTCGCTACGAGGCGCACCTCGAGACGTACGCCTCGAGCGCTATTTCGAACGTTGATGTGTGCTTGTGTAAATTCTCATTTCCGGAAGTGGTTGACAAAGCCTCAAGGCTTGCTCCTTCTGTTTTTTCGTGGAAGCACTTTCCTAGACAAATTCAGGTTGGCTCAAATCTACGACTCCAGTGGTGTCAAATTGGTTGTTTTAGGGAGAATGAATTACTACTCTACCTTTGGTGTACTTTGAATGACTACTTTACCAGCACTCATATGTGCGGAGCATCAGAGTTAGTTTACCCTGCATAAACAAATTGGACCATTTGAACAATGCATCTGCTGTGCTTATCTGTTGCATGTTCTATTAGCCATTAGGTGTCCCGTACTTGCCATTAATCACATACAATATGCAGCAGAATTCTCGCATGTCTTATTTACATGCAATAGTCTTTCTTCCTTATCTTAAAGTTTTTGGTTTCATCACCAGAAAGTCCACTCATTTGTAATCTCTTTTCGCTAAGCAGAAGAAGCAAGAAAATAATAATGTAGCTGGGATTGGGAAAGCTTCAGAAGATGAATTGACTTGTAGCGTTTGCTTGGAGCAAGTTAATATGGGAGATCTAGTTCGTAGCTTGCCATGCTTGCATCAGGTTTGTGTTTCTTGCAATTATAGTTTTAGCTCCTGTTCCTATATTTGTTTTGAGAAGTTCCCTTCTGGTGATGGACTAATTTTCATATCAACTATTGCGATAATATCAGTTGTTTCACATAATTACCAGAAAACATCCAATCTGGTTTCACGAGGTTCTATCCATTATGAATTTAATGTTCATCTGGTCTGGTCAAAATCCAGCATGCAACATTATATTTATGTTATCAGATAGCTGAAGCTTTATCTGCATTCCATCACACTACGTTTTAATACTATATGATTTTAATTTTTTTTTAAAGTACAAGTAATTGAACTCATGTTCATTAAGAAAGTTTTTAAAAATTTTCTTTTCCGTTCCCTTTTCCTGCTCGAGTCAATGTGAGCTTTTTGACAAGTATCCCTAGTAGGTGCAGCCATCCGTTTAAACTTTGCAGCAATTCTTTGGTTTAAACTTTGCAGAAACTCTTTGGGGTCAGTTGGTTTATCCAGTGCACAGTCGTATAATAGTTGCTACAGGTGCCTTTGAAAACAAGAGAAAATAGAAGAAGAAAAATTAAAGTTGAAGTTATTTTAAGAAGTGCAGTCATCAAAAAAAGAAAAGGTTAGGTAGAAGCATCACTCTTCGTTTATGTTGTCTTGATTGTATTTTTGGTGGTAAGGATAATTTTAAGTCCGTCTTATTAGAAGTAAAGGATTATCTTCAGTCTTCTGTTTAGTTATCATCCCCTGAAATGGTCCGAGTGCAATTCAGTCCCTCTCATCCTGCTTTTTGACAAGATAAACACGGGTAATCTTGAGTGAGAAGTAAGTTGTTAAAACAAGATTCACCTTGTTTTATGTTATTTATTTTGCAGTTCCATGCCATCTGCATTGACCCATGGCTAAGGCAGCAAGGAACTTGTCCAGTTTGCAAATTCAAAGCTGGATCAGGGTGGCAAGAAAATGGAGGACAAGAGGAAACAGGTGCTTTTAACATGGTCTAATGGCTTGCGCACTCCAATCCAAGCTGTTCATCAACTTTTGTAGGTCCAATTACGCAAACGTACATGTGAATCAGAAGAAAGAATGGTATTTTTGCCATAATGTAGTTATCATCCCATCTAACTGTTTCCTTATGAATAATATGAATTTATATGGTTATTAACTATATAGTTAATCGAATCTTAGGGATTATGATCCCCTTTCTTATACACTTTTCAGCCAATCTCTCTTCAAATATTGTTTTTAGTGACGATATCATTTATTTGTAACGAATTTCATTGAATGTTTTATTGAGAGAAATTAGGAGCAAGTGTAATGGAGTTAAAGCTGAAAACAAGTAGAAACTTGTACCCAAAAAGAAGATGAAAGTAATGTTGTTTTCAACGTCGAGAACGAACAGGAGTTATGATCATGGAAATAAATAAAATATAAACTAAGAATTCAAAATTTATTTTACTTTCAAATATTATGTGTGTGTGTGTGTGTGTGTATTATTGTACACAACAACTATGGAGGAGTAATTAAAAATTAAAAGGTAAACAAACATAGCAGTTGCAACTCAGTTTTTTGTAGTTTGTAACTGAAATCATTAGAAACTAGTTCAGTTCTCACCCCACTGATATGGCCGAATGGCCTACAAAATTTTCTCATCTGGTATTGTATTGGATATTTTATTAAATCGTCACCTTTCAGTGATTTCGGCAAAATTTTGAAGTATAGTTACTAGACTTTGTGAGTACTTTTGTTTTTGTAATCATTTTGCTTTAGAATGGCATCCATCATTTTTTAAATCTCATGTTTGTTAAAAAATGAAATCATCCTCTGTATAAAAATGGAACTATATATAGCATAAAGGGGACTCACCCAGGATTGACACTGTAGCCAACAGATCCATAGCCTCCTAAAACATTGAAAATGCTTCTTATATCTAAACAAAACCATTCAAAACAGTGTTCAAATCACTCATTCAGATTTATTTTTTACCAATATACTGTTTCTAAACTATTCAATAATAACTTCTAAGGTGCATTCGAAAATAATTATGCTGGTTAGATAGAGTTACATTTATTTGAAAAGAAATCCCAAAGGATTAAAACTTGAAACACTGACGGTAACTAATAGTCATGTTATTTTAGAACTTCCTATCATCATACCAATTGCGAATTAATCTAAAGTTATACCATGCATATGGAAAATCTTAACATGCCCTTCATTTTGCTTTGCCCTTTCCCTTTCCTTTCTTGGCCTCCAGCTTTGCTTGAATACGAGCAGCAGCTGCCGCTTTAGCTTCTTCTCTCTTCTTCTTCTCATCCTCTTTATTTGCAGCTGCAATCTCCCTCTGCTTTTTCAGCTCCCTGAAGAGTGTAAAATCACATTTAGATTGTAATTGAAATTTTGTATACCTCAGAGAAACAAGAATCGGTTTCTTAGCATCTGAAAAGAATTTGAGAAGAAAAAAGAAAAGAATTTTGAGCGACTTACTCTAGCCTAGCTCTCTCATCAGAAGCACTACCAAGACTAGATCCCTTCCGTGGCCTGCAGGCCACCAACTCCACCTCAAAAATAAGAGTAGCACTGCATAACATGGTACATATGTCTGAGGACCTAATTAAGACCTTAGCTATTCATAATTACTAGCAGAAATTGATTATGATAAATTATGCGCACATAATATATGCCATTTCCAAGACAATAAGATTGAAAGGTAATGCTCACGGTATTTCATTCTGAGAAAAAAGAGAGTGAAGGATAACAAGGGAAAGGGAAGGTGACGTAAAAAGAAAAGGATATTTGGAGCTCAAGGGAGAAATTGATGCGTTTATAACATGTTTCATAAACATTCTAAAAGAAATATTAGGTAACATAAATGTCAAAAAAATTCCCCTTTTCCCCTCCATATATTCTTTTCCTCGTGTATCTGAAAGTGACATCTTAAGCATTTATTCTCGGGGGATTATCTTGTGATAGACCTGCACTGCCAATGCCATGCAGCCCATGCTACAGTCGACATCATGTGTGTATGCCTTGCCTTTTACTTCAATATCCAGAAAGTTATCTCCTAAAATATGATTCTATACAGCATTGTTCGATAAAGGTTAGAATAACATTTACTTTGGGGGAATATCTGGTGGGGAGCCTGCACTTCCATAGGCATATTCTGGCTGGCAAGTGATTTTCGCAACCTCCCCAACCTGGAATAACCAAAAAAAGGACTCTAAGAATTCTCCATAAATTTGGTCAACTATTGGTATTCAGGGAAAATAAATCAACCTTCATTGTTCTAAGTGCAACATCCCAAGCCTTGATCACAGTGCCCTTTCCCACTTCGAAGGTGAAAATTGTGTTATCTTCGTGGGTGGTATCGAAAACTTCACCAGTTTCAGCAAGGATGCCTTCATAATGAACTGCTCAAAACAAGACAATATATAGCCTTTAATTAGGATTGATGAACATCCATGAAGAGTTGCTATATGAACTACTCACTTGATGATAAACAAGTATACTATAATGATTACCATCTGAACAAAATATCAATAAATTGAAAAGTTAATTGAGATTAATAAATTATTTTCACTTTCGAGGATTGAATAAGGTGTCAATATTGCCTTTACACCCAAGAATTCCAATTCGTTGAAAATATAGGCTCTTCAAAATAAGAAACCATTAAATAAATATTTTCATGATCAATTACAAGAATCATAAAGATAACATAGACTTCTAAAAGTCTTAAAAAATTCAACGTGTTTAAGTAGGCTATTTACTACAACCACAATGATCAGATGAACTGTTAAAAATCATCAATGATCAATGGCGACTTAGTTGTAGTCTACCTGATAAAAGAGAAGTATATTAGCCATAACCAGTGGCGAAGCCAGGAATTTTTGTCAGTGGGGTCGAAATTATTACCGAGTTACAAATAATTTGGCGTGGGTTCAGGGGCAGCGTCCCCGAGCCAATTTTTTTTAATACTTTATACTTTCGAGTATATATATATATATATATATATATATATATATATATATATATATATATACTATATTACAATAAAAATATAATGAGTAATAATATATAGTATATATACACTATATTGACTCATACTAGACTTTTTTAATCACAACTGTTCATAAGTAAGTAATTCATTATTTATTTTTAAAAATAATATAAATTAGATTATTATTTAGTTTAAAATATTATAGAGAGATGCATATATTAAGAGGATATGAGTCATATGTAATTAAAATTTGATTGACAAAGTTATAAATTTTCAATTTGACCCCGTATAATAAAAAATTTATAAAATTTTAGTGGGGTCAATTTATATATAATACTTAAAAATTTTAAAATTTACCTTACATTATAAAACAAATTTTTTTTTTTCAGTGGGGGCGATTGACCCCATAGAACTCTATGTGGCTTCGCCACTGGCCACAACTACAAGTGCACATCAGCTAGCCTTCATTATCCTATGCACAAATATCACATCCTGCCTATTTCTCAAGATCTCCAAATAAACTTCAACCATATTATGTACAGCATAAACAGTACAATGTAATCATACCATCAACTAGAGGAAGATTCTCTGATGGAGCAACTGCATCAGGTTTTGCTCGCCTCACAATTGCCTTCATGACACCTCCATCTCCAATTAAATCTATTGTGTCACTCATGGTTTCTAAACTTTCAGCACCCTGGTTGCGAAACTGTACCACCCAAAGGCATAAAAATTAATCAAAATCAACCAAAATATCAGCCACGTAAAAAATCAGGTATGTTTCCATACAATGCAAATTGTAACTTTGTTGATTTTAGCATTGAGTATAGAATAGATAGACCAAGATTATGTGAATTTTTTTATTTTGCAGTCACCAATGGTAACAATATTCGCAGGAAAGAACCCACGACATTGCATTGGGCCATAACTGAATAGACATGAGAATAAAATAGAACAGTCTAAAATAATTCGTTATATTATTGTTTTACATAGTCCATTACCGTGTAGCGACATTAGTAAAGACATCCTCATATTCAAGTATGAATCAAAGAAACGTGTTAAATAAATTTATTGGGACAGGGGACATTAAAAATTTTAAATATGTATAAACATATAAATACCTTGAGAGAAATTCACCCACCACTGGCAATTAAAACTAGTACCAGAGGTTAAATATTGGGTCTATAAACATTACAGTGAATGTGTATTTACACAAACATTTTGGAACAGCCCAAAGTGGAAAGGAGGATACAGAAATTGGAATGGAAGGGTACTAAAATGTACCATAACCCAAAAGAGGGAAAAAAGAAAGAGGAAAGAACATAAAAGTTAGATCAGAATCAGTCTGAAACAAAAGCAGTATTCTGCTTTACTCTCTCACACTCTCTGACAGACACAACTTTATCATCACCTACTGTCTAAAACACAAGCATCATGATAGAGCTCCAACTTCCTCCCTCAAACATTTGATACCAGTGCTGAATTTGGATTTTGTGTCCAGATTTGATTGTTCACTTTATGAGAAAATCACAAAACAAATAGGACCAAAATCCAACTCAAACCGAACACAAGTAAACTGTAAAATGCTGGGGGGAAGCAATTTCCCTCGGTAATTGAGGCTGCAACAACTTGCAAACTGTCTGATTAAAAGTGAAACAAAAAAAGGCGGGTCCCACCATAACACGACAAATTACCATTACTTTCATTCTTGAAACCCCCACACACCCCAAAAAAATAAAAATAAAAATAAAAAATATATATTATTGTTATGTCCATAAAGCACCAAATTGATGGAATGTTTAAATTAGACACATCACAACCTTAATAGAAACCCATTTAGATAAGGATATACATCTTTACAAACACTAAACACAGGAATTTCCCGAGTTCAGTAACAAAGTGCTACCTCAAAAGAGTCCCATTTTGACTAATGCCCAAGTAATATGAAGTATAAACTACTCCCTCAGTTCCTTAGCTCAGAACAAATATGTCCAAGTAATATAACTACTACATCAGTTCAACAAAAAGAATCCCATTTTAACTTTTTGAAGTTAATTTGTGAATCCTAAAATTCAAAATTGAAATGAATTCATCAACTTTAATTAATCTAGTCTCAAATGTAAACTACTAAAACTTTTATAAAAATAAATAAATAAATAAATAATTGTAAACCATCTAAAAAGTATAGGACCTAAAAAATTTGTTCTTTTCAAAACTTACATTAATCACATCAATTTTAAATATTAGAATTTCAGGAATTGACTACAAAAGGTCAAAATGAGAATCTTTTTTCTGGGACTTGGGGATTACTATCAATCAAGATATTCGAACTAAGGAAAAGCTTAGAACAATTTAATACATCAAACAACCCAAAATGTGAACCTGAAACTAGCTTGATCTCCTCCAATTCAGGCTCGATTGTGCTGCCAATATAAATTTGATTGTAAGACCAAAAAAACAACACAATTAGTTCAAATAGAACTTAAAGAACTGTCCTAAAATATAAAATCAACGGTGAATTATATATTAAGCAGCAGATAAAACAACTTCGATAATTATGTGTAATTGAGTGGTTGTAATTAGGGTTTGAGAATTACCAGTTTCAAGTGGAGAGAGAAGGTGGAAAGTTGAGGAGACAGTGGCCGGCGGTGAAGCAGGAACTGGAAGTGATCGGAGAAATGGATAATTATTAGTGTATAGGGAAGATGATAATTTGCGATGAACTTCGTGTGCCATAAGCATAAAATCTTCCGGCTGGATGTTTTCCTTCGATCGACTAGTCAAATCTTCGTTTATATAGTACGTTCGCTAAGAGATGAACCCTGTATCCACGTGGATACAAGGCGCGTGCTTGCTACGCCATTATTTACTAGCCTCTTTTGTATTTTACAATATCTTTGCTCAATTTTACTTCTCAAAATCATACTCCCTCAAGATATAATATAATTTTATTTTTGAAGTCGAACAATAGTATATTAAATTTTAAATGTGAATTTATTTAATTTTAATTGATATAATTATCATAATTATACAATCTATAATAAAATTTATTAATTATAAAATTTATTTTATCTTAAAATTTTATAAATCATACTAATTTTAAAATTTAATGTCATTATTTTATTTCAAAAGTCAAATATGCTTTAAATTTATTAACAGTCAAATGTGTTATTTTAAATATTTTTTCAAATAAGATTGATTTTACTACTAGAAACATATATAGAATGACATCTACGAACATTTTAGTATGAAAAATGATATATATTATGACATTGAGTAATGCTACGCGGACAGGCGAATGACAGGAAAATTGGACAGATTTTTCAAAAAAAAAAAAAATTTTATTTGTGACCCTGTATTTGTATATGTATCCAAATTACACTTAAAACACTATATTTTGTAAAAATTCCTGTTAGAATAAATACTATACATTTTTTGAGAGTCACAAATAAAAAAAAAATGGACCGGTCCAATTTTCCGGTCCCAATTTTCTGTCAGGCTAGACTTATTGTATGACTTTATATGTCAATTTTTTTTTATTGTAATTTACATAGATAAATTTAATCGGTAATATTTTTAGGAAAAATGATATACATGTCGACCAATATTTGACGAAGTTGGATTGCGATCAACGTGAAAATATATGTGATAAGATATAATAAATTAAAATATATTATTTTTTAATTCATATATATCTCATGTATATATATAGGTCGCAATTATAATTTTGCTAAAAAAATTCGCAATGAATATCGGGGTTCGTACTTTTACGATGTAACAGTCTAATTTTATAATCCTTATTTAATAACAACTCTTTTACTATTTAGAAAAAATCAATAAGTTAAGTAAGACTCATCTTTTTGGATGGAGGGAAAATAAGAAAAATGATATAAAAATTGATAAATATTTGATAAAATTAGATTGTGGAAGATTACTTTGGCATTGCATAAAAAATAGGAACAATTACATATTTTATTATATTTTTAAAAATAATTACAATAATAGTGCACTCATAAAATATTTACACAAGTAATATACTTTCATAAAATAATTACAATATTAGTATAATTAGTATTCTTTAATTTAAAAAAATTATATGCAATTAGGATTCCTTAATTTAGGGGATTAATTATACCCATGTTTCTTCTCTCCTCTTCTCTTGAATTTATTTTTGTAAAGAATCCTTTATTTTATTCGATAAATCCTCATTCCTTTTTCAGACTAATTTATTACTAGTAATTAGTAGTCATAACTAGATACAAAACCCGCGCGTTGCGGCAGAATTATTTGTACTTGGTTGGATGGATTAAACATACAAATGTTTACAAAGATACCGGATTGTGGTAGGCAAATATCTTAAAGCAATTCAAATCTAAATATGAGTAAAAAAAGGTTGTCTTGCTGATCAAGAAAAGGATGGATTGTTTATGGCATGGTGTAAAGTCATGACAGCTGGTCGAGAATGTGACGCCCCCAAAACAGGTATACATCACCTATCTTGAGTCGCCAGATACATGGTACAGAATACAAATAAAAACTTAATTATACAATTGTCATGTAACATACGACAAAACATAATCTGAAAGTTTTAACACGAATATTGTCATCTAGACAGTATCCACACTCAAATTTAATCTTATTACATTTATTATCACACTATTTCACAAAATAGTGAGGACTACTAATGCAACCATCTGGACCGTCAATCCATTCCCCGACTCGTCCCAGCTATATTCTCATTTCTTGAAGAGAACAGTGAAAGAAAGGGTGAGCTCAACTAGCCCAGTAAGAAATATTATGACTAAGATAATGCAGAATAAATTATCCTTAGCCTTCAACAGTATAACAACTGATAGAATATAATAGACAATAAGTTTTAGATTAACAACTGCAACGGAATAAGCAATCCATTAGAAGAGTTAAGTAGAGCATAAAATCTACCATCTTCTATGATTTAAAAACATTTCCATCAACTTTATCGCTGAAACTCAGCTTAATAAATAAAATCAAATCATCCCTGCACCACGGCTAAGGATATTCATGTAATCATCAATGGTCATGATTATACCGAATAATCCCTGGTCATAATCATACCAACAACTGTCCATCAATGAACTACAAGCCAATGAAGACTTTTACCACATCATTCGTTACATTACGGTCATGATTATACTGAATAATTCTTGGTCATAATTATACCAAGTCCATCTATGTACGTAAGCCAAAGATGACTTTCATCACAATATAAGCATGAGGATGATGACAATGACATAATAATTCAATAAAACAAGTTTAATGATAAATTTTAAAGATTTATAATCTAATTTATCCAGAAATCAATAACGTCCAAATTGTCAACATGATACTACTTTGTAGAGTAAAATTCAAGAATAATATTCATGTACCAAAAATAATTTGGACAGAAAAGAATTAATTTTTCGTCGTGAATAGTATCTCGTAAATAGTACTTCGGGAATAGTACCCCATGAATAGTACTCCAACACGAAAAGTATCACAAATACCCGAGTGAATAATATTCGGGTGAATAATAATTTGGATGAATAGTAATTCGTGAATAGTAACTCGTGAATAGTACTCCAGCATGAAAAGTACTCCGAATATCCGAGTGAATAGTAACCCGTGAATAGTAACTCGTAACAGAAAAATACCAAATAAAATAATATTTCATGACGAGTACAAAAGAAATGATATCTCAAACGAGTATAATAGAATATACGAGACTGCAAATGAATTTTCATCCGCCATGCGGTAATCCACGTAGACAGATCATTTTCATAATTTAATAAAGAATGAATACGAAAGGTCATTCACCATGCATGCGGTAATTCACATAGACAGATTATTCCAACAGAATAATAAAGAATAGAATAACAGAAGAATTCACCAAGCATGCGATAGACCGCACAGACAGGTTATTCCAACAAAATAATAAAGAATGGAACCAGGTCATGCGTAATCCGCACAGACAGAATATTTCAATAGAATAATAAAGAACGGAACCAGGTCATGCGTAATCCGTACAGACAGGATATTCCAATAGAATAATAAAGAATGGAATAACAGAAGAATCTCACCATGTATGCGGTACTTCGCATAGACAGGTTATTCCAACATAATAATAAGGAATGGAATAACAATAGCTCTCTTCATGAATACGAAATAAATAATACCACTTACTTTAGAAGAAAACAGGATACTGGAATAGTGAGGTAGCGGACTTCTTTTCTTCTTTCTCTCTATAATTTCTCTCTATAATAATTGCTCTTGTGAGACTTAGTGAATTGGTGAGAATGAAGGAAGAATGAGCTTCTATTTATAGAAAAATATAGTTTCAATAATTGCACGTTTTGGGGCTCGAAATATTACAGTATAATACCTTCCTCTTTTTCTTCATTTTTAATTTAGTCCTGCAAGTATTATCAAACTTGCACCACCTCCCATAATAGTAAATCATGTGAATTAATAGTTCATTCATGTGACTCAATAGTATAATCATGTGAAAAACTAATTACAATATAGTACCTCCATCTATACCTCTATTTTTAACTTAGTTATGCAAGTATTATCAATCTTGCACCAACTCCCCTAATAGTACAAGAATGTGAATCAATAGTACACACATGTGAACAAATAGTTATAAGCATATGAAATAATAGCAATTAATTGCTCATTTATCCGGTTAATTACCCGATTGGTCAATATAACCTCCAGACATCAATTATTATCGAAATAAATGTCGATTTTCACTAACACTAATAATTCTAACACAATGTAACTATCAATTTCATATTTAATCAACGCGAACTTATTCATCATTAATATTATAATTCACAATATTTAACAATCAAGTCGTTCCCAGGAAAGATGTGGCTTTCCGATAAGGATTTCTCCCTATTGGCGCGTAATTAGATTATCTAACCTCTCCTCGACAGAACTTTCTAGACATTGTCAATATTGCAAATAATAATATGAATAACTTTGTCGTCTCAATTATTGATTTAATATTATAACATATTATACAGATAATACTATGACAATAATTGAATCAATAATATGAGAGATATGATGCAGCAATTACTGTAGCAATAATTGAGTATAACTGAGTGACTTCTTACGTAAGCATCAATAATCAATACCGTATGCTACTATGCAACCACGTGTATTACTGTACTTCAAACGAATATTTTATAACAACTTGCATACTTTGCAAAAAATTTCACATATCACCCTTTACTTTAACCTTTTATCAATTTAACCATTTACGAAATAAAATAATAATTATAAAAAAATTAAATACTTTCATTTCATAAAATTCGAGGTCTTACAGAGAACATTTGAGTCACCAAATAGAAAATCAATTCATAGCTCATCTGTCACATGATGTCCAATCAGCAAATGATAGTTATATCCAGACATAAATTAGTGTAACATTCTTCAGTTGGTACCACTCGTTTTCATTTCAATGTCAAAAGTATGAATCTATGATACATGTAAAAAAATCATCAAAGTTCAGAAACAGAAATTAAAGAAAAAGATCATATGCCCTTTAATCGACTCATATGGCATGCATCGTCTTAATTCTCGAAACTATTTAGATGCTATTCCTAAAGTATCCTTCTAGCTATTCCCTGCTTGCCTAAATATGATATGTACACGAGCATAAACACTTGCATAAAGGAAAAAATAACAAAATAGAGAAAGTACAGAACAGTAAAATCACAGTTTAAAATTAAATACATTTAATTGTCAAACACCAGTAAAATGTCACATCCTGCTTATGTAAATAGCAAGACGACCAACACTGATAACTAGCATTGGCAGACTCACATGGAATATAGCAACAACCTCTAAACGCGGCAATCTGTTTTCGCGAGATGAAATTTTGGCATTGAGAAGCCTCCATCTCACATCCATATCAGTGACACCTAAGTCTTGACAAACATTACCACAAATAGAGTAAAAAAAGATGAAGAACTCAAACACATAATCAATTTTTGTATCCATAGAAAAATGAAAAATAACACTAAAAGATAACCACCACCTCACTTAAAATCATAGAAATACTTTTCATTTAAGAATAAAAAGAAAACACAACTGAATTCAGGAAAAAAATCATAGCCATCACCTTTAAAGCACCAATCACTATCACTACTAGTTGTGCTACACACCCTCAAATACTTGTATCATCATTTCACTGCAAGCATTTAAAAGCAAATAATTAGGCAAAAACATGTAACGACACCAAGAAAGAAAAATGTGACAATAATAACTCTTACCAAAGTAACTAATATCCATTATCAATAAGATAATCACCAAGCTTTTCAACAACAATGTTGCATTGCCCTGAAGTCATTAGCTCATTGTAGATACCAAAAATCAAGGCCTTGGTGGTATTCTTAACAGTGATACCTCCAGGACCCTGAAACCAAAGTTAAAAAAGGGTTAAAGGTAACCATTAAGAGGGTCACATCCTGAATGACATGACATATAGACTCTTCGGATAAATATCCTACTATTATCATAATTAATTTTTCAACTACAAGCATGAGAATAACAGATGCCTTCATTATCATGCATATAGATAATAAATATAAGAATAACAAATTCCTTCAAAGTCAATAAGCACAAGTGGTGCCACCAGATAAACCCTCCAACCAAAAAGAGGGGTGGGGGATGGGGAAATAGCTAAATTTGTCAGAATAAACAATCTCTAAACAAACAGGTTAAAAAATTCTACAGAAACTGAATTCAAGACCCTATGGAAACCATGACAATGTCAAAGAGTATTGGAACCACAAGTATTTTAACTTATAAATATCTAACAAAACATATTTACTTTGAGTTTAAATGATGGGCTACGGCAAAGCCAATCCAATTCATGCAGTGATTCGGTTTCAAAGCCAGTAACTGCTGTCTAGTTTCAACAAAACTTGCTAAATCGCACATTTATGCCTGCAATAAGAGCCAAAATGCATCATTAGCCAAGCAATTGAGCAACACAATCAACTTCATATATGGAGAAATAAAAGGACTAGCATAGAGACATTCTAAAACAAAATAGCTACATGTAACACAAATGTAAAATATTAGCAAGGGGAATCTTTCCGAGACCATGTTGCCAATAATGAAAGTTTAGGATGTGACGCCCCCAAAATAGGTATACATCACCCATCTTGAGTCGCCAAATACATGGTACAAAATTCAAATATAACTTAATTATACAACAGTCGTGTAAAATACGATAAAACATAATTTAAGAGTTTTAATAAGAATATTGTCATCTAGACAATATCCACACTTAATGGAGTCCTCATTACATTTATTGTCACACTATTTTACAGAATAGTGAGGACTACTAATGTTATCATCTGGACCATCACTCCGTTCCCCGACTAGTCCTAGCTATATTCTCATTTCTTAAAGAAAATAATAAAAGAAAGGGTGAGCTCAACTAGCCCAGTAAGAAATATTATGACTAAGATAATGCAAAATAAATTATCCTTAGCCTTCAACAGTATAACAACTGATAGAATACAATAGACAACAAGTTTTAGATCAACAAATACAGCGGAATAAGCAATCCATTAGAAGAGTCAAGTAGAGCATAAAATCTACTATCTTCTATGATTTAAAAAGTTTTTTAACAATTTTATCGCTGAGACTCAGCTTAATAAATAAAATCGAATCACCTCTGCACCACGGCCAAGGATATTCATGTAATCATCAATAGTCATGGTTATATCGAATAATCCTTAGTCATAATCATACCAACAACTGTCCATCAATGAACTACAGGCCAATGAGGACTTTCACCACATCATTCGTCACATTACAGTCATGATTATACCGAATAATCCCTGGTCATAATCATACCAAGTCCATCTATACACGTAAGTCAAAGATGACTTTCATCACAATATAAGCATGAGGATGATGACAATGACATAATAATTCAATAAAACAAGTTCAAGGATAAATTTTAAAGATTTATAATATAATTTATCTAGAAATCAATAACGTCCAAATTGTCAACATGATATTACTTTGTAGAGTAAAATTCAAGAATAATATTCATGTACCAAAAATAATTTAGACAGAAAAGAATCAATTTTTCGTCGTGAATAGTACCCCGTGAATAGTATCCCGACACGAAAAGTACTCTAAATACCCGAGTGAATAGTAATTTGGGTGAATAGTAACCTGTGAATAGTAACTCGTGAATAGTACTCCGGCATGAAAAGTGCCCCGAATACCCGAGAGAATAATACTAGAGTGAATAGTAATCAGGTGAATAGTAACCCGTGAATAGTAACTCGTAATAGAAAAATATCAAATAAAATGATATTTCATGACGAGTACAAAAGAAATGATATCTCATACGAGTATAATAGAATATACGAGACTGCAAATGGATTTTCATCTGCCATGCGGTAATTCACGTAGACAGATCATTTTCACAATTTAATAAAGAATGAATACGAAAGGTCATTCACCATGAATGCTGTGAAACCCCAGATTTTATGAATAAAGATTTAATTTTTCGAATATTTTATTTAAATATTATGGTCTGAATTTAAGATAATGTTATAGTTGTGGGTAGTATTTATAAATTTTGTAAAGTATGCAAGTTGTTGTATTATATTCGATTGGTCGGGGAATATTATTTTTGTCGTGGAATATTCGTACGACGGCACAATTATTAGTGAACCCCACAACAGAAATATTGTCGGATTGAGAAAACGACAAAAATATTTTATTAAAAATACTGGCAGAAGTTTTACCGTTGATACTGTTGAACTACTCGGTAGTAAAAGTACAGTAATACGTGTGGTTGCATAGTAGCATACTGTATTGATTATTGAGGCTTATGTGATTAGTCACTCAGTTTGATTTAATTATTGTCAATTAATAATATGAATTATTTAGCGATAATGAAGTTTTGTTTTATTCGTATTATTAGCGTAATAAAACAGAAACATCTTTTTATATAAAACAGAATACTTTATTAAAGTTATTCTATAAATAGAATATATTATATTTTATTTAAAAGTTTTTTCTTTAAATATGGACCGTCAGATTAAAGTAAATCAAACTGGACCGTTCATGGATTAGTTACTATGCATTCCATTTTTCTATAAATAGAAGCTCATTCCTTCATTATTTTCTTACGAATTTATTGAAATTCTAGAGAGAGAAATTGTAGAGAGAGTTCTTCTTCTATAATCTTGAGCGTATTTCTTTAGAGTTTAAGAAAGCTTTGAGCGTAGTACAAGTTTCTTCGAGTATATTCTCGCCCTACCAGTCGGAATACTCTTCTTTTAAAGGTAAGGGATATTATTTGTTGTACCCCTAAGGGGTATTATTTCTTTTGTATTCATTAAGAGAACTTCTGTTATTCCATTATTTATTATTCTGTTAGAATAACCTGTATACGCGATCTACCCTATACTTGGTGATATTCTTCTATTATTTTGTTGGAACATCCTGTCTGTGTGTTTTACACCGGACCTGGTTCCGTCTTTATTATTATTCTGTTGGAACATCCTGTCTGTGTGTTTTACACCGGACCTGGTTCCGTCTTTATTATTATTCTGTTGGAATATCCTATCTGTGCGTTTTACGTCGAACCTGGTTCCGTCTTTATTATTCTGTTGGAACATCCTGTCGGTGTGAATTTCACCTGACCTGGTTCCGTTATTATTATTCTGTTGGAATAACTTGTCTATGCGAAGTACCGCATGCATGGTGATTTCTTTTGTTATTCCATTCTTTGTTATACTCAGTTGATTAAAGTTTTGACTTCTATACTCCATGAAATTAGTAGAATAACCTTGATATTTGCGCTTCATCCAGTATCTTTTCATGGAAATATTCTTCTGAGCATTCTTGAATTTTACTCTACACAAAAGTATCATGTTGACAATTTGGACGTTATTGGTTCCTGAACAAATTAATTCTTGAACTTATTTTATTGAATTCTTATATTATTGTCATCATCCTCATGCTTATATTATTTTGAAAGTCATCTGTGGCCTGTAGTGCATAGATGGACTTGGTATAATTATGACCAGCGATTATTCGGTATAATCATAACCGTAATGTTACAAATGATGTGGAAAAATTCCTCATTGGCCCGTAGTGCATTGATGGACAGTTTTTGGTATGATTATGGCTATGGATTCTCTTTAGCCGTAGTGCAAAGATGAATTATTTTATGGCATGATCAGGACCGTTGATGAAAATACGATTATCTTTGGCCCGTAGTGCATGGATAATTCGTGGTCATGATACTAAAGAATATCCTTGGCCGTAGTGCAGGGGTGATTCAATGATGTGGATTATTTTATTAAGCTGAGTCCCAGCGATAACAGTGTTGAAAAACTTTTTAAATCATAAAAGATAGTAGATTTTATTCTCTACTTGACTCTTTTAATAGATTACTTGTTCCGCTGGAGTTAAACTTGATGTCTATTATATTTTATCAGTTTAACATTGTTGGAGACTAATGATAATTTATTTTGCATTATCTTAGTCATAATATTTCTTACTGGGCTAGTTGAGCTCACCCTTTCTTTCACTGTTCTTTTCAGAAAATGAGAATATAGCTGGGACGAGTCGGGGAACAGAGTGATGGTCCTAGATGATAACATTAGTAGTCCTCACTATTCTATGTAATAGTGTGATAATAATTGTAATGAGGACTCCTTTTGAGTATGAATACTCTCTAGAAGATAATATTTGTATTCAAACTCACAGTTTATGTTTTGTCGTATTGTACACGACAATTGTATTATTAAGTTGTATTTGAATTCTATACCATGTATCTGGCAACTCAAAATGTGATGTATACCTATTTTGGGGGCGTCACAGTTGGTATCAAAGCTTAGGGATATGATCCCTGGCTAGGATGTGGGAATAGAACTAGGAGGGGAGAGACGGAGAATTCCTTCGCTAGTATGACCTACCTAAGTTTACTTGTTATTTAATTGGTCGGTCAGAGTATAGAGATAATATGTGATATGTTAATTAACTCTTATTTTGTAACAATATTTGAAAATGGCATATGAAAATGTTGAGATAAGCAATGGAGCACAGGAGACCGTTGAGTCTCCACAGATCAATAATCAGGACAATGTGCAATAGGATGGCGATAATCCTCCTATAAACAACAATACTGATCAATTAACGACCGACGGTACGTTTAAGAGCTTTTTAGAATTCATGCAACATCAGGCGAAGGCGGCTCCTGTTCATAATGCAGGAGGAAACAATGGCAACCCACGGTTGGTCACACCTAAGCAATTCAAAGAGCTGGGACCACCAGAATTTTTGAAAAAGCCAGAACCACTTAAGGCAGAGACATGGTTAAAGCAGATCACCAAGATATTTGATGTCTTGGGATGCTTCGAGGAGCAAAAGGTTCCTTTTGCCACCTTTATGTTGCGTGAAGAGGCAGATCACTGGTGGAAATCTGTAAAACGTACCCAGCCTAACGCACTCAAGATGTCTTGGGAGAAGTTCCAAGACCTGTTCAATGACAAGTATTTTCCCGAAATCATTCGTCACATGAAGGAGGTGAAATTTATCAAGTTAGAGCAAAACAACATGACCGTGTCGCAGTACGAAGCCAAGTTTATCGAGTTGTCCCGATTTGCGTCCCACTTGGTTGATAATGAAGAAAGAATGACGCGGATGTTTTTAAGAGGTTTGAAGCCTGAGATACGTCAATATCTTATCTCTCATAAACTGTGTTGGTATTCAGATATTGTAAATAGGGCTCAGTTAGTGGAGCGCGATAACGAGTCAACGCAACCAAAAGAGAACAGCCGGCAAAATGATAATACCGGTGATAATAGTCATCAAAGCGGTGACAATAAGCATGGAGGGAATCAACATGCTAGAAATGGTAACCACTTCGGTGGTAATCATGGTCAAAACAATAAGAATGGACATTTCAAGAAGAGAAGGTTCAACAATGACGTGAAGACGTCGGTACCAGCACCCGTTTCAAAGGAAGAAGAACAACCACCGGTAGTATGTTTCAAATGCGGACAGGAGGGACATATCCGTCCAAACTGTACACAGCAATCCAAAGCATGTTTTAATTGCGGAATAGAAGGTGACCTAGCTCGATTTTGTCGTATGGTGAAGTCAAGTCCAGCTGGGATAGTGATGCCAAAGGATGTCCCAGACAAGCCAAAGCCGGTAGTTTAAGAGATAGCATTTTTTTTTCGTGACGAGGAACCTGAATAAAATTATCACGGGCATGTTAGTCATAAACTCTTGCGAAGTCTATACCGTGTTAGATACCGGTTCTACTCACTCCTTTATTTCACCTAATTGTGTTCAATGTTTGAACTTAACTCCGGAGAAGTTAGACTTTGATATATCTGTTTAAACTCAGTTGGGAGAAACCTTCGTTACCTCCACTATTTATAAATCTTGTTCAAATCAACACTTTCACGTTACCTGTCGATCTTATCTCTTTGAAAATACTTGCATTGATGTGATTTTTAGAAACGATTGGTTAACTGCTCATCATGCTTTTCGTAAGGTTGTTAGCTTTCATATTCCTAACCAACCTATTATGCGAATTCAAGTAACCAAACCACTAAAGTCAATCATTGTCATATCGAGCCATAAGTAAAGATCCCCGTTCTTTTCGTTGTTGACTTCCTGGTGTGGAATGCACCGAAGTCAGACTTTCCGTAGGAGACGTTGTAAATGACGATGGCAAGTTGATAGGTATCAGTGTGACGTGTTATCCAAGTCTTGGATGAGGGTCACAGTTTTGAATGATATTTCTATTGTTAATAAATTTTCTAACGTATTCTTGAAGACTTCTTAGCCTACCCCAGAGCATGAAATCGAATTTTGTATTGACCCCAGTACAAAACTCATTTCTTAAACCCTCAAATATTTTTTTTTTCAACTAAAACGAACGTATTATGCGCCAAAGACGTTGGCTCGAGCTGTTGAAGATTACGATCGTACCATTCAATATCATCGTGGAAGTGCGAACGTGGTAGCTGACGCATTGAGTAGAAGATCGTATGCGAGTTAGATGTTGTTAACACAAAGACCCATTTCGTATAACTTACAAATGATGAAGATAGAGTTAAAGACTTTAGGGACCCACCTGAATATAACGAATATACGATTAGAATCGACTTTAATCGATAAAGTTAAAGCTGTGCAAGCTACGAACCCGGAGCTGATGAATACTAAGAAGAAGGTTCAAGAGGGCGTTATTCTAGAAGCAAGAATCGATGAAGAGAGGAAATATCAACCCTCGATTTAATTGGCCCATTTGAAATCATCGATCAAGTAGGAACTATGGCTTATAGGCTCGTTTTAACCGCCAAGTATGTCGCGTGTTCATAACATTTTTTAACGTATTGATGTTACGTAAATATGTGGACGACCCGAACCATATTATTGATTTAGAACCGAACGAGATAGCGGATAATTTAACGTATGAAGATGTACCTGTTAAAATCCTGGAATGTATTCAACACTCAAAGGTTATACCTCAAGAGTTAGAATCTGACGAAGTGTCCTCATCTGTTCGGCATACCAGGTACGTACGAAAATTTTGAGGGCGAAATTTCATAAGTAAAGGAGATTGTGAAACCCCAGATTTTATGAATAAAGATTTAATTTTTCGAAATATTTTTTTTAAATATTATGGTGTGATTTTAAGATAATGTTATAGTTGTGGGTAGTATTTATAAATTTTGCAAAGTATGTAAGTTGTTGTATTATATTCGATTGGTCGGAGAATATTATTTTTGTCGGGAAATATTCGTACGACGGCAAAATTATTGGTGGACCTCACAATAGAATTATTGTCGGATTGAGAAAACGACAAAAATATTTTATTAAAAATAACAGTCGAAGTTTTACCGTTGATACTGTTGAACTACTCAGTAGTAAAAGTACAATAATACGTGTGGTTGCATAGTAGCATACGGTATTGATTATTGAGACTTACATGATTAGTCACTCAGTTTGATTCAATTATTATCAATTAATAATATGAATTATTTAGCAATAATGAAGTTTTGTTTTATTCGTATTATTAGCGTAATAAAACAGAAACATCTTTTTATATAAAACATAATATTTATTAAAGTTATTTTATAAATAGAATATATTATATTTTATTTAAAAGATTTTTCTTTAAATATGGACCGTCAGATTAAAGTAAATCAATCTGGACCGTTCATAGATTAGTTACTATGCATTCTATTTTCCTATAAATAGAAGGTCATTCCTTCATTTTTTTTCTTACGAATTTACTGAAACTCTAGAGAGAGAAACTATAGAGAGAGTTCTTCTTCTATAATCTTGAGCGTATTTCTTTAGAATTTAAGAAAGCTTTGAGCGTAGTACAAGTTTCTTCGAGTATATTCTCGCCCTACCAGTCGGAATACTCTTCTTTCAAAGGTAAGGGATATTATTTGTTGTACCCGTAAGGGGTATTATTTCTTTTGTATTCATGAAGAGAACTTCTGTTATTCTATTATTTATTATTCTGTTGGAATAACCTGTATACGCAGTCTACCCTATACTTGGTGATATTCTTCTATTATTCTGTTGGAACATCCTGTCTGTGTGTTTTACACCGGACCTGGTTCCGTCTTTATTATTATTCTGTTGGAACATCCGGTCTGTGTGTTTTACACCGGACCTGGTTCCGTCTTTATTATTATTCTGTTGGAACATCCTGTCTGTGTGTTTTACACCGGACCTGGTTCCGTCTTTATTATTATTCTGTTGGAATATCTTGTCTGTACGTTTTACGCCGGACCTGGTTCCATTATTTATTATTCTGTCGGAATATCCTGTCTGTGCGTTTTACGTCGGACCTGGTTTCGTCTTTATTATTCTGTTGGAACATCCTGTCGGTGTGAATTTCACCTGACCTGGTTCCGTTATTATTATTCTATTGGAATAACCTGTCTATGCGAAGTACCGCATGCATGGTGATTTCTTTTGTTATTCCATTCTTTGTTATACTCAGTTGGTTAAAGTTTTGACTTCTATACTCCATGAAATTAGTAGAATATCCTTGATATTTGCGCTTCATCCAGTATCTTTTCATGGAAATATTCTTCTAAGCATTCTTGAATTTTACTCTACACAAAAGTATCATGTTGACAATGTGGACGTTATTGGTTCCTGAACAAATTAATTCTTGAACTTGTTTAATTGAATTATTATATCATTATCATCATCCTCATGCTTATATTATGTTGAAAGTCATCTGTGGCCTGTGGTGCGTAGATAGACTTGATATGATTATGACCAGGGATTATTCGGTATAATCATAACCGTAATGTTACAAATGATGTGGAAAAAGTCCTCATTGGCCCGTAGTGCATTGATAGATAGTTTTTGGTATGATTATGGCTATGGATTCTCTTTAGCCGTAGTGCAAAGATGAATTGTTTTATGGCATGATCAGGACCGTTGATGAAAACACGATTATCTTTGGCCCGTAGTGCATGGATAATTCGTGGTCGTGATACTAAAGAATATCTTTGGCCGTAGTGCAGGGGTGATTCAATGATGTGAATTATTTTATTAAGCTGAGTCCCAGCGATAACAGTGTTGAAAAACCTTTTAAATCATAAAAGATAGTAGATTTTATTCTCTACTTGACTCTTTTAATGGATTGCTTGTTCCGCTGTAGTTAAACTTGATGTCTATTATATTTTATCAGTTTAACATTATTGGAGACTAATGATAATTTATTCTGCATTATCTTAGTCATAATATTTCTTACTGAGCTAGTTGAGCTCACCCTTTCTTTCACTGTTCTCTTCAGGAAATGAGAATATAGCTGGGACGAGTCGGAGAATAGAGTGATGGTCCTATATGATAACATTAGTAATCCTCACTATTCTATGTAATAGTGTGATAATAATTGTAATGAGAACTCCTTTTGAGTATTAATACTCTCTAGAAGACAATATTTGTATTCAAACTCACAGTTTATGTTTTGTCGTATTGTACACGACAGTTGTATTATTAAGTTGTATTTGAATTCTGTACCATGTATCTGGCGACTCAGAATAGGTGATGTATACCTATTTTGGGGGCGTCACACATGCGGTAATCCACATAGACAGGTTATTCCAACAGAATAATAAAGAATGGAATAACATAAGAATTCACCAGGCATGCGATAGACCGCACAGACAGGTTATTCCAACAGAATAATAAAGAATGAAACCAGGTCATGCGTAATCCGTACAGACAGGATATTCGCACAGAATAATAAAGAATGGAACCAGGTCATGCGTAATCCGCACAGACAAGATATTCCCACAGAATAATAATGAATGGAATAACAGAAGAATTTTACCATGTATGCGGTACTTCGCATAGACAGGTTATTCTAACATAATAATAAGGAATGGAATAACAATAGCTCTTTTCATGATTACGAAAGAAATAATACCACTTACCTTAGAAGAAACTGGATACTGGAATAGTGAGGTGGCAGACTTCTCTTCTTCTTTTTCTCTATAATTTTTCTATAATAATTGCTCTTGTGAGACTTAGTCAATTGGTGAGAAATGAAGAAAGAATAAGCTTCTGTTTATAGAAAAATATAGTTTCAATAATTGCACGTTTTGGGGCTCGGAATATTACAGTATAATACATTCCTCTTTTTCTTCATTTTTAATTTAGTCCTGCAAGTATTATCAAACTTGCACCACCACCCCCTAATAGTAAATCTTGTGAATTAATAGTTCATTCATATGACTCAATAGTATAATCATGTGAAAAAACTAATTACAGTATAGTACCTCCATCTATACCTCCATTTTTAACTTAGTCATGCAAGTATTATCAATATTGCACCAACTCCCCTAATAGTACAAGAATGTGAATCAATAATACACACATTTGAACAAATAGTTATAAGCATGTGAAATAATAGCAATTAATTGCTCATTTATCCGGTTAATTACCCGATTGATCAATATAACCTCCAGACATTAATTATTATCGAAATAAATGTCGATTTCCATTAACACAATAATTTTCACACAATGGAACCATCAATTTCATCTTTAATCAACACGAACTTATTCATCATTAATATCATAACTCACAATATTTAACAACCAGATCATTCACAGGAAAGAGGGGGCTTTCCGATAAGAATTTTTCCTTATTGGCGCACAATTAGGTGACCAAACCTCTCCTTGACAGAACTTTTTAGACATTGTCAATATTATAAATAATAATATGAATAACTTTGTCGTCTCAATTATTGATTTAATAATATAACATATTATGCAGATGATACTGTGACAATAATTGAATCAATAATATGAGAGATATGATGCAGCAATTACTGTAGCAATAATTGAATATAACTGAGTGACTTCTTACGTAAGCATCAATAATTAATACCGTATGCTACTATACAACCACGCGTATTACTGTACTTTTACTACCAAGTAGTTCAACAGTTTTAACGATAACACTTTCGCCGTTATTTTTATAAATGATAATTCTGTCATTTTTTTACTACGACAATACTTCCGTTGTGGGTCCACCAATAAATTGTGCCGTCATACAGATATTTTTCGACAAAAAAAATATTCCCCGACCAACGAATATTTTATAACAACTTACTTACTTTGCAAAAAATTTCACATATCATCCTTAACCTTAACCTTTTATCAATTTAACCATTTACGAAATAAAATAATAATTATAAGAAAATTGAATACTTGCATTTCATAAAATTCGGGATCTTACAATCTCCCCTGCTTATGAAATTTCGCCCTCGAAATTTATGTACGTATCTGGTATACCAAAGAGATGAGGATACCTTGACTTCATTTCATATTCCAACTCTTGAGGTATAACTTTTGAGTGTCGAATATGATCCTTCTTATCCAAGATTTTAACACGTATCTCCTCATACGTTAAATTTTCTGCTTTCTCGTCTAGTTCTAATTCAATAAAGTGGTTTGGGTCGTCCACATATTTACGTAACATCGATACGTAAAAAATGTTATGAACATGCGACATACTTGGAGGTAAAACGAGTCTATAGGCCACAATTTCTACTCGATCGAGGATTTTAAATGGGCCAATTAAATCGAGGGTTGAGATTTTCTCTCTTCATCGACTCTTGCTTCTAGAATAACGCCTTCTTGAACCTTCTTCTACGTTTTCATCATCTCTGGGTTTGAAGCTTGAGCAGCTTTAACATTATCGATTAAAGTCGATTCTAATCGTATATTCGTTATCTTCATGTGGGTCTCTAGGGTCTTTAACTCTATCTTCATCATTTGTAAGTTATACGAAATGAGTTTTTATGTTAACAACATCGCACTCATAAACGCATTCGATCTTCTACTCAACGCGTCAGCTACCACGTTCGCTTTTTCCACGATAATATTGAATGGTATGGTCGTAATCTTCAACAGCTCGAGCCAACATCTTTGGCGCATTATACGTTCACTATGGGTGAAGAAAGTATTTGAGGGTTTAAGAAATAGGTTTTGTACTGGGGTCAATACAAAATTTGATTTCACGCTCTAGGGGTAAGCTAAGTCTTCAAGAATACGTCAGGAAATTTATTAACAATAGAAATATCATTCAAAACTGTGAACCTCATCCAAGACTTGGATAACACGTCACATTGATATCTATCAAGTTGCCACCATTATTCACGACGTCCCCTACGGATATTCTAGCTTCGATGTATTCCAAGACTTGGAAGTCACCAGCGAAAGGCTCAGGGCTCTTTACTTATGGCTTAATATAACAGTGATTGACTTTAGTGGTTTGGTTGCTTGAATTCACATAACAGGTTGGTTTAGAATATGAAAGCTAACAACCATACGAAAAGCATGATGAGTAATTAACCAATTGATTCCTAAAATCACATCAAAGGCAAGTATTTTCAAAGAGATAAGATCGACAGGTAACGTGAAAGTGTCAATTTGAATCAAACAAGATTTATAAACAGTGGAGGTAAAGAAGGTTTCTCCTAACGGAGTTACAACCGATAAGTCAAAGTCTAATTTCTCCGGAGTCAAATTTAAACGTTGAGCGCAAGCAAGAGAGATAAAAGAATGAGTAGAACCGGTATCTAATAAGGTATAGACTTCACAATAATTTATAATTAACTAACCCGTGCTTACTTTGTTCGGGTTACTCGCTTTTTGAGAAGTCACAAAAAACACTCTCCCTGAAACCACCGACTTTGTTTTGTCCGTATCCGCCTTTGGTGTCACCGTCCCAGCTGGACTTGATTTCGCTATAGGACAAAATCGAGCTATGTGACCGTCTTTTCCACAACTAAAACATACTTTGGATGACTGTGAACAGTTTGGACTTATGTGTCCCTCCTCTCCGTATCTGTAGCATCTAATTGGCGGTCGTTTTCCTCCCCTAGAATTTGTTGCTGGTGTTGGTCCTGCTGCCGCGACGTCTTTCCATCATCGTTACATCTTTTCTTCTTGAATTTTTCACTTCTATTATCTTGGCCATGATTACCACCGAAGTGGTTACCATTCTTGACATGATAATTTTCCCCACGATGGTTATCATTGTTCCGATAGTCGTTGCTACCGGTACGATTATTATCGTGTTTTTGGTCGTTGCCTTTTGATTGTGTTGACTCATTATCGCGCTCCAATAACTGAGCCCTATTCACAACATCTGATTACAAACACAATTTATGAGAAATCAGATATTGACGTATCTCGGGTTTCAAACCTCTTAGAAACATCCTCGTCATTCTCTCCTCGTTATCAACTAAGTGGGACGCAAACCGGGACAACTCGGCAAACTTGGCTTCGTACTGCGACACGGTCATGTTGTTTTGCTCCAGCTTAATAAACTCTACCTCCTTCATGTGACGAATACTTTCGGGAAAGTACTTGTCGTTGAACAGCTCTTAGAACTTCTCCCAAGACATCTTGAGTGCGTCAGGCTGGTTACGCTTTACAGATTCCCACCAATAATCTGTCTCTTCACGCAACATAAAGGTGGCAAAAGGAACCTTTTGCTCCTCGGAGCATCCCAAGACATCAAATATCTTGGTGATCTACTTTAACCACGTCTCCGCCTTAAGTGGTTCTAGCTTTTTCAAAAACTCCGGTGGTCCCAGCTCCTTGAACTGTTTAGCGGTGACCAACCATGGGTTACCATTATTTCCACCTATATTTTGAACAGGAGTCTCTCTTACCTGATGTTGCATGAATTGCATAAAGCCTCTGAACATCCCATCGTTCATCACTTGATCGGTGTTGTTATTTACCTGAGGATTATTATCTTTATGTTGCACATTATCCTGGGTATTGATCGTTGGTGACTCAACGGTCTCATGTGCTTCATTGTTGATCTCAACATTTTCAGATGCAATTTTCAAATACTGTCACAAAACAAGGGTTAATTAACATATCACATATTATCCCTATACTCTGACCGACCAATTAAATACCAAATAAACTTAGGTAGGTTATAGCGAAGGAATTTCCTGTCTCTCCCCCTCCTAGTTCTTATCTCACATCTCAGTCAAGGATCATATCCCTAAGCTTTGATACCACCTGTGACGCCCCCAAAATAGGTATACATCACCCATCTTGGGTCGTCATATACATGGTACAAAATTCAAATACAACTTAATTATGCAACAGTCGTGCAAAATACGACAAAACATAACTAAGAGTTTTAATAAAAATATTGTCATCTAGACAATATCCACACTTAATGGAGTCTTCATTACATTTATTGTCACACTATTTAGCAGATTAGTAAGGACTACTAATGCTATCATCTGGACTGTCACTCCGTTCCCCGACTAGTCCCAGCTATATTCTCATTTTCTGAAGAGAACAATGAAAGAAAGGGTGAGCTCAACTAGCCCAGTAAGAAATATTATGACTAAGCTAATGCAGAATAAATTATCCTTAGCCTTCAACAGTATAACAACTGATAGAATACAATAGACAACAAGTTTTAGATTAACAACTGCAGCGGAATAAGTAATCCATTAGAAGAGTCAAGTAGAGCATAATATCTACTATCTTTATGATTTAAAAAGTTTTTCAACAATTTTATAGCTGAGACTCAGCTTAATAAATAAAATCAAATCATCCCTGCACCAAGGCCAATGATATTCATGTAATCATCAATGGTCATAATTATACCAAATAATCCCTGGTCATAATCATACCAACAACAATGTCCATCAATGAACTACAGGCCAATGAGGACTTTCACCACATCATTCGTCACATTACGGTCATGATTATACGAATAATTTATGGTCATAATCATACCAAGTCCATCTATGTACGTAAGCCAAAGATGACTTTCATCACAATATAAGCATGAGGATGATGACAATGACATAATAATTCAATAAAACAAGTTCAAGGATAAATTTTAAAGATTTATAATCTAATTTATCCAGAAATCAATAACGTTCAAATTGTCAACATGATACTATTTTGTAGAATAAAATTCAAGAATAATATTCGTGTACCAAAAATAATTTGGACAAAAAAATCAATTTTTTGCCGTGAATAGTACCCCATGAATAGTACTTCGGGAATAGTACCCCATGAATAGTATCCCGACACGAAAAGTACCCCAAATACCCGAGTGAATAATATTCAGGTGAATAGTAATTTGGATGAATAGTACTCCGACATGAAAAGTGTCCCGAATACCCGAGTAAATAATACTAGAGTGAATAGTAATCGAGTGAATAGTAATCTGTGAATAGTAACTCGTAACAGAAAAAAACCAAATAAAATAATATTTCATTACGAGTACAAAAGAAATAATATCTCATACGAGTATAATAGAATATACGAGACTGCAAATGAATTTTCATCCGCCATGCAGTAATCCACGTAAACAGATCATTTCCACAATTTAATAAAGAATGAATACGAAAGGTCATTCACCATGCATGCGATGATCCACATAGACAGGTTAATCTAACAGAATAATAAAGAATGGAATAACAGAAGAATTTATCAGGCATGCGATAGACCGCACAGACAGGTTATTTCAACAGAATAATAAAGAATGGAACCAGGCCATGCATAATCCGCACAGATAGGATATTCCAACAGAATAATAAAGAATGGAACCAGGTCATGCGTAATCCGCACAAACAGGATATTCCCAAAGAATAATAAAGAACGAAACCAGGTCATGCGTAATCCGCACAGACAAGATATTCCCACAGAATAATAAACAATAGAATAACAGAAGAATTTCACCATGTATGCGGTACTTCGCATAGACAGGTTATTCTAACATAATAATAAGGAATGGAATAACAATAGCTCTCTTCATGAATACGAAAGAAATAATACCACTTACCTTAGAAGAAACTGGATACTGGAATAGTGAGGTGGCAGACTTCTCTTCTTCTTTTTCTCTATAATTTTTCTATAATAATTGCTCTTGTGAGACTTAGTCAATTGGTGAGAAATGAAGAAAGAATAAGCTTCTGTTTATAGAAAAATATAGTTTCAATAATTACACGTTTTGGGGCTCGAAATATTACAGTATAATACCTTCTTCTTTTTTTTTCATTTTTAATTTAGTCCTGCAAGTATTACCAAACTTGCACCACCTCCCCTAATAGTAAATCATGTGAATTAATAGTTCATTCATGTGACTCAATAGTATAATCATATGAAAAAACTAATTACAGTATAGTACCTCCATCTATACCTCTATTTTTAACTTAGTCATGCAAGTATTATCAATCTTGCACCAACTCCCCTAATAGTACAAGAATATGAATCAATAGTACACACATGTGAACAAATAGTTATAAGCATGTGAAATAATAGCAATTAATTACTCATTTATCCGATTAATTACCCGATTGGTCAATATAACCTCCAGACATTAATTATTATCGAAATAAATGTCAATTTCCATTAACACAATAATTCCCACACAATGGAACCATCAATTTCATCTTTAATCAACACGAACTTATTCATCATTAATATCATAACTCACAATATTTAATAACTAGATCATTCACAGGAAAGGGGGGCTTTCCGATAAGGATTTCTCCTTATTGTGGCGCAATTAGGTGACCAAACTTCTCCTTGACAGAACTTTCTAGACATTGTCAATATTGTAAATAATAAATATGAATAACTTTATCGTCTCAATTATTGATTTAATAATATAACATATTATGCAGATGATACTGTGACAATAATTGAATCAATAATATGAGAGATATGATGCAGCAATTACTATAGCAATAATTGAATATAACTGAGTGACTTCTTACGTAAGCATCAATAATCAATACCGTGTGCTACTATGCAACCACGCGTATTACTATACTTTTACTACCAAGTAGTTCAACAGTTTTAACGGTAACACTTTCGCCGTTATTTTTATAAAATGATAATTCTTTCGTTTTCTTACTACAACAATACTTCCGTTGCGGGGTCCACCAATGATTGCGCCGTCGTACGAATATTTTTCGACAAAAAGAATATTCCCCGACCAACGAATATTTTATAACAACTTGCTTACTTTGTAAAAAATTTCAGATATCACCCTTAACTTTAACCTTTTATCAATTTAACCATTTACGAAATAAAATAATAATTATAAGAAAATTAAATACTTTCATTTCATAAAAGTCGGGGTCTTACATAGGGGCATTTAATAATGGGAACAAAAGAATGGGCATAATCATTATACGCATATTTCTCATCTATATATTTTAGGGTATGTGAGATGCAAACAAATTAGATCATAATTTTAGCATTCATTGATGCCAATTGAGCAAAAGTTTCCCCTTAAGTTCTTAGTATTAACCGGTAAGATTGTACCTCAGCTGTTCTTTTTGTAAAGACCAAAGAGAATTGACCTATTAAGTGCGCAAACACAATAGAATGATGACAATTGAAAAGGAGAGCATAGTCAAGCTTTCCTATACCAGATAGGAAGATAAATTATACCAAATTGCAATTTAAAACCTCACAGAGCAAAATATTAAGGAGACAACTAATCACCAGAATAGGGTCCAATAGAAGAAGGAAGTACTTAATACGAAAAAAAGATATGTCATTGGAGTTGGTAAAGATGTATGATACAGGGGCATATACTAAGATGGACAAAAGGCAGGACATAAATTTGCTAGGTTCTTTTGAGTCAAAATTTTGCTAATAAGGACTCTTAGGCAGACTATGGCTCCCTATTTACTGTAGTTTGTCCGTCCAAACTGCCCTTTTAGAAAATGATTTATTGTAATCCATCTAATTTTTCTTCAATTTTGTTGTAATTAATTATGATCCCATCCAATTCTTAGTTATATCTTCTTACATTATCTATATAACACCATAAGTTGAACTCATTTTCTATACACAATATCGTAGTTTTAGACATTTATATAACTTAAAACATCATTAACTGTTGCAAGAACATAGCATGTCAAAGTAAAACACTACACCAAATCGGTGACACGCCAACTGTCTTAGGGAGGGAGGGAGATTTGGAAGTTTTTCATGGCCTTCAAGTCTGTTGGATGTAAATATGTAATCCCATTGAAATCTTAAAAGAGCGTACGACACCACAAATAACTTGATATTCAACCAATTGTATACATACAATCAACCATTACAATGCAACATACAATCTACCATTACAATGCAATATACCTGTAAAAGCGACAAGTCTCTCAGTATTTCTATGTTGTCAGGATCAATCCTCAATTCCTGTATTCTCTGTCTGACCTATATAGAAGACCATAAACATGCCAGCAAACATGACTTTTTTAAGTCATTCTGCATTGAAACCAATGTACGTTTAAGCTTCACATGAGAAACATGGAACAAAGAAGTCGAGCCAAGTAATTGAAGTACAATGAAACATTTCTAGATATACAGACAGCAAAATAAAACAGTATAGATATTATTAATTTTGTAGTAGTGATTTAGGGTATTATAAATTCAATAAATTAAGAGATAACAATTAAATTACAAAGGATAATATAATAACATTATGTTATGAACTAAAACTGTTTAGATTTGTAGTGATTTAGGAGATTACAAATTCAAAATATTTACGTGGGAGTATAAAGTAGTGATTTTAGTAGATAATATTTGTAGTGATTTAGGGAATTATAAATAAAAAAATAATAATTAATAAATCAAAAAAAATTATGTGATAATAAGGCAACCGTTAGTATTGCAAACGACCCAGTACAACACGATAGAACAAAGCACATTGAGATTAACCAATGGTCTTATTTGCTTTCCTTTCATCAAAACAGAACATCAACTTGTTGATATTTTGACTAAGGGTCTTAGTAGTAAGATGTTTTATCCATTATGTTTCAAGTTGGGTATGTGGGACATCTATACACCAACTTGAAGGGGAGTGTTAAAAGATATCGCATGATTATAGTTTCTATAATCAAGGTGTACACATTACTGTATTTTAAGAATTACCATAACTAATTTAGGATACTTGTGTGTGTGTGTGTGTAAAAATAATATATATAAATTAATATATATATATATATATATATAATATATATAATATATCAACCTATGTAATAGAAGATATTCATTCAATAATATTAAAACTATTCAGTTTCTTCAGAAATAATTTCTAATTAATAGCCTCATAAAGATAATTAAGATTCAATAAAGGAAAAGAAGTTCTCAATTTCTGTTCTACACAAAGATTTTCAAGCACCATATATCATTAAGAGCAATAAAAAGTTAATTACAGTTCATAAGAAATACCATGTCCAATCAAATTAGGGAAGCTTTGGTGTTTGAGACTGTCATTTTCTCACACAGTATAGCCAATCATCATTTGGTGTGGCTGAATTTTGTTCAATTGTGGTAGTGGATCCAAGCGAGGACAGCATTGCCTTCAAGTGAATGGATTTACGAGAAGTACAAGATGCCTTAAACAATCTTTAAGTGCTGTTAAGAGATGAAAATTCATTAATACAAACACACAATATAGTCATGGAAAAGAAAAGTATCAGGAACGAAAATCAACAAATCAAAATTAAGGACATATTCGAGTTCTATAGATTTGAATCAACAAATCAAATTGCAACGCCATATTTTAATTGGAAACTCCCTCCCCTAGCTAAATTTTTCTTTACAATACCTCTACATTATAGTAATTGAGCTCCTTAGCAATTTTCATTCCACAAGCCACTCTTCATTCAAATGTAATTAGAAATAAATATTCAAAATTTTCAAAACGTTAAAAATTGAGCAAGGTAAACACCATATCATGTGGTCAATAACAGCTTGATAATTAGAATAAAGCAATCAAGACTGAGTTCTGTGGGCAAAATCTCCTAATCAAAACTTGTATGGCCATTCTAAAAGTAAAGTAGTAAAGTAGTAAATAGTAAATTAGATTACAGGACATGGCTACAAACCAGAAGGCAGCAACTTCAGAAGGAAGCTTTAATTCCACACATTTGGGACACCTACAAATGAAGGAAAAGAAAACATAAGCAATAATTATAGTACTAATAAGGAAACAAAGATATATACCACAACTATGACACCTAATACAAGCAATGAACCTACAAGTAGAAATACCAAGTTAAATATATTGGCAATGGTGCGCATTTTTTGAGTTCATAACAAAAAGCTTCCCATTCCTAATTCACTTACAATCGAGTACCTAAATGCTTTATTTTTTATGTTCAGTTCCTATGAATTTTTTAGCTGGAGTGTTAAAATTTTTACACATCAGTTATCACTATTGCAACATTATTAATATAGGTAACTTGAGAAATAAAAATAAAAAATCAGTCTTTTATCCTCACCAGAACATCATCAAGGTAATTTAAAATATACACACATATATATATATATATATATATATATATATATCTTCTCTTCTTTCCACTTTCCTCTCCCTGTCCAATAGACTGAAGCATAACAGACCCGAATAAGCAAATATGAAACAACTACAACTCAGACCAAATTTTATCTGAAATCACATAATTAATAAACTGTAAGGGCATTAACAGATTTCCATTCACCATTTCCACTTCCATTAATCAGATTACTAATGTGAATAACTGATTGCAGTTCAGGAATAAGTTCAGGCCACGAATTGTCCTAACACAAACTCAGGCAGCAACAATTACCTGAAACCTACCTCCAGAAAAGAAAAAAAGATAACACACATAAACAACACTATTAGTGGCACAAGGTACAAACATAATTCC